>JAJJMB010007708.1:15697667-15825929 GCA_023531105.1 Papaver atlanticum
ACCAAATTCAACCCACATTAAATTAGGATGAAATCAGTTTCATCATGCATAAAATGTTGGAAATTTGTGAAGTTCATACATAGAATGCTGGAAATTTCTAGAGTTTCACATGAATAATTTAGAATAATATGATCAAGTATCTAAAACAGGATGAAAATGGTTTCATCCTAGTTTAAACACGGGTTAAACCAAATTCAACCCACACTTAATTAGGATGAAATCAGTTTTATCTTAGTTTAAACATGAGCGAAACCAAATTTAGGCTAGGATGAAATCAGTTTCATCATGTATAAAATGTTGGAAATTTGTGGAGTTCCACCTGAATAATATGATCAAGTATCTAAACATGATGAGACCAGTTTCATTCTAGTTTAAATCTAAGTGAAACCAAATTTAACTGATGTAAAACAAGATGAAATCATTTTCATCCTAGTTTAAACATGGGTAAAATCAAATTTAACACAATATATAAACAATGAAACCAGTTTCGTTCTAGTTTACATAGAAGTAAAACCAGTTTTATCATGTTATTGAACAAGAACTCTTACCTAAAAGGGGAAAAAAAAATGAGTATATCCACATTTCCAAAAAAAAATCAATCAATTTACACATTAAAACAGGATGAAACTAAGTTCATCTCGGTTTAAAACTGGATGAAATCATATTCAAAACCCAATTAAGAACATTGTACATTCACATCGCACATTTAATAAACAAAGCTAAAGCATATGTACACGGGTTCATCAAATTTACTAATTAAGATGAAACCATTTCGAATATAATCTAACATTAGGGTCTGGAAACATACCAATTTGAGGATACTCTTCAATTAATACAAAACCCTAACTTTCTTAATTTATGAATTTGAGAAAATTCAATTGAATTAGGGCATGCATTACAAAATTCTTTTGGATGATGGTGGTGGTGGTGGTGTCGATGATGGTTTTGGGGAAACATGATATAGTCAACGGTGGTGGAAATGATGATGGTGGTGTCGATAATGGAGAAAATTGATGTTGTCTATGGTGGTGTTACTGTTTGTGGTAGAGGAGATGATGAAGGCGAAAGAAGTTTATGTTGTCGATGGTGGTGCTGGTTGTGGTGGTGGGGATGATAGAGGAAGATGAAGATGGTGGTGAAGAAGAAAATCTCTTCAAGAAAAACTGATTTCTTTGACATGTTTTTCATTTTTCTTTTCTTTTTTGTTCGGGAGGAAGATGAAGTTATAGTGGAGGGTGTAGTTGTCTAATTCTAAAGGAATGTTTCTCCTGTCCATTTCACCCACACAAAAGTTTACCCGTCCATCTGAACTGGGAAAAATACTTTTTTGGTCAAATGACCCATTTTCTGTAATGTTAACTGCTTTTGTTGTAACTTTGACAATTACATTTGCAAGATAAACAAAACAAGATAAACGAAACAAGATAAAAACTTAGCCACAAAATTTGCAGTTTCTACTGCTTCCCATGATTGCTGTTAGCAATTAGTATAGAAACAGACATATCGCGTACCCTTTGGTACTACATTGACACATGATACAGAACAAATGTCCACACCTCCTATTTCGACTCATTCAATGTATCTATAAGTTGAAGACAGTGAACGGGCCAATGTCCACGTGAAGTGTCAAAATATCTTTCAAGAAGGTGACGGCACTATGAGTCTGAACTAGCTAAACTCGTAGTCTGTAAGATCAAAAATTCTTTTTCTCTATTTGCTGGACCTGGTAGCCTACAGTTGCGTACCAGTAGAAGCACTGGTGGTTAAGGTGACAGAGACTTGGAATGAGTAGTCAGCATCTATGTCTTGTATGATTATAATGATAGCACAGTAGTATTCCATGACCAGACATGACCACTGCAGGTTTATGTCTGTACTAACATTATTTGATTGTTAATGCTTTGACTATGTGAATCCAAATATCATCCCTAAGCGTACACGTGTTGTTACTCCCATACTGCTTATCTTCCGGGGTCCTCGTATGGGTCTGATGTCTCTCTCATTGTCTAATGTCCACGAGTGGCCATTATTAGTTCAATCGTTGAACGGAGTTTTAAATTCCGATAATAATTGCACAACAAACTTTGTCTGAGCATGTTGGTACACGTGGACCTCCATGCCCCCGGCGCCAAATCCCACCATTAATTCACCGGAAATGCGAGATACACCGACGGATTTGTCCCGTGAAATCGGTGTTGTCTCACATTTTTATGGGACCCGCCACAAATAAGTGGCCCCCTGTTAAGCTCCCTGAGTGGTAGAGCCCACAAATTTCTGAGAGAGCACCGATTTCCCATGATAAATCTCTCAGTGGATCTATCACTTCCGGAAAAATAGTGAAAAATATTTGGCCAGAAAAGGTTGATGGACTAAAATATTAAAAGAAGTCTATTATTGGGGCGTCACATTCCAATAGAGGGGCTTCACATGGATTCTTAGTGACTAAAAAATTGGTTATGGGGTGTCTTAATGCAATAGAAAATGTCTAAATTACCCTCCAACTAAAATAAAAATAAAAATCTAAAATCAAAACCTAATTTTTCTTCTAAACTTAAATCATAGATTTGATATATTGTCTGTTAGATTCACTCAATTAAGAGAAAAGCTATTTCTCTGAAGCTGCTACGGTTAAGTTCGATTTAAAAAAACCCAACCATAAAAAATCCTGGAACTGTATTATTTTTCAAAGTTTTGTTACGGCTAGATTTGAGATTTTAAAAACAAACCGTAACTGATCACGGTTGGAATGGTTTTCTTTATAACTAACCTAAAAAGTTCTGGGTACATAAAGTTTTTGTCCAAGTCGTTTTACGGTTAAGTTCGAGTTTACAAACTTAGCCGTAACATTAATGCTATATGAACAGAATTTTATTCGGTCAATTCATTTCCACAAAATTCTTTTATATATATTCGTTTTCCTAAAACAAAGGAATTTGGTTGAAATATTAAACCCTAATAACTTTCAAACCCTAAACGGACAACTCTAACGACAACTAAATTCAATACCAGGAAGAAAAAAATCACGTTCATACTATTCATGCATGAGGATCCGGTGTTTTGGTGAATTGGGACAAGAGGTATGTACCGTTGCTTATTGCGTTTAATGGTTTAAATCAAGTTCAGTGGGTACCATGATAATTTAGAAGCTCATGCTTCCCTTTCCATTTGTTTACAAATTCGAAAAGAAGTTATCATTACTCATGGTTAACCTCCACTTCTTTACCTAATCGTGATAGCTTGTCTCAAAGACGTGAACTCCACTTGCTTCTTTAGTTTAAACGTAGACACCTACTAATATCAAACGAATGTCAAATAAATCTTCATGCATATAAACAGGAGTACGTATCCTTTAATTCAATCAGTTGTTTCCGATATGTGAATATATCTCATTTACTTGCTGTCTAGTTGCAGGATGGTCACGATACTAATCAAACTATTGCAGAAGTGACGGGAGGAATTCCAGCCGAAGACACTATGTCATTGGGTACTATAGGAGTAACACAAGCTAATATTGCATTGCACCCAACACAGGAAACCATATTGTTGAATATAGATGATTCTGCAGTACAGCAAAACCCGCAATAGTTTCAAGGAAACAGCTCTTCTTCCCAGCTAGATGATCAAACAATTCAAGACAATGGTCTATTTTGGTTTGCAGAATGAGCTAGCATACAATATGAAGACGTTAAACAATAATTTATGGCTGAATCAGCCACTCTATGAATTACTTTTATAATTTAATGTTGCCATCCCTGTATACATACATATTCCAAGTTCCCAAGATGATTCTGTTTTGAGTATGCGGATGTCATATGTTATTTGCTTAACTAATTTATGCAGTAGTTCTTTTAGTCATTTTTATCGGTGTTTTCTTCATCTCCCTTTGTTGCGATTTCTCTAACTCACTTTTCCTTTTTAGCAAAATAAAAACAATCAAAAGAAAACATCAATACGACGAATCAATATGTCTTCTTGAAAAGAAAAAGAGCAGTACATAATCTTCCTTCACTCCCCTCGGACCAAGCATCACAGCTAGGTTTTTTGGCAAAAGAAAATGAGATAAAAGGAAGAAATCATAACCGTAGAACCCAAAAAAGAAAAAGAAAAACAGTACTAGTATCACTGGATTTGGTGGAGAAGAGCAAACTTGGGGTTGTGAAGCTTGTCGCAAACTTGATAGTTGATACCCTTTTTTCTTCCATTGATCACCAAAACGATAATAACAACACTTACACTATTTCTTAAATTTCATCTCACAAACACCCCAACTCTTCTATGATCTTCAACAGCCCAAAGATGTACTCTGATGTCCAATAAAGCTCGAAATATCTTGAGGAAAATAATCATCATCAAATTATGATTATCAAATCATGATTATGATCGATCACCCATGGAAATGGCAGCAGCCAACTCAACCCTTCGTGATGTTATTAACTTTTTAATAATCTTCTCTCTCATCAAAACAGCTCATACAATTCATACAATAAGGGTTGCCGGTGAACTGAAGATGAAAAAGATATATCGAATCTTCTGTCGGCTAGGTTGGGATTTATAATTCCTAGCCGTAAACAATCTTCAAGCTAGTTACCACTAGGAGTTCTTCATTTCCTAGCCGTACATCGCAAGAAAATACATTTACGGCTGGAAATATAGTTTCGTTCCTAGCCGTAATCAAAAGCATAATCTGATTTAGTAAATCAGGAATCTTATCTAAATCAAAACCGTTAATCTAATTTGATTATCTAACTTAATTAGATAATTATCACTAATAAACCGGGGATAATTTTGTCATTATAAAAAATAATTGGATATGGGGTTTTTGAAATTATTAGCTAATGACCTGTTTTTGTCCTATTAGTGAAGCCCCTCTATTGGAATGTGACGCCCCAATAATAGGCTTCTATTAAAATGAATCTCCCATCCAAATGAGAGAGAAGTTTCAACCTTTTAGCTTTTTATTTGTGGAGTTGTTCGGATGGATATTCACCCAAAGTGTTCTTGCACATACAACTTCGATGCAAAAGGGAGTATCCCGGACATCGAGGGTAATCGGAGTTTAGTAGCAAAAAGGATGTCCATTGTTTTCATTTTCTTGTCCCATGGAAGTTTTTGTTTCTTATACCCTAGATTAGTGGTCCCTATACTACTTCCAAACCCCTTAAATTGGAGTGGATTTTCTAGCAATTATGGGCTTCGAACCCCTACCTCCGCAATGGGAGGGAGCATGAGAACCATCAGACTACTTGATGGTTCTCGTGTCATGGAAGTTTAGCCTGCGATTGTGGCATCTTACTGTCTTGCAATTAGATTTCGCTCACTTTCATCTTCAGATAAGAACTGGTATAGTGGATTTAGTAAATTCATAAGAGAAGAAAAACACAACCTTAAAGAACTTGGCGAACATGAGATATTCATTTGAAAAGAAAACCGAAAAAGGAGAGGGTACCAAGTACACCACCAACTTTATCGTTCAGCAACCTCTATGGACAAAACCCAAAATATCCTTGAACAATATGTATATAGAGTTTTTCTCTTTCTCTTCCATAATCAATATCTCTATACTTAAAAGTCCGTGAACCTGATTGTGTAGAAGAGTTTTTGGACGATCTCACAAATCAATATCCAAGATCAATCTAGTCATATCCAAATCAAGAGGATCTGAATTCTAACAAGTATGAAACTTGCAATCTATTTTTCAAGATACGAATTCAACAAGAAAGAGTCTTGTTTATAATCTCAATTAATAAGGACTTAAACTATCTAGATTGAATACGTACTACTTGTGTTATTCCTATTATAAAGATAAAACAATATAATGCGGAAAAGGAAAAGCACAAGATACCCGAAATTTTGTTAACGAGGAAAACTACACCTGCAGAAAAGCTCTGGGACCTCGTCTAGCTTTGGAAACCAAACTGTATTAAGCCGCTACAGACACTAGCCTACTATCAGATTTCAGACTGGAATGTAGTTAAAATGAATCAACCCTCCAAGCAATTAAGTTACAGTCGTGCTCCTTACGTGTCTTGAACCTTACAAGGATCTAAGCAATTGATTCCCTTAGCTGACGTCCTATACAACCTAAAAGTTGCTTCAATCTAAGTGAGGAATTTTGATTACAATCTGCCTCTAACAGATAAGCCTATTTAGTTTACCTTTTGATTTTTCAATCTTAAGTTTGGAAATCTGTTTGCAATAGACGAAGTCCAGCAAACCTCATGAATCTGGAACACTTGCACTTAGTTCGCTGAGAAGCCTGGATTACTAACCACCTCTCAAGAACAATCCAAACAAATAAAAGAAGAGTTTAGATATCTATCTTGAGGAATCACAAAGTCTAGGATGAAGAGAACTTTGCGATTTCTATCTATGTCATTCATGATCTGAGATTACGAGAACCTCAAAGATCAATAAGAACAAGATTCGGATATACAAACTATTAGGTAAAGTCTGACTGAGCTTCAAGAATCCCTAGTCTTCAAGTCGTAACCTACAATACAGTTCATGAAGAACCTAGGTTATAGAGGACGAGTTTATCTTAGTAACCAAGACACAGAAGTGCCAATGAGTAAGAAATCATGTTGCAAGTGTCTCTCTATTTATGGATTTTCAAGGATCTAGGTAGCTTTGAATTCAAGCTAAGATAACTTGAGATCCAAGCAAACACTTTCTCAGTTTAGATGAAATTCTTATTAAGAATCTATGTAAATGTGTAAAAGTGCGCCTTGAAATTACATAGAAGAATATTCATTATGGTATAGGATTCTGGAACCTTCATGGTGGCTCAATATCCTTTGAACCTATAAGCATAAGTGGTGTTCATTAACACTCAAGACTTAAACCATGATTCACAAACACATAGTGATTTAGTGAACAAAGTTGTCTTAGAAGTGTTTATGAGAGTTGTAGCAGTGCCAAACGTATTTGTGAAAAGAGTTTATGAGCATCTTCTTAGTTCAGAACTGGGTAAGTATGTGTACTGGGTATGCATACCTATGGGTAGTCCGCGAAATCAGGCCGCTGGGGTACGTGTACCCTTAGCCATTCGCAAACTCAGATCCCAGGGGTATGCGTACCTTCCTCCTTTTCTCGAACTCAGAAGCAGTACGCGTACCTATCCCAATTCCAGAACTCTGATCACTAGCATACGCGTACCTATCTTGTGTCCAGAATTCAATATGATTGCTTGGGCCATTTTCAAATCACCATAGATAATATGTATAATTTAAGAACAGTTTGAAACATTCCCAATCGCCATAGATAATATAAATGATTTCTTGAGCAATTTCGAAATGATCAACTTGAAACAAAAATAGTTCATGAACAATAAATTGTTCAAAACCAAGATTGTTAAGGATCTATGAACATCCATTGCTTGAATCATATTTCGAGAGATTTATTAAGACAAGCTTGACTCAAAATTTCTTCTTTGCAATATTTAATCTACTAAAATCATACGACATAGTCTCATAAGATAGAATGGTGAATACCGTGAGTAAATAGGATGGTTCAGACTTCACACACCTCTTTGTCGATGAAGTTCTCCAAATGTCGTCATTTGTTCTCCGGTCTTCAATCTTCGAGGGTTATTCAGTGATGTATGATACTCAACTACCATACTCTATTCCTAGTCTTAGACTTTACTTCAGTAGACTAGAAACCAAGATATAGTTTTGTGCGTCTAACATTGACAACAAGCTTGGGATAGAAAAACTTGCGATTTCGAACGAGCAATGCTTTGACAAAAAATGCTACATTGGAATGTCTTTGAACATATAAAAATTCGAGCTCCACAAAGTCAAAGTCGATTTTATTACATAAATATGAAGTTTAAGTTCAAGGCCATTTTTTTTTATATATATATCAAACTAGCCTATACAATAATACTACAAAATTATTTATATGATGTCTTTCAAAAACAAGTATATTTAATGACAATAAACTCAAAAACCAATTACAAACAAATACGCCATACACAATTAAATCGAGAAACGAAAGATCGGGATACACGAAAATTGTGCCAAATTCTTCATCAATGATTTTTATTTTTTCTTCCATTTTTTTTATTCTTCTCTTTCTATGACGACCAACATATCATATACATAAGAATATCCTAAATGTCTCTTTTTCTCTCTATTAACTTGCTTGAACGCCAAGTCATAATATTATCTTGAATGGTATTTGCGGATACCAATTCTATCTTTTTTATAAAAAAAGACAGCTACCCGATTCATCTTAATGTCCTTAAGAAAGAATTTCAAACCGGCTAAGAAAAGTAACAATGAAAAACCATTATCCTGCCGTTTTGGGTTTGTTGTTACTTGCAATTGACTAAAGTTAGGTTGATACTACAGTGCTTAATGCCTACAACGAAAATAATTATGATTTACGGATTTAAATTTTGAAGTAGCCGATTTACATCCACAGAAATCTTTGATGGAACTCTCTCAGAGATGCTACTGAAAGGACGTCACCATATATTAGTAGACTTTACATATTTAAATTAAGATGATAGATTACAATAAAACTTGTAACTTGTTTGAATTTATTTATTTATTTGAACAAAAAAGGGGATATTCACCGATTAAAGCTTCCAAGAGCAATCAGAAACCCTAGATACCTAAAGATGTACAAGACAAACGACATTGTACTAATAACCAATGTGGACAATTAAAACTCACACAAAAAACTCGGTAAAAAGGACCGAACGGTCTATCAAATATTAATAGCACAAAGGTGTCACATTCAAGGTCCAAACATCAGAGACAAGGCTCAAGTCCAACTCTAAACCTAGAAATAGACCCAGACAGGCATGACCCGACCCCTAACCACTAATGAACAAAATCTCAGCAGACACAGCTACATCATCACTGTGAACATCAACACAAAAGTGGCACCACTATAATCATGCCACATTGTAAGCCGTCGTTGAGAATTATGTCACAACCATAAGCAACCAACAACCAGACCACTTCCACAGGGGAAAAATTACTACTTTGCAAAATTTGCAAGAGAAGCTGAGCTACTACTTCGACCACCACCACGACACCATCACCACTGACAGCCATGAAAATCACTTATAAAACAAACCAAAATACGCAGCAACATCTCGCGTGGGAGATCAACCAAATTTATATTTAAAGCCAAAAAAAAGAACCCACCACTAACTGCACAAACCAAACCTTCACAAACAAAAGGAAAACTCAATACCTATAATAATATGGTCAAGATAATCCATACTCAATTTGAAAACCACACATCTAACTTTTGAAAACTGATACCCAAAATAGTGTCACAGAAGTATTCTAAAATCAAAGATGTAGGTTTCGAAAAATTTGGGCCCAAAATGTGACCTAAGACTTTACATCATGTTTCAACAATCTCCTTAGGCACTCAAGGATGTATATTCTATATGGTTTATAAATCCATCATTGGCTATGGTAGAGACACTAAAATACGATCTCACTTCCACCTCAGAAATGTTTCACCTTGATGAGTCAAAAATGTAACTAAGATAAGTTAGTGATAATAATTGATAGTTATATTTTAGCTGAGTAAAAGTTGTCTACAAATATAACTTGAAAAAATAAATATTTAACAGGGGTGTATTTGATAAGGATTTATTTGGATAAAAATAATACTAGTTTTACCTGAATTTAGTGGAAATATAATGTCTCTTAGAGAATCTTTAAGATTCTTATAGATATATGATTTTGGATTATAATGGATTGCGTTAGGATGAATTAGTTTAGATTTATACAAATTGAAGTGGATTACCAAATAATTGGAAAAAAAAAACATCCAAAAGTTGAGGTGGTGGGTGGAGGTGGTGGTGGGCGATGGTGGTGGTGGTGGTGGTGGCGGTGATGGTTGGTGGTGGCGGAAGCGGTGGTGATGGTTGTTGTTGTCGGTGGTTGTGCTGGTGTTGGTCGGTGATGTGTGGTGGTGGTGGAAAAACATAGCATGTTGTGATAAAAAAAAAATAATAAATAAATAAATTGTTTAAAATAATCCATGAAACTCTTGTAGTTTGAGTTAAGATTGATATGAGATAATAACATACATATTTTTCCTACAAATATCCATAAGAATCCAAATATATATCTTATCCCTTAACTAATCTCAAAAAATCTTAAATAAATTGAATACCTAGGATATTTGTGGAATCTAAAACAATCCAATTTGAATACCGTGGATATTTAATGATTTACATATCCTAATTGAATACCTAGGAGTCTTTAGGATTGTTAAGTATCCATTTAAATCATAATCCAATACATCCCTGTAAGTTTATTGCTACTTCCAATGTAATACAACTCGAGGATCAGCCCTGGATCGGCTGGTTGACTGATCCCCGATCCTGACTGATCCCAAACAAGTTACTCGGCGAGTCACGGACTTGTATATATTTTTGTCAAATACTTATATAGTTTCACATATAATTTGAAATGCATAACATGATCAAATCAATACTCTAAGTATGAAGATGACAACTAACGTGATGAATAAACTACTAGGTTTTTTTCTCTCCATATTAATCATAGTTGATTATGGATATTCACTAATAACTAATTATATCCAGAATTTATTTCTATAATTAAACTAAGGAATATAATACCCATTATTTTAATTAAAATAAACATAACTTCATCAATCACTGAAATCACTTAATTAACTGATTTTTTTTCTTCCATTTTTTGATGTTGACTGACATTATTTTTGTTTCCATATTTTGATTATTGATATTATTTTCCCTTATTTGATCATTGATTGTTGGTATTGATTGATATGTTCACGTGAAGATATTTATAGAAACTTTTACTTACCAAATAACTGATTTGATCTTAAAAGAGAAATAAAATAAACCCTTGGAAGCTAGTTTTCCCTACCGTGTTACTCGGACTCGGACAGACTCAGACGAGTCATGACCCACTCGCGAACAATAGTCAAAAACTTGGCTCGGCCCGGTACTTAAGGAACGTGTCGTCCAAAGGTCGATACCCAAGTTAACTGCTATGCTTAGCATAAGAACTTATAAGCTTGCTATACCGAGGAATTGCCATGATTATCAGTAACCTTATTTAGTAAAATGCATTTGATGCAAGTAACTATACATATATTCTTTGCAAAAATAAAATTTTCATCCCAAACACCTTTCATGTAGTAAGTTGCATAGAGGGTTCACCATTTCCCCATGAACCTTCGGGATTGAGTAGTATCGCTGAAAGTCTTTCTCGGGATCATAAAGCCCGGAAGTCTCTTTATTTTTGTAGAAGAGAAACTCGTTTTTAGATTTAAATTTATTAAATATATAGTTATAAATTTTTTCCGATGTTAAGCTCTTGTTTATTCTAATCCCTTGTTTTATGTTATAAGGATACCGAAGAACTGTTGTCAAAAGTAATTTATATTCTATTTTTGTTTCTTGTTTCAAAATTGACAATATAAATCTCATAGCATATATTTTAATATTTGAAACCTTTGGTGAAATACAAGTCGTTTGGTTGTTTTACTTCTTGTACTTGTAGATTCTGAGTCAAGGAGTTACTTGTTAACAAAGGAACATCGAATTAGTTGTGAATGATATTAAGTTCATCATACATTATTCTTGAGTGTGTGATTGATAATAAAGTAAATCTAGTCGTCTGTTTGGATGCCGGATAGTGATAGTCTTCTCGACGGATTGGAGAGAAACTCCTAAGAAATAATCGACACATGATAGAGGATTCGCGTGGGAAGACCTGCAGCTGTTGTAGGCATAGGTATAACGTTGGATCGGGTTATTTGGTTGGTTATTCATTCTTAATTACTTCTAGTCTGAAGTTTCCTGGTAGGCAGAGGTGTAACTACTTAATTTAGTGAGTGTTCGATTAGGACTAGGTCTCGAGTCCCGAGATTTTTTAAACAAGTTTCTAGATTCCTCGTGAATAAAATCTTGATGTCTATGTTTTACTTTATTGTCTTATTATAAATTATTTTATAATTAAAGCAAAAGAAAGAAGTATGTTAATGTTCTTTGTCTATTATAAAGTTTTCTCTTTCTCCATAAGACCATTCAAGGAGTGTCTGCAATAGATTAAATCCAAAAGGTTTGTAGGCTTCTCGTCCTCGTTTTTTCAATTGGTATTAAAACAAGCAAACACCTTGAACACCAAACAATTTGTGTTTGTAACGACCTTATTCTGTGACATGAATTTGAGTTTTTTACAACCGAGTTTAACTTATATACCTTCAGAATTTGATGTTACAAACTATCTATGGTGGTAAAATGTAATGCGATCTTTTATGCAACCCCGTGACTTTAGTACTTGGGTATTAGTTGTCAAGAGATATGAACGTCCAAAAATCACAAACTCAAAAACTCAGTACAAGAATATAGACAAGTAAAACGAGAACGGAAACCTTGTTGTAAAGAAGAACTCAGATGACTCGAATGTTATTATCCACGACGTAAACCGAGATTTTTGACATCATGTTTCTACATGTGAAAAGTGAAAATAAGCGTGGGTAAGAAAGTATTTGAATGGGAAAACTTTCGTATGTGCAATGAAGATATCTTTGCTGAATTTCACCAAAACTTTTCCGAGATAGTAAATACCTCGCGTTTGTTAGGAAAATTATTCGAGAAAAGAATACTGTGCGATAATTTTCAAGTATCTACCGTTAAAATATGAGTCTAAAAAGCATGATATCACATACGCAAATGATCTTTCCACACTGACGATAAGCTCTCTTTGACCATGAACACCAGTCCTGAAGGGTGAAAGGCATTACACTTAAAGCCCTAAACAACACTAGCTTCCCAAAAGAGAATCTTAGTGTATCACGAATCGAAGACTATTCTGAGATTAACTCCATGACAGTTTATAAAACTCTTGAGATATTAAAATTAAAAGAAGGGAGATTCTAAAAACACATTATCTCTCTCTCATAAGTCATAAAATTGTGCATGCTTCAGGTATTATGGTTTCAGACATCTTTCTTGGGATTGCTCCAACCAAAAGTATTACAGAGTGTTGCATGCACTGCAACACTTGACTATATACCTAAAGAAGGTACTGTAGAATCTCAAGACGAATTGAGAATAAATCCATAAAGTTCGTTAGTTTCGAGTTTTAATTCTTATTCTGATGTTGATGTATATTATGACGATCCTATTGCTAATAAACTTATCAACGAATGTCATATAAGCAAACATGTAGAAGAGTTTGAACATGGTAATACTTTTTTTTTAATATGTATAAGAACATGGTAAGACTTGAAACTCCTTATTGCTTTAAGAATATGGAACGTGATGGACTTCATCATCATCATCATCAGGTTGAACGGTTGAAAAAAATAACTTCTTGTTGTTGGTACAAACAAGGATCTAGAAAGAATATAGGTTCTTGAAAAAGGCAAGTCTTGCATGCTCTTGTCCGACATGAACAACTTCATACACGACTAGAAAATATGAAGAATTTTGAGATAAACAAGTCGATTAATTTTTGACAAGAAAATCCCAAAGTTCAAAACGAACAATTTAAGAATGATCTAGTTGTGGTTCTTGAAAAGCTCAAAAAAAGTTAGAAGAGAAATTTTTTTTATGAACTTGGTGATTTTTTACTTTTCTTTAATTTTTTTTTTATACCTATTTTTCAAAATTATAACAGGTTTTTACTTACAACTTTGTCTGGGTTGAAATTTTGCCAAATGTGAAAGATTTTGGAGGACTTGGTATCATAAAATTGGGATGACCTTTATGGATGGGCTTGTGGTTAGGCCTAGAATAAACACAACAAAGACGATTTCACTGCAAAGCTGACTGGGGGCGGATCTTGCCTTCTCTACATTCCCCCACTTTCTTCCCCCAACATTGACTACTACAACAGACTACTGCCTCAATCAGAAAACCTACACTGCGTACTGCTCGAAGTTGCATAAAGCCGTTAAGAGTCGTCGTTGTTTAATGTTATCCTGCATCTACCATTTTAATTTACTTCTCATTTGAGAACCTGCCTTTTGCTGAGGACCAGTACAAAGAAGCAACTACGGATTAGGATCATTCAATAATCTCGACTATTTTGCCAAATCAGATAAAAAGAAGTCAATTGATACGAAGAGGCAACTAACCAACTATAAAAGTTATAATAAACAGAGTAGATATAACACAAAAATCAAATACTGAGTACACACTTATGTTCATCTTTGCTGTTCCTACAACCAAATTGAAGAAAGGAAATAGATAAATGTGAACCGGCAATCAGGGTGCTTCTCTTTGTTGAAGTGAGGACACTCTTTCCAATCTGAATCCTCATACCCTCATTCATTTATTCAGTTCTGCATAACTTGTACGGAATTACCTTATGACCAAATCCCTCCAATAATCTATCAAGTCTGTTTGACCAAAGTTTGCTTCCATGCTTAACATATCACTATCGAGCCCTATTGATATAATCTCACCCCTGAACTTGAAGAAGACACTATGCACCATGAAAACACATAATCCAAAAATGGACATTTAGGAGAAGAGAGGTTGCCTTGAAAGTTGAGAAGTTGAATTGAAAACGAAATCTTATCCCAAAAAAATGAATTTATTGAAAGATATATCAACAGCAAATATAATAGCTAAATTGAGAAAGACAAAATCTTTTGAAGATTTCCAGCTTTGAGGTCCACGAAAATGTTGATCACATCCCAAAGGCCTTCCCTGAATATGGCCTTCACTTTCCTCCTCGCGTTCACAATTTTAACTCAGTATATGTTTTCTTTGTATATATTTTTCACTTAAACCAAAAGATTGTAAACAGCAAGCGAGTAGATGAACGCAACTAGCAATGATATTTACCTATATTTAGCCAACTCTTCTTCAAGATGTCTAGGACGTGGAATAGCTAGCTCACGGGCTTTCTTGCTAGCCCCCTACAAAAATTCATCTATTCAAAAGCTTTGCGAAGAAACTTATTCCAATATATATTTACCTAACGCCGGGACTTCATTAAACATGCCTGAGAATCTTCAACAAGTACCATAAGGTTTTCTCTTCCATGTTCTGTTGCAAGTTACAACCCTCACAGAATCAGAAAGCCATAGAAGTGAGCCAATGTACCGAGTCCTACATTATTCTGAGATAATAATGCAAGACAAAATAATGAATGAACTAAACAGGAAAAATGCCAAAAATCTACAATAAACGGCCACCACTTGTGCATACATGAGCATTTCCAAAGATTTAAAACAAATCCGTGACCACAACTTGTCCAAAAATAATCTTCCAGATGCGATAACCATACCTGGAAGCAACTCAGTCAAATGAGGTTGCGAGCGATGCCATTTATGTTCCTCTTTATATAATCTCTTATACATTGCAACCTAATAAAATAGAGAGATAACGCATTAGATGAATGTAGAATGTATATATTTACATACAGGTTATCAGAATTTGTTGAAGAACTGATCGGCTGTATATAAAAGACTACAGAGTTGTGAAGAGACACTATCACGTTTCTGTGGTCCTCCACTCTATTCAAGACAGCTGTAACCTTGGATGCAGCGTCGTCAGCCTGTTTATATAATCAAAACTTCTCCTGTAACAACACCAGCAAGTGTCCAAATCACATGCTTGGCCAAAATGTAATGTTTTGTTTCATCTTCAAGCATGACCCAAAAGACAAAAGTACATCACAGCATTAATTAGAGAGCACTAACACATTAAATTTGTACATACAACACTACCAACAATCAAGGAGGAGTTAGAGTCACCTTCTGCATTTCTTGTATCATTCCAATCACAGAGGTCGTGTAAAAGACTTCTTCGCACTGCATTTCGCTCAACTCAACTAGTCCACTTATGTCCTTGAAGGTACTGCAGGAAAATCTCATATCAACACATGAAACTTAACTAGGATTACAGTCATTAGACAAAGAAGAACCAGAAAAATGCAATGCAGTCCTAAAAAGATGTAACACTCACCAAGGACTCTGAAACAACCTTTCCAACGTTGGAATCAAAACTTATCTCAATCGATATGTTGGTAACATAGTCATCAGGATCCATATAACTCGCAGATCCCCAACGTAGTTGAATATCTCGGCAATCTTTAAGAAGAACAGTCACCTATAATAATATAATACATGTGTAAAGTCAACAGAATCTCAAAACGATATGACACACCAGAAAAACAAGCACAATCTGAAAAAATGATGTAACATAGCATGACATTTAAAAATGTTAAATAGTCTTTACTATGGTTCAAAAAACTAGTAACGACCTTCATGTATGGACAAGATTTAATCATAGCCCAAATGAACAAGCAGTAAGATGAAACAAGCCAGCTTACACACGATAGATAATGGATCATGCCTTAAAGGACTCGCAAGTTGATTTACCTGTTTCTGAAGGTCAGACATTCTTTGTGACTTTAGCATGAACGTGAATGGTTACTAAATTGCCCCATGCTTTCCCTGAGTGCTTGGCTATGCAACCTTGATGGAGATACTTTGGAAGGCTGATTGATTGCCCATATAAACTTTTGCAAACTCAGTGGGTGATGTAACATCTTGTTCATTTGCCTACAAAAGCAGCATCGTGATCAAACATAATGAGGGCAAAATCAAAAATTAAGATATGATACCAGCATCACACGCATTTTAGTGACAATTTTACGTTTTTCCTATGCTAACCAAATAGGAAAAGAACACGGAAAACATGAATTTGGTGTCCATAGACTTGATTTGAAAGTTGGAGCTGAAACGCCTCCATGTAAGTTCTGGTTCACCATTCCGTTTTGTAGAACAACAACACATATGGAAATTCCAGTGTGCCCTCAGTTGTTGCAGTCTGTACGGATAAGGAAATTCTCTTTCCATTTCTAAAGATACCAATAAAACACTAAAAAGAAATACCAATTAAACCCTAAATGTTCAAGAACATATACCCCGCATAAGTAAGCACGAAAAACAAATCAACTGAAGATAAGAAATATTCATACCTGTAAATGGCGACGGGGAAGGGAGATCATTATTGAATGGATAAAATAAACCATTTCAAAATCTAACCATTTCTGGCTCCTGCTGCTGCTTCAATTGATACCGTGAGTTAATCCCGGGTCATAATCCGAGGGGGAGAATAAAGAAGGAGATAATCCCGGGTTATCGAGGGAGAGGAAAAAGAGGTGGGCTCCCCCAGAGCCTGGGACGAGTGTTTTTCACTTGCAACTCGAATAGGAGATGGAGTTTCATTTACAAGTTACAACTCGATTGGGAGATGGAGCAGAGGAATTTTTTTGCTCTAGCAGCGCCATGACCGAGCTGGCCGTTTGTGATGTCAACTAACCCACTGTTTAACTCCGGTTTAGCCTATTGAGTTTTTAGTTCGGCCATATATTCCATAAGGAAATCCCGAAAATATAAAATGGAGCAAACATCAGTCAAAAAATATTTCATAGGAAAATCCCAAAATTTTAGTGTATTGATTGCTCCAAACATAGTAAAAACACGACAGCTTATGAAAAGATGATCTATAAATACAGTTGCAATATTACAAAGCCCACGTAATCCAGAGGAATCGATGCCTCCCTTCACGAGATTGTCCACGATACCAATTCGATTAAGGATAGTTTGCCACAAGAAAAAACAAATCTTTTGTAGGTACAACTGTAGTCCAAACAAATTTACTCGCAAAAGAAGAACTAGCATCAACTAAAGACTTGTCCTGTAACAACCACTGATAACAATTCTTAACTGTGAAACTTGCAGCTGGCGAGGACTTCTAAAGAACACCCACTTAAGTAGAGAAAAAGATAAGAGTCATTTATAATTAGTTGCAGCATAGTACAGAGATCTTGGACTTCAGAATAACGTAAATATCTTCTAAAAGTTATGTTCCAACTATACTGAAATTTGTACTGCGAACCCAAGACAGTATGGTCCTGTATGGAGTCATCTTTATGCATTGCAATTTTAATCAAGGAAGGAAAAGATCTGGACTAAGTCCCGGGGTTTTTCCTGCATTTGCGGTTTCCTCGTTAACAAAATTTTGTTGTGTGCTTTTACTTTACTTTCCGCATTATAATTGTTCAAGCTATCATTAAAGTAATTGCACTTGTATGTTAATCCAAACACTTGGGTTGATCCTTATAGTTTAAGGTTCGGTTTCGGATTTGTACTATGTTCCAAGTGTATACCACGTGGTTCGCTATCTTCTTGATAGTCTTTGTCTATATTAGATTACGCAAGGTATTATAGGTTGATATCGAAAAATATTGTGGTGTACTTGGTACCCTCGTTATTTCAATTGGTATCAGAGCAGACAAACATAAAAAAGATCTAACAATCTGCATTTGGTGCGATCCAACCTATAAGACATTAGTCAAAGTAAGATTAAGCGAAAGTGAAGATTAATAAAAGACTCAATTAACGTATCACAAGATATTATTAAACCACTCTCCGAATCAGAGGTTACAAACATTGATAATGGTTCCATCTCATCTAATTTAAGTTCAGAATGTTCTTCCGATATTATCTTGAATGAGTCCAAAGGATCTCATGATGAGTTAAAACAAAGTCATGTAGACATGTCTGATAAGTCAAATAGAAACCCTTCTGGGTATGATGCAAGTTCTGTGGACGTGTTAACCTCTATGTTAAAGGACCGTGAATGATTCCTTACTAGCAAAAATCACTTATGTATGTCTTGTGAGATAATAAAGAGACTTCAAGTTGATTTACAGTTAAAGACTGCTGAATGCGAAAGCCTTCGTCGAGATCTCGAAAATTTTAGGAAAAATGATTCTCAACAAATACAGTGTCTTGAAGACAAAGTAAGTGTTGATCTTTCTGGAGATGAACTGTTAGAGAAAAATTGTGAGGCTGCTATTGAAAATGCCTATTTGTTGAAAGAGAAACTTGATAAATCTGAAGCAAGGAGTAACTCTCAAAAAGTGTGTTTTGAAGAGAAAGAATGTGCATATCTCTCTCAAGAAAAATTCCTTGAGGCTAATCTAACTGGTGCTCTTGATAAAATTAAGGCGTTAGAAGAAGAAAATTCGAATTTGATAAAATCAAGGAGTTAGAAGCAGAAAATTTGAATTTGATGAAATCAAGGATGATCTAACTGTGCTCTATAAAAACTAGCCTACTATCAGACTTCTGAATAGAATGTAGTTGAGACTGAATCCACCCTTCAAACGATTCAGTTACAGTCACGCTCCTTACGTCTCTTGAACCTCGCAAGGCTCTATGATAGACGCATTTATGTGTCTATTTTCATCTCTATTGTATATATTATTAGTACCCATTTTTGCACTTATTATGGTGTTTCATGTCTTTGTAGGTATTTTTAGAGAAATAAGCTCTTGCGACGAAATTGGCTCGTAAAGTGGTGTTTTACACCCCAGGATGGAATACTAAAGGCACCCCAGAAATGCACCGGAAGCACCCCAGAAATGCACCGGAAGCACCCCAGAAATACACCGGAGGAACCCCGAAAAAAGTGTTAAAGGACCCACCAAAATTACTAAAGGCACCCTAAAAATGGATAAGGGCGCCCCAAGGCAGCCGAGCTGCTAAAGGCACCCGCGTTTTGGATTCAGGGCACTACACCTTCTTCATCGTTTGAAAGAATATTTTTGGCGGGAAAATAAACTCATTTCACTGTCAGATTTTCGATGGATTTTTGGACGTGATTTAGTGAGATTAAATCCCTGAAACTTAATGGGTAGACGTGATATGACTATAGAAAGCTGGTATGGGTGTTTTTTCCGATCAAATTTGGCTTAATAACGTGTTTCAATCCAAAACAGTGGACACAAGTTTTCACGGGTTCAAGTGAATTTGACACGAGTTTGAGGCGTGTAATGCATGAGTTTCGAGTGTGTTGCACTACAGAGATTCGTGAAGAAAATAAATAACGAAGGTTGACAGCTGAGAACGCGTGGAAGATCAAAAAATGGAAATTTTGGCCGTGGAGAATAATATTGATAAATGAAGATTATTTGGGAGATATGGCCGGATTAAAGGAGGATTAGGAGTATAAATAGAGTTCTACAGGTACAAGGAAGGTTGGTGGAGAGTTTGGGGAGCTGAGAAGAGCCAGAGAAGAAAAAATCACAAGTTGCAGAACTCGGTTTCTGCTGCTGCTGCTGATAAACGCGAAGAACATTAGACGCAAGTTAACCGTCGTTCTTCAACAATGACAGCGTCAAAAGGATGAGGGTCGTAATGCGACTGTGTTAACAACACTTCATTTTTATCGTTCTCTGTAACAGCTCGGTTTGTAACAAACAGAAGTGTTACAAACCCGGTTTTTGTCAATTTTCTCCTATTTTATCATTTGTGAACCATTTTTGAGCATTAATAAAGATGAATTTTGAGCATATTTCCATGATAATGATGAGCTAATTCTCGCGTAACCAAGGCATGGAGGAAGCTATTGTTGCATGAATAATTGGTAATTATTTTACTTTTCTCTAATTTTGCAATTTATAATTCACTCAAATTACTGCTTTGCAGAATTTTAATTATTTGCATAATTTTTCCTAATTAGTTGTGATTCAATTAGATAGGTTATGCTTTGGTTAGATAATCTATGCTTAAGGGATACAATTAATGTTTGAGAATATGCTTGATAATTTGTGAATTAAGAAAAAGAGATTTTAAAAATAATTAGAGTTTTGGAATTTTTATCATCATTTATTCATGTGTAATAGTGGAATCTAGTGTCTTGGTTATTTTCACTCTAAAAATTAAATCCTTAGTCCCAGTACCTCTTGCACCAATTGTAATATTATTGTATATTTTTATTAATTTTAAAAAACTCGAATCTTCACAAATCTGAACGAACCTATTACTACAACAAAGTTGAAATCAAATCACTCTACGCAATTGATTCCCTTAGATGACGTCCTTTACAGCGTAAGAGTTTCTTCAACCTAAGTGAAGACTTCTGATACCAATCTGCCTCTAACAGATAATTATGTACCTTTTAGTGTGTAAAATAGTCTTTCTCATGGTTTAAAACTCGATTTTTATTAGAGGGAGAGCAAAAAGTGATCTGAGGAGAGCGAAAATCATTATTGACTCGCTAACTTGGTCGATTCCTAAGGTGAGTCAATAACTAATTTTTTCTGACAAGAATACCTTTCTCTCCTAACCAAACGTGCTAATGAACTTTATCTAATTTAACTTAAGGTCAAGTTATGGCCGAATACCAATTTATTAAACTGATTTCTTTTAATAGTTTGAAGAACAAACTGTAATTGAGATACTTAAGCTATTAATAAAGGGTTTCAAATGCGTAAAGAACTAGGAGTTGTTAATTAATTACCATGTATGGTTTTGTACAAGCTACCAATACTATTAATTTGTTATATTTAATTATAAATCTGGGAGGAGTAGTGACTTTAAATCAGTCAACCAAAACTACTTTTGCACTGCGATTCAAATTGGTGATCTAGTTTCCATGGATAAAGTTGTTTTTGCTTTGGAAAAATTGGGATGAGACTGTGAAGATACTTAGCAAGGATGAATTAATAGATGGAATGTCTCAAACAAATCTTCATGATGTGTTTGTTTGTTCTCAAAATGATGTTGCACTCTTGACATATATAAGCTTAGAGACAAGGGAGTTATTGCACCAACTGATCAAATAGTTGTTGTTAGTGCTGTAGTATTTTATATCTGTAATCGTTTTTTCCTTTCCCTTTCTCGACCAAAAACTAATAATGATAAAAAAAAAAATCACAATCTAAGATTGATTACCGCTTGAAAGCAATTCCAGATATGGCTTCTCCATTTGCTAATCCTCTTATATAAGAGAAGGATGATTTAACAACGATTATGGGTATCACCTTGAGTATCAAAGAATATCTTTAAACAATTAAGTATAAGATTTCAGCTCATGTTTAAATTACTCATTATGTCGACATCTTGAACTTTCCTATTTTGCAAACCCAATTTCCAAAATTACACAAACCCTAAAGTGTACGTGACTATAGAAATTGGTTTTGCATATTGGGATCGGTTCTACCATGACTCCCAATATAGGTAGGGATCGGTTCTACCTTGACTCCCAATATAGGTAAGGATCGGTTCTACCTTATCTCCCAATATAGGTAAAGATCGTTTCTACCTTGATTCCCTATATAGGTTAGGATCGGTCCAACCTTAGATCTTCAATGAAAAGCGGCCCTCAATCCTCTTGATTTCTTTCAACTACGAAACAAGTTCGTAAGTCTACTTCCTTAAACTCATGTAGTTAGACAAAGTTTTCTAGGTATGAAATCAAACATAAGTTCATTATACAATCTAGTAACAAGTTACAAATATTATGTCGATGTCGCTATTGCGAAGTTCAAAGGATGAGCATTATACTTCGTAAATCAATATAACAATACAAAGTATTCATAACTATTGGTATAATCTTCCTTGACACTTTGATTATAATAAGATGATCAAGTCTCTATACTAGAGTTTCATGTATATCACTTCGCATGTTATGTTTTTAATCTAAACGACTTGAAAGTAACGATATAGAAATAGAAACAAGTCAAGTCTTGTATTACTAAACTCAAGTAGAAGGATGATGTCTTCCTTGATTTCGATACGTCTTCAGAATCTTTAGGTCTTTAGAGTAATACTTGTATGTCTCAACATTTCTATACTTCCTAGTCTAACATAACGAAGTTGACTCTAATAGTTCTAAGGGAACTGCTACCCCGCACGACCGTGCATGCAAGCTTTATAAGCTAGCAACCTTAGAACCGTCAGATGTGAATCATCTTTATATTTTGTTTCTTTCTATGAAACTATAACTGGTGACAACTGTTAAGAAATATATAATTTCTATTAGGTCCTCAAACTTAATTAATATTTATTAATTACTTTGTTTTCCGTCTCCATCTTTTATCGTACTGATGAAATGCAAAACTAGTTGGCCTATTTCTTTTTATGCACACCAACGAGATGAAAGCTAATTGACCTGTCTTTTTTCCATAACATCTTCAACTAGCTAGTTGAATTCTGCACCAAAATTATTTCTTTTGTCCGTGTTTAGTGTTAAAACAAGAAATGGTAGTTGGATCTGATAGTCCAAGCAAACATCTCATGAAAAACACTTCGGTATCCCAACACATCATGAACCAGTATGCAGATACAATGAATGGAATGATGATATGAACAAAAAAAAATCAATTATAATTCAAATAAGACAGGGATTTCAATGTGTCTAATCAGTTTGAGCAGTTTTAGTGGTTATCAATGGACAAATTTGAACTGAAAGAGAAACCAGTTGCTCATTTAAAAAAAAAACAAAAAACCAAGTGGTCGACTGCCATCTGATGGTATTCTTGTATCTAAGTTAAAGACCTGCTTGTTGCCATTGCATGTTGCTCATTTCGGCTTGGTGGTTGTATATTTCAGGTTGATGGCTGTTGAGTTCTCTAAAAGCACCTTTGCTTGGGCCTGCAGTATAATACATAAACTTCAAGCGTAAAAAAATGGGTAATGGAGAAATAAACGAAAACAAATGCACGATGAAATGAAACTTTAAATGAGAGAAAAGAAAGTACGTTTTTTTTTTTTGTCTTTGGTTGCGTGTTTTGAGTGCCGCCATCTTTTTGTATCACTGGTGTGTCCAAACTGTAAACAACATAACTATGTGAAATTAGACTAGTATCAAAACTAATAGTGTTGTCGTAGGTACGAAACAAGATTGACAATATACACAAGTTATAACAGGATTGTTTTCACAATTTCCGATTTACCTTGTTAACTCATTTGATTTCTTTTTTGCTTTCTTTTCGATATTTCTCCGCTTGCTGTTAAGTTTGTCAATCCAAGACTTCATTGATCCATTTTTTCCTTTACGTTTCATAATAGGTGGATCACACAATGACTCCCGATTATTTGGAAGGCTTTCTACTGTTTCTACATTTCTTGTAATATTTTCATTTGGTGATGAATGAGACTGACTTTCGCCATTGGCTTGAGAGTCTTTAATCACTTTCTCGATATCTTCTAAAGCCTTCCGTAACACTTGAACTGCGACGTTATATACCGAAACAGATGTAGAACCTTTAGCTGCAATATTTATTGCATCTTGGCAAGGTTTACTGTATCTTATTGTAACTTCGTTTCGATGATCAACTATAATTTCTTTTCCTTGGTCGAATACTACAGCTCCAGATTTGGCATCTCTTGTCCAACGTTTTAGTACATATTGAGATGGAAGATTTTGAATATTCTCAACTATAAAAACCTTCAAGATGTGTCTGCACAAATAACCCGCAAATTCATATAGTAAGCAGCTGCATTGAGCACTCTTATCAAAAGAGTCAAACACCACTTTCCGATGTTTGTGTTTATGTTCAACTATGGATAAGTGATAAATGGACTTTGTTCCACTTCTTTCGACTATATCATGAGAATAGCAAAAACATTGAGTTAACTGTTCTTGAAATTTCTTAAAAATTGCCTTTATATACACTAAAGATGCATGTTCTTCAATACCCATTCCAAATCTCAAAACTTGTCTTGAATAATTTGTTTCATAATCCATATTATTTTCAGATTCTCGTCTTGCAACCACTTCCCGTCCAAATTGAACCACAAACTCACACAAAGGAAAATCTCTTTTCAAAAATCCATCAAAAAAAGAGTTTATGCTTTCACTGCGTTGTGTTGTATACATGTCTGCACAAAAAACATCACGCGTGTAGACTGATGCCCAGTATTCACGTTTTTGATATAAGGTTAACAACCACTTATTATCCTGTAATTCGTGAATCGCAAGCATTGTTGTCTATCCATGCTCAAATTGATCAATTGTCTCATATCCATATAAGCAATTGCCAAATTCCGAAATAAATTCTTTGGTTACGTTAGATAAGTTTTTCATAGCATTTCTACTAATATGACATAAGCAGTGTCTATGATGCGTACCTGGCAGAACATGTTTAATCGCTCCTCCAATAGCTGACTCTTGATCCGTAAGTATAACCTTTGGTGTTTTGCCATGCATTGCCCTCATCCATGTTTTTATTACCCACGTAAATGACTCTTCACTTTCGGAATAAAGCAAAGCGCCACCAAATAATACAGTTTGATGATGATGATTAATTCCCACTATCAGAACAAATGGCATGTCATATCTATTTGTACTATATGTAAGCTAAAAACAAACGACATCTCCAAAATAGTAATAACCCATCCTTGACTTATCATCTGCCCAAAAGAAGTTAGTCATTTGACCTTCCGAATCAACTTGAATTGAATAGAAAAAAGATGGATTTTCCATTTGTTGACGCTCGAAGTAGTCCAGTACTGCTTGAGCATTCCCATATTTTAGCTCCAACTGTCGTCTTGTACTCAAATAATTTCTTGCATCTTTTGGAAGAAATCCAATGTTTCTAACTCCACCATTCTCAACTGCTAAATAATTTATCATCTGATTTGTTTTAACGCCTGCTAGACGATAGTTCACAATGGCTTTTTTTGGCTACTACTAAGGACTCTCAATGACCGAAGGTTGTGCCTCTTTCCTGGAGAAATAAGATTATGACTATGTTCTTCTACAACACGAGACACAACCCATCCGTCTTTTCTCTTCTTTATCATTATCACTGCCTTGCAGTTTTTTCTCACATCTGCTCGTTGCCTTTTCCTTTGTTCAACGGGCTTAGCTCTAGTGTCTCGCAGCCCTTGACGCGAACAACAAAAGCTTCATCCTATCATTTCAAAAGGTTCAACTCTGGACTTGTTTGTAGAATGCCAACGGATACTAAATCCAGTTTTACCTGCAAACCAGTTATAGAAATCATATGCATCATCTTGTGATTCAAACTCTTGTCCAACATACGGTCGGATAAGATTTATTTCCTCTTCCGTCAATTCTTTCACATTGTTTGCTGCAATTTCCTTATCATAAAGTTCATCATCATTTTCTCTATCAAGTAAATTAATGTTCCCATCATCTTCAATATACGTTTCTTCATCAAAAATTTCTATCCCATCTTCAAACAAATACATATTCTCTGCTTGAAAATCTGTATGCAACTCTGTAAAACATGAAAAGAAATTATATTATAATTCAAATTTATATCAAATGGTTTACAATAATCAAACAATTAAACACATCTCTTAATAAACTATTAGTTAGCACTAATTTTTGTATTATTATACATAAAAGAATTAGGAAAATTAGGGTTTTGAGATTACAAAGTTAAAATAATTGGAAAGACATAATTAAAAATTAAAAATCAAAAAGTGATTGATATGAGTATACCATTTTTGTCCGGTGATATCTCCCAATCGTTATCAGTACTAGGTTTACAAGAGTCGAAGTCATTTGTAAGATTTCGACAAGGATTCATTGTTTTTGAAAGCACGGAGCAAATACCCTAAAGGGAAAAACGAGTTAAAGATAAAGTTTCACTTTTCTTAATGAAAAGGTTTTGTAAATAAAATATTTAAATGTATAAGGGCTGTTTCAAACTTGCTATAATAATTAGAGGGCTTATTGAAAAATATAATAACTGACAGCTGTCTATTAATCATCAACGGCTATAAATAAATGAAAATCGATATCCAACGGCTATCCCGCGCTAGCTTACAACTCAGTCCTGCACTTCCCCACGGGACAGCATTTCCCTAGTTCTAATCAAGCGACTTTTGAATTTTGATACTAAAATATGACAACCAACCTTAACATACCAATGCTTGGAGAGTCAACCGAGCAATGCTTTAACAATCACCAATTAAACCCCAAATGAACAACACAAGAAATCTACTCAAAAATACAAAGAACGATGAAAAAATTGAGCAATACCACCACCATTGAATTTATCGAATCTCAAAGAAATATCACCAATTCAATTTTAAAACCAAATTCAAAGTTTTCGGTTGGAAATAATTATGGTTTTATGAATTTTGTATTAGGAAATCAAACAGGAAAGCAAAGAAAATTCTTACCATTTTGGTGAAAGTATTAGTGCACTGCTCGATCGAACTCGCAAGTTTTTATATCTCAAGCTTGTTGTCAATGTTAGATGCACAAAACTATATCTTGATTTCTCGGACTAGGATTAGAGATTGGTAGTTGAGTGTCAGACATCACTGAATAACTCTCGAAGATTGAAGATTGAAGATTGAAGATCAAACGAAGACATTTGAAGAACTTCATCGATAAAGAGGTATGCGAAGACTGAACCATTCTATTTACTCACAATATTACCATTCTTTCTATATGAGACTATGTCGTATGATTTCTATAAGATTTAATATTACAAAGAAGAAGTTTGGTATCAAGCTTGTCTTGTTAAACATCTCGAAATACGATTCAATCAATGGATGTTCATAGGTCCTTAACAATCTTAGTTTGAAACAATTTATTGTCCTAGAACTATGTTTGTGGATCATTAGGAAATTAACCAAGCAATGATATTTATATATATGGCGATTGAAAATGTTTCAAAACATCAAAAGAGAGTTTTCATAACTACTGAAATATGGACTCAGGGTAGGTATGCATACCCAGTATGCTTACCCTAGATATCTGAGATTTCGGAACATAGGTAGGTACGCATACCGATTAAGTGTACCATGGTGTTCTGAATCCGTGAATGGATGGAGGTGCTCATACCCAGTATGCGTACCTCAAGGGCCTGAGTTCCTGAATAGCCTAAGGATACGCATACCTAGTACGCATACTTTGGTCATTTGAATTCACGAACTGGTTCAAGCTCATGAATTATTTTCATAAATATGTTTAGCATTGATTCAACTCTCATGAAAACCTCTAAGACATCTTTGACCACTAAAACACCTTTTGTATCTGCATCATGATTCAAGTCTTATGTGTTTATATGAACACGATATTGCTTATTAGTTCTTAAAGCATACTTGTCATGACTATTATTATACACGGTTCCGGTACTCTGGATCATAATGTATATTCTTTTATGTAATTTCAAGATAAACTTCTCACATGCTTACATGAACTCCTAACAAGAGTTTTATCTAACAGAGAAAGTGTTTGCTTGAATATCAAGTTATCTTAGCTTGAATACTAACAACCCTAGTCTTGAGAATCTATAAATAGAGAGACTCAACCAACTGGGAATTTCAAACGCTGACACTTCTGTGTCCTAGTTGTTCGCTAGAGTCATCCTCTATGAACTTAGGTTTCCTCTGAGAAATATAATTAGGTTTATGACTTTAATATTTCACTTAGGGATTCGTGAAGCTAGGTCTTTACCTTGATAGTTCGTGTATCCTGATCTTGTTTTTTTTTTTGTAGTCGAGGTTTTCGTAATCTCTTTCTGGAACGAGATAGATAGAAATCACAAAGTTCTCTTCGTCTCAGACTTTGTGACCCCACAAGATAAATATCTAAAATTGTTTTTTATTGATCAGTTTAATATTGTTCTTGAGAGGTGGTTAATAATCCAGGCTTCTCAGCTAACTGAGCATAAGTTTTCCATATTTTTTAGGTTTTCTAGCTTTGTCTATTGTAAACAGATTTCCAAGCCTTGATCTATTCGATCTAAATAGAAATCAAATAAGCTTATCTGTTAGAGGTAGATTGGTATCAAAAGTCTTCACTTAGGTCGAAGCAACTCTTAGGCTGTAAAGGACGCCAACTAAGAAAATCAACTATGTAGAGCCTTGCGAGGTTCAAGATATGTAAGGAGCACGACTGCAGCTGAATTGCTTGGAGGGTGAATTCCATCTCAACTATGTTCCGGTCCGAAGTCTGATAGCAGGCTAGTGTCTGTAGCGTCTTAATACAGTTCGGTGTTCAAATCTGGACAGGTCCCGGGTTTTTTCTGCAAGTGCAGTTTTCCTCATTAACAAAAATTCTCGTGTCTTGTGTTTTTCCTTTTCCGCATTATATCATTTTATCTTTATGATAGGATTAACACAAAGTAGTATGTAATCAATCTTAGTAGATAAGTCCATACTAGTTGTGATCTATTACGAGACTCGTTCTTGTAGAATTCGTATCTTGAAAGATAGATAGCAAGTTTCATACTTAGCAGAATTCGGATCATCTTTTTATTTGTATACGACTAAATTGATCTTGGATATTGATTTTTCAGATCGTCCAAGTACTCTTCTATAGAATCAGGTTCACTGACTTTATTGTCTTGACTTTCTGATTGTGAAGAGAAATAGATATAAACTTTATATACATATTGTTCAAGGATCTTTAGTTAGATCTGATTGCAATTATATTAGGTTTTGTCCATACAGGTTGCCGAATGAAAAAGTTGGTGGTGTACTTGGTACCCTCTCCTTTTGAAAAAGTACAATCCAAACCAAAAACCATTGTACACCTATTGAGAAGTAAAAAGTCAATTAATTCCTTATTTTTAAATTAGCTTCAATAAAACCATTGAAAAACTAAACTAGAAGTACAAATACAAGCTAACAATTCTCACACTATACAAGCAACAACCTAGAACCATTCTATATCATCTCTCTAAATTGAAGTAATGAGTTATCACCTTTGAAAAACTTAAGGCACTCCGTTGTACAATTTTGAACATATAGCCATAATAGTTATCTTAAAGCAAGAACCTTGATTACAGTCTTAAAAACCAAATGTAAAGTTTGAATTTAAAATAAACTTAATATGAAGGATAATTATACTAGGAAATCAACGGAACAGGTAGAGAAATTTCTTTTGAACTTGGCTGAAGTACAACCCGACCTATAAATCAAATGAATGAAATATTATCAATGATATGAAATTAGGTGAATGATACAAAACCGACTAAAATTACTTCGCAACTCTAGGTTCATAAAATCTAAAAAGAATAACTGATTTTACACAAACCTGAACTTACTTGCAGAACTCCCTTCTCTGCTAGAGAAATTTACGTATGGGTTTTATTTAATTTTGATATATATATTCGAATTTAAGTACATAAAAGAAAACTAGAGTCTTTAATACATAATCAAACGATTGAGCAAGGCAATTATATGCAGAAACAAATATATCATTCAATTACAATCTATCTAAGTTCAACTATGAAAAAGTGGGGGTCTAACAACCACACCCAATATTTCGTTCGGCAATCTGAATGGAAAAACTCTAATATACTTTCAAGAGAATCAACTAGACAATCAGACTCAATCTATGGAAAAGTATATCAAAGAGTTATATATCTATTTCCCAATTCAATCTACAATCAAACAAATAGGAATTTGCTAGCCTGATTGAATGGTATCACAAACCAATATCCAAGTGTCAATCAATTCAATCAACAACCCAAACGTCAGATTCAAGATCTGATTGAACTTAACGCACAATCTGTGATAATTCTATTATATAACAAAATATAATGTGGAAAAGAAATAACACAGACACCAAATTTTTTGTTAATGAGGAAACCGCAAATGCAGAAAAACCCCGGGACCTAGTCCATCTTTGAACACCACATTGTATTAAGCCGCTACAGACACTATCCTACTACCAATGAACTTCATACTGGAATGTAGTTGAGCCCAAATCAATCTCACACTGATCAAGGTACAGTTGCGCTCCTTACGTCTCTGAACTCCAACAAGATTCTATGCACTTGATTCCCTTAGCTGATCTCACCCACAACTAAGAGTTGCTACGACCCAAAGTCGAAGACTTGATAAACAAATCTATCTAACATAGAAAAGTCTATTGGAATATATAAATCTGTCTCCCACAGAAATACCTATGATTTTTGTTCCGTCTTTTGATAAATCAAGGTGCACAAGAACCAATTTATAAACCGGACTTATATTCCCAAAGAACAGCCTAGTATTATCAATCACCTCATAATAATCTTAATCGTATGGAAGCGAAACAAGATATTGTAGAATCACAAACGATGAGACGAAGATGTTTGTGACTACTTTTAATCTTACCTATCGGAGATAAATCTCAAGCAAATCTTAGCAAAGATAATACTCAATCACGATAGCAGAAGTAATATTAGAACACGCAACTACAGAGAATATATTTGGGTCTTGCTTCACAATCCCAATAAAGTCTTCAAGTCGTTAACCTACATGGTTTTGGAGAAAACCTAAGGTTAAAGGAGAATCGGTGTGGGGATTAGGTTTCCCAGTTACTAGAGTTATCCCTTATATAGTTTTCAAATCAGGGTTTGCAATCTAAGTTACCTTGGTAACAAAGCATTCAATATTCACTGTTAGATGAAAACCTGATTAGACTCAAGCTAATATCTTTCAACCGTTAGATCGAACTTAGCTTGTTATACACAAATGAAATGTACCTTCATTTAGGTTTGAGTAACCGTACCTAAACGTGTACACTAGGTTGGCTCAACAGTAGTTAACCAAAGTTAGCTGTATGAGCACTTTCATATCAACCTTATTCATCTTAACCACAACTAGTTCAAATGACTCAAATGAAACTAGTTATAGAGTTGTTCAATTGCTGTATTGCTTAACCATTAAACTTTGTAGATAAGACATCGACATAATCGTTTGAATGCTATTGTGATTATGTATGGGTATGAGGTGAAGATTTCATCCTAGGAAACAATGTTTTACATGTGTTTTAAGGAAGTAAATTCATGAGCTTTTTTTGTGAATCGAAAAGGAAATCGCCAGGCATTATTGGTATTGTTATTCATTACATATCTTATGAACTACCAATATATGTGATTAGTATAACCGCTCATGACTTGTTTATGTTCTTGGTAAAACTATTCACAAAGGCCTGACTTTTGTATTGGTATGACTTTTATTAGTGAAACCGATCTTAAGTAATCACCTGAGATGGTATGATCGATTTTGTGATTTTGTGTATGACCAACTCTGGGTAAAGGGGAACCGATCCTAGTAAGAGGTGCAACACATCACAAAGGGTAATCGATCCTTGTATGAGGTGTAACAAGTTTGTAGCAGAAAGGGGAACCGATCCTATGGACATGTGCAACACATACAAGTTAGATACCATATATATGTGGGGAACAGATCCTAGTACCTAGTCAACCGAATTTTGGAAAGCTAGCGTGACTATGCACAGTACTCACATGGAGGTAGAACCGAAACTTGTTTTGGTAGAACCGTTAAAACCATGATTTGTGATTGAGTGTTCTTGATCAATTACATAGTTCTTGAAAGTCAGATGAACCAATTCTAAACTTGTTTGGAAGTGTGGCAAATCGGTTTCAAGGTTGTAAGTATGAAAGAGGACTTAAAAAGTAAGGATGTCGACACACTTTGAACACGTGCAGTAATGCTTATCTTTTATTGTTCAAAGTTATTCCTTAATGGCTAAAAGGAAGAAAATCCCGGATCGAAATAAATAAGTTAAGAATATTTTATTTAAGGTTTTTAATTTAATTTTAGGAAAATGAGAATTAGTAATGTGCATTTACTAGTTAGAGATTTACCAAAGAGATTTTCGGTCAATATTTTGGACAGAGCATTTCCAAGAATTATGGAAACCGAATTTGGAATATATTGCATATCTTGAGAATATTTTCGGTTTTGGAAATTCCTTGGTGTCCAAACTTCCTTGTCTATAAATACTTGAAGTTTGCATTTCGGGCAAACTAATCCTTCATGACAGCAAACTTTCTAAGTTGTGTTGTTACTGGTGAAGCCGCATATTCGGAGAGGAGAGTAACCTAATTAGGCGAAATCTCTTACGACCGCTCAGTTTAAAGTCTTTTTTGGGATTGAGAAGCTCTATTATTACCGTTGGTGGGAAACTACATAATTGTGGTTTATCTTATGTTTTCGATTGGTTTGATTGACTAACGGTGGTTGAACTTTGATTGCACTTAGTTTGTTTATGCTTGAGAATCTTCTCTTCTGATATAAGATTCACTCAAACTAGATCGAAGTTTCGACAGGGATCTTTAGACTGTTTTAGATCTAAAGATGGTCTTGTGATAATCCATTGTTAACAGACTCCGTTCTGTGTGTGATCGATCACAAGAGATTCAAGTTGTTGTGCGCAGGTGTTTATTGAAGATCTAAGAAGATTTGAAGACAAAGAAGACTTTGAAGATTTCTGATTTGGATTTATAATCTTATGTGTGCACAATACTTGTTTCGCTAAAAGAGGATCAAACTATAATCTGTTTATCCTTGTGGTAGATTAGATTGATTAGTTGTGTAGATCGGCATCAATACAATTCTTTGTGATTAAAAGTATTGATTGCAAAATCTTAACAATTACCTTTGGTAGTTAAGAATAAGATAGATCTAAGAACCTGGCGAAGGAATTTATTTGAGATAAACAGAAGAGCCTTTGTCGAACTCACATCACTTGGTTGAAGAGAGTTGATACCAAACAGATTTGTTATTCCTTTACTGTTTGGAATACGAACCAAAGGAATTGTTCCAAGTACGTGACTTATTACAGGTCGGAGGCGTGGGAATACAGACGGAACTAGGTGAACTATAGGTTTAGTTGTTTGGTATCAATTATACGAAGTTGGTTTGATTTTGTATAGCGGCTTAATCCTGAGAGTATTCAATTCTGGACAAGGTCCCGGGGTTTTTCTGCATTTGCGGTTTCCTCGTTACCAAAATCTTATTGTGTCATTTACTTTTATTTTCCGCAATTATAATTGTTGTTATTATAATTTAAAGTAAATTACACAAACATTAATTCTTATTTACTTGATAGCAATCCTATTGTGTTTGGTTAAGTCCGAACCTCTTATCAAGTAAACATACTTCGTTGTTGTATTGTCTCGATCTCGTATCCATAGACGATCACACGAAGTGTGAACAGATTAGTTGTATTGTCTCGACTCAGTCCATAGGCAATCACTTTCGGAGAAAGGACTTATAGGTGGAAAAGTTTTAGCTTGAGGTATATTTGGGTACCCTCGCCTTTTCAAACCAAAGGTTGTATTTCCCAATTGATCGATTCATGCACAACCTGTGATATTTCAATTATGTAACAAATATAACGCGGAAAAGAAATAACACAGACACCAGAATTTTGTTAACAAGGAAAACCGCAAATGCAGAAAACCCCCGGGACCTAGTCCAGATTTGAACAACACACTGTATTAAGCCGCTACAGACATTATCCTACTACCAATGAACTTCAGACTGGACTGTAGTTGAACCCTAATCAATTTCACACTGATTCAAGGTACAGTTGCGCTCCTAACGTCTCTGATCCCAGCAGGATACTACGCACTTGATTCCCTTAGCTGATCTCACCCACAACTAAGAGTTGCTATGACCCAAAGTCGAAGACTTGGTAAACAAATATGTCTCACACAGAAAAGTCTATTGGAATAGATAAATATGTCTCCCACAGAAATACCTACGAGTTTTGTTCCGTCTTTTGATAAATCAAGGTGCACAGGAACCAGTTGATAAACCTGACTTATATTCCCGAAGAACATCCTAGTATTATCAATCACCTCACAATAATCTTAATCGTATGGTAGCGAAACAAGATATTGTGGAATCACAAACGATGAGACGAAGATGTTTGTGACTATTTTTTATCTTGCTTATCGGAGAATAAATCTCGAGCCAATCTTAAAGAAGATAGTACTCAAATACGATAAAAACAGCAAGATCAGATCACGCAACTACAGAGAAAATAGTTAGGTATGGCTTCACAATCCCAATGAAGTCTTTAAGTCGTTAACCTACAGGGTTTCGTGAAAAACCTAAGGTTAAAGGAGAATTGACTCTAGCTTATACAACTAGTATCACACAGGAGGTGTGGGGATTAGGTTTCCCAGTTGCTAGAGTTCTCCTTTATATAGTTTTCAAATCAGGGTTTGCAATTTAAGTTACCTTCGTAACAAAGCATTCAATATTCACCGTTAGATGAAAACCTGTTTAGATTCAAGCTAATATATTTCAACCGTTAGATCGAACTTAGCTTCTTATACACAAATGAAATGTACCCTCATTTAGGTTTATGTAACCGTACCTAAACGTGTACACCATGTTGGCTCAACCGTAGTTAACCGAGGTTAGCTATATGAACACTCTCATATCAACCATATTCATCTTAACCACAACTAGTTCAAATGACTCAAATGAAACTAGTTAAAGAGTTGTTTAATTGCTATATTCTCATAGAAGTATACAAGAACACAATCGAAGCAAAATTGGTTTGATTCACTCGAATCAATTCATGAACATTATAGCCACGGTTTGCAAAAGATTACATTCCCTATTATATAAATGTATTAGTTCATGTCACAACCGATTCTAGAACTTTAACCACTCAAGTATGTAAACGGGTACGCATACTTAAGTAGCCGGACCAAGTTTGGGTTCGCCAGTATGCGAACGGGTACGCATGCCTCCAAACTCAGCAGAAATTCCCGGACCCAAACCTTACGCCAGTACGTGTACCGGTATGTGTACTTAGGTACCCGGACATTCACAAACCAACAGGTACGCATATGGGTATGCATACTATGGTTCCCGGACATGGATTACATATATGCAAGAACACATATTATGTTCATAATCCAATAATAGTTAAGTGTTCTAAACCCTATTTCAATCATTGAAACATTCTTAGAGGATGACAATAGCTATTTTCACGAACTATTAGCATCAAAGCAATTTTCAAGTTATTGAATTAATCATTACGAAACATTCCAAGTCTACACCAAATGATTGTATCACACAAATCATGTAAGATGTTACTCGGCTATTTTCACATGATCATCTTTTGACTTTCGTCAAGAATATAAGATGAACTTGGTCGAAGCGAAAGCTTACCAACATATATTTCGAGAAATATTTAAGCGAGTTAAACTCAACTCGAAATCTCAAATGTGCATAATCGAATACTATATAGCAATACGAGTTTTGTCTCAATATAGGAGATAGAGTAGAAATAGACTTTCCAAGTGATAGATGAGTTTCAGTCTCCACATACCTTTTTTTGATGAAGTTCCACAAGATCTCCTTAGTAGTTCTTCGTCTTCAAATGATGAACGCCGTGAAGTCTAATGCTCAACTACACAATCTATCCTAGTCCGAGACATTGCTATAAGTAGACTAGAAATCAAGACTTATAGTTTTGATCACTAACATTGACAAACAAGCTTGAGATAGCAACGCTTGCGAGTTCGACCGAGCAGTGCTCTAACAAACTTGTATGATTTCCACTTTACAGAACTAGACAACCATCAATTTAACTTTCACCGTTTATCAAAATAGCCCCCAAAAATGGTTATTTAACGTTGTGTACCAAGCAAATTCCAACACCCAGCTTTAGTACCCAACATTTGAAATATATTGAGGGTTGTTACCTTGACCCGTCTTTGGCCGTTAGGTCAACTCGTTGACTAAACTGAATTGAAATTCAGTAGCAGAATGTATTTAATACCATATTAGCCTTAAAGAATTGTAACAACTCCTAAATATCTATGCTTACAAAACAGAAGTGTTTGGTGTCTCACTGAACTGTTGAGTAACAACTCCTAACTCCCAAGCCTAATAAGTTCGGTCTCCACCAATACTTCTTTATTTCCCTTATTCCCTCATTTTCTGTAATGCAACCATCAAGATGAGAAACCCTTGATCTCCCTAAAGTTCCCAAGTTTTCTTAATTAAAAAAAACACTGATATGCCGTTAATGGGTATTCCATATATAATCTCTGCAACACCAAAATCGTCACACCACTTTGAAGAGGTAAGTTTTTTTTTGTCAAAATCGTTAATGGTAGTCCTTTTTTATTTTCTGTTAATCATGATATTACCATCACCGTTTATATTAGTTTTTATTTTTAGCTAATGCATGTAGTCCCATGTTATGTTTATTAATTGTAATTGTGTGTGTTCTTTTTGATTGAATTTAGGTTTATACAGAAACTCACTCTGTGATTCCCAAATCACTTGGAACCCTCAAGCTATAAAATAGAATCTATTCTAATAAGCTTCACAGTAAGGTTTTTGAGAATGCCGGGTTGTAAATAAAGTGGATCATTTGGCTCTCAATCTGTTTGAACGTATTGCTTGCTATCGATCCCAAATACTGTGCATCAACTGAAAAAGTTAGGTTTTAATACTGAAATATTCTAGATTGTGTAGGGTTTTGATTTGATTGTTGAATTGAATGTATTTTGCGAGGAGATTGATGTTTGATAGTTGGGTAACAGTTGATGCATGTTTATCAAAGGCTTCTCTGACATGGGTCAGCTTTAATCAGTTCGTTCTCCATTTATGGAATTCAGTTCCTTTTTCTCCCCCTTCTCTGTTCCTTAAGATGCTCTTTCTGAAACCAACATGAAACCCTCGCCAAAATAAATCTATCAAACCAATCAAAAACAACAAGTAGGTTCCTCTCATTCCTTTATTAAGTATTTTCTACTGTAATTTGATTCGTTATTCAGGTTGTTATATTTTCTTAATCACGTTTGGGTTCAGTTTCTTATTCAAATTATTATATTCTTTAGATTTTGGTTGGTTGTTTATCTACTATAATTTTATATGTTACTCACTGTGGTATACCATGTTCATCACGTTTGGGTTTAGTTTAATGTTATTTTTTAGATTACATTATCATCTAAAGAGGATTTGATTTACTCAACATGAGGATCATTGTATACGAAAATCATGTTTTTAGGATGCTCGACAATATGCATATTTGGTCTTGAAAAATTCGGTGTTTATCAGGTTAGGTACATCAGTAGCATATATCACTTGGCTTTGTATCTCAGGTTACCAGTTTAGGTTTATCTGATTCTTAGTTGAAAGTTTGTCCCTCATTCATCCCAGTTAAGTCAATTTATGATGGTTTTTTATTGGACGTAGGTTTATACCAAAACACTTGATATGGCATCCCAAGTAACATGCATGCCACATCGAGGTAGGTTTACCGGCCGTCTACACAGGACAGCTTCAAGAGCTTACGAGCCCTTGATGAAGGCAAACCATGCATGGTTACAGTTCGAGTGACTAGTAAATGTGAGAAGTTGGACGTCATGTCCACCAATGTGGAAATGGTTATTATTGACGAGAAGGTAGTGATCAAGTCTGTTATCCCATTTTATATTTGATTCTCTTCCTTTGCATTACTTTAAAGTTTGCTTAACATGGTTTCTGACACAGAGAAATGAGTTACACTCAATTATTCAAAAGAATCTTATTTGGAAATTCGATAAGTAAATCTGAGAGGGGAGTTTGTACTATGTGGAGAAGTTACATTTGACCACTGCCAAACCCAAGTTCTGGGGCGCTAACGGCGAAAAGAGGGCATTCTTTAGGTGTAACACCACCATCACTGCTTTAGATGCGTATTTTGTGTGCATTATTCCCTATAAATTCCGTTTCACAGAGTTTTAAGAACTCAAATCGAAGCTTCAAAACACATATCTTACATGTCAACTATAATATACATGTATTGTTTGTAATATTATCTACCATGGCGATTTCCTAACTTTTGGCGTGTTTTGAATGCAGATGTGATGGATTCTTAAAAACCATCAGGAACGTCCAATTTTGGTGCAATAAGTACAGATCTAAAGCTAATATGTACTAAATATATAATCACTTCAACGATTCGACACCAAAATCAACAAATCATTCAGGTTGTAAGTTAACTCTCACCGCATGCTGTGGTTATTTTATGTTTATTATGATATTGTCATTACTGTTTTGATTCTATTTTTCTTTTTATACATCAATTTATTTTCCAATGTCTCCCTTGCTCCGATTACTTTTCGCATATTTCAACACCATAACTTCCAATTTAGGCTGCATGTATGTCATTGGAGATGCATCGTGCTCTTCTTTGTGTTTGGTCAATTTACTCTTGCAGCTAAATTGGCTATCTTTTAAGTTAATCTAGGTCGGGATTTTTATTCTTAAGTTTTGTCAATGTGAGGCCTGATTTTTTTGGTATTTGGTCAGTTACATCAATATGATAGGTACAAAACTACGTAACAAAGAATTTTAAGCATGTTGCTTTTTAGATTAGTTTTTGTATGAGCTAGCTTCTTCTTTCGTATTTTATAAACAACATTTAGAAGAAAACCTAGTATTTTTTGTATCAGTTTAGTAATCGAAGTTTGTGAGTATCGAAAAAAGAATTACACGACAGAATCTTTAGAAAAAAATTACTATATTAAAAATCCAACGACTAATGTCAAAACTCACCACTTAACGACATTTGTAAGCATCTATGCAAGGACTTCAAGTAAGTTGGTGTTACTAAGGCAACATAGAGTTTTGATTAATACAATTCCCATGGCAATAAGGCATATGGTGTGTTAGAACACTGCTCTGTCGAACTCGTAAGCGTTGCTATCTCAAGCTTGTTAGTCAAGTTTAGTTGATCAAAACTATATACTTTATTTCTAGTCTACTTATAGCTATGTCTCGGATTAGGATAAAAGTGTGTAGTTAATCTTTAGACTTCACGACATACACCAATTGAAGAAGAAGATCTATTGAAGAGCTTGGAGGAACTTCATCAACAAAAGGTATGTAGAGACTAAAACTTATCTATCACTCAGAAGTCTATTCTATTCTATCTTCTAAAGAGACTAAGTCGTATAACTATATAGACTTTTACATTATACACATTTGATATTTCGAGCCGAGTTTATCTCACTTATCTATTTCTCGAAATATGTGTTGGAAGCTTTTCGCTTTAGCTAAGTTCATCGTATTCTTGACGAGTTTAGTTTGAGACAATTTATTTGTTGGAAACTAAATATTAAGTCAAAAGATGTTCATGCAAAAATTACCTTGAAACATCTTATATGATTTGTGTAAGACAGTCATTTGATGTCGACTTGGGAAGTTTCGTATTGATCGATTAATTACTTGTAAATAACTTGAAGCTAGTGGTATGTGTGAGATTACCATTGTTGTCTTTCAAGGATGTTTCAATGATTAAATGAGAGTTTTGGAACTATCATGTCTGGATATTATACATGATACATATTTCGTATGTTAACTGTGCAAGTTTAGTTCAGGTCGGGAACTATTGTTCGCGAACTCTGTTTGCGAACTGGTTTACCTGTGAAAGGGTCTGAAATTCTTGTTTGCGTACCCTGTTTGCGAACTGACTAGACAAGGCCAAGTTCAGAGCCGGTGTTCGCGTACATTGTTTGCAAACGGTTGGACCAAGCCAAAGTCCGGAACTCTTGTTCGCGTATTCAGTTTGGGAACAGAGAAATTAAGTTCTAAAATCGATAGAGTGTGACTTTCATACTCATGAACTCAGGTTCGTTTGCGAACTAAAGTCCCTGGAACTTTAATGTATTAAGGTATGTGAACTAGTTTTACAAACCGTGGCATTATGTTCATGAATCGGTTCTTGTATAAGTACTTTGTACAATTAGAAACCAAACCGATTTTGCTTCAAATGGTTCATATACATATTCCTATGAAATGATGAACATTTGAACAACTCTCTTGAAACATATTTAGATTCATTTGATTATCTTTCATGATTGATTGATCATCATATTTGATCTAGAAGTGTTAGATGAATATGGCTAAGTTATAAGTTTTAATATGGCTAACTTTGGTTAACTATTATTGAGCCAACAAAGTATACACGTTTGGGTACGGTTCATCCATATCTAAATATAGGTATATTTCATTTGTGTGTATCAAAGTAATACCATATAATGGTGGAGATTGATTGCTTAGTTTCTAAGCATACTTAGCTTGAATCTTAAATCATGAGTTCATCCAACGATAAATATTGAATGTTTTGTTACTAAGTTATCTTAGCTTTGATTGTAAGCAATCCTGATTTGAAAGACTATATAAGGGAGAACTCTAGCATCTGGGAAACCTAATCCCGACACTTTTGTGTGTCCTAGTTGCAAACTAGAGATGATTCTCTTTTAACTTAGGTTTTCCAAAACCATTATTAGGTTAACGACTTGAAGAATTCATTTTTGATTCGTGAAGGCAGATCCAACCATTTTCTCTGTAGTTGCGTATTCTAATCTTACTTTTCTATCGTGTTGAGTTTTTTCTTCTCTAAGATTTACTCGAGATTTATCTCCGATAGGTAAGATATAAAAATTAATCACAACAGTTCTTTGTCTCAGACTCTTGTGATTTAGCAATAACTTTTTATGTTAATCAGTTGGGTTATTGTGAGGTGACTGATATTTCTAGGCTGCTCTTCGGGAGTATAAGTCCAGGGTATTAGTTGATTCATGTTCACCTTGATTTTTGTATCAAAAGACAGAATAAAAAGAATAAGGGATAGACATATATGTGGGAGACATATTTGAATATAAGTCTTCGACTTTGGGTCGTAGCAAATCTTTGTTGAGGGTGAGATCGGCTAAGGGAATCAAGTGCGCATAATCCGACATGGTTCTAGAGGCGTAAGGAACACGACTATACCTTAATCAGTATGAGACTTGGTTAGGGCTTAACTACATTCCAGTCCGAAGTTAACTTGTAGTAGGATAGAGTCTGTGGCGGCTTAGTACATCATGGTGTTCAAATATGGACTAGATCCCGGGGTTTTTATGCATTTTCGGTTTCCTCGTTAACAAAATTTCCGGTATCTGTGTTATTTCTTTTTCGCATTATATTTGTTTATATAATTGAAATATCACAGGTTGTGCGTAGATCAATCAGTTGATAATTCCGACCTTGTTTGTTGGATAAAACTTGATTGACACTTGGGCATTGGTCCTTGGTACCGTCCAAGTATTTCTCACATCAATCAGGATCACGGATTCTATCTGTTCAATTTTATGATTGTATTGAGAAAGAGATAAAGCTCTTTGATATAGTTCTTGATTGAGTCTCACTTTTAAGTTGGTGCTCTCGGAATTATATTGGAGTTTATTTCATACAGATTTCCGAACGAATTATTAGGTGTGGTTGTTATAACCCCGCTTTTTCAATTGGTATCAGAGCAAGCAAACACACTAAGACCTCATAAGTCTGTGTTTGTAGCAATCTGACTCTATGGACGGAAGTGTTATCTCTGACAAACGCATCACCAGGAATAAAAGTTCTATTTTTACAAAATCTATTAAAGAGAAAGACTTGTCGATCTCGCATATAGATGAATATTCTGTTCCCATGAAAAATATTGATAGGTGTTACCCTTATTATCTTACTGACAAGTCTGACTCTGAATTAGAAAGGGAAGCAGATCAAGAAAGTGCAGCGATTCTAAGACAAGTTAGAATCCAGGCCGCTGAAATTAATAGGCTGAAACACAGGGTCAATATACTTATTGTTATAGTAAATGATCGTGACTCTCAATTAATGATTCTTCGTGAAGAAAAAGCAGAAGTAAGTTTATCAAAAACTTTACTCGAGGCCAAACTTGAGGAGAATGCGTTAGACATTAATCGTCTATTGAGTAAATCCTTTATTCAATGTGAGGTTTGTTCTAAAGAGTCCATCGTACCAATTGCCTCTGACACAATTGAGATATTAGAAAACGTGACTACTTGTAATCATGTTTCTTTGATGAAATCAACTTCAGAAGCTAAATTTCAAACCTTTCCTACTGATAAAGATATGCTTGTAACTTCCTCTGATCAAGGAATCACCACATCTCACGGAAGAAAGAAATCTTCTAACGATGTTGTTAAAACTATTCACTCTAATCACTCTGGTGATCAGAAAGTATGTCTCTTTTGTGATACAAAGGGACATGTTCGACAGAAGTGCAAACTAAGGTTGGATGACAATTATATTGGTCGACTCCAATACACCTTAGATTTAATCCTCAAAGGTGTAACTGACATTTGTATCTCTAAACCAATCGGTTTTAGAACTCATCCTGTGAAACTTTCTAGGAAAATCAGTTCAATTTGCTCTTCTAATGTTCGAACCTGTAATAGTAACATTAACGCAAATCAGTCAAGGATATTTCAAAAAGATTCCTCTCAATCTAAGGTTGGAGATGTTTTTCAAAGTGTGAAAAAGATACCAGAAGGTAGAAACCACAATGGAGCTATGAAGGACAACCTAAATCTGATAATTGAAGGATACAAAGATCTTATCAACAGGATGTCAAGTTCCTCCAGACAAACTTCTTCAGGTAAAGATTCAAACTTAGTTTCATATTTTGATGAGAGTAAGTTTTATGACGATTCTTCACATCAAAAAAGGTTTCCTCTAAAAATTAGAAGAAAAAAGAGGTTTAACCAAAAACATTATTCTTTTGATGAGCATAAAGCTAATACTTGTGTTAATTAATCACAAGGTTTGAAATCTTACGCATGAAAAATCCTGTTGAGTAAGATATGCTAATAATCAGGTATACTTAATGGCCAAAATGTTCTCTGTTTAGTTAAGCTATCTCCTTTTTGGTTCATAGCTAGACTATTGTCTACATAGAACATTGCATGAGTATTTTCTTTGTTTGGATCTGATAGACACATTTTTGTATCTAAATTGTCTTCAATGTCTGTATCGTTAGTGCTCGAATTTTTTTATTAATTATGGTGTTATTATGTGTGTGTATAAGTGTTTTTGGAGAAATAAACTCTTATGGAAAAAGTTGTTCGAAAAGTGGTTTTTGGACCCTCGGAGAAAAATACTAAAGGAACCCATCGATTTACCAAGGGCACCCTAGTACAGCTGCTAAAGGGACCCCTGCCGTGGATAAGGGGCACGTGCAGCTTTTAAAACCCGATTATCCATGTTTTGGATTTGGAGAATTTTTAGGAAGATTCAAGTGCTACAATCGATTGGATTGGGCCTGTTTAAGCTAAACAGGACCGGTAACTCCATCAAATTCAAAGAAATTGGGCTGGAGAAACGTATTTGAGTAAAACAGAGCAACGTTTATTCTCGGGATATTTTTTGTAGGATTGGCGTGTGTTTACAGCGTGTTCAACGCAATCTGAGACGTGTACACAACTTGTTAATGTGTGATTGAATAATTATTGACAACTGCAGGCACAGACGCATGCAAGAAAGGAAAGAAAACAACCCGAGAATATATTTTCTTAATTACGAGTTATGGTGAATATTTGTGGAGTTAATGTGGTCCTGTCGAGTCCTGTCGAGTATATATAGAGTGCTGAGGAGTGGCAGAAGGTTTACGGAGGATTTGGGAGTGAAACCGAGTGCTGCAGAGAGATTATCATAACGAGCAGAAGAGAAGAAGGTGAAGAACATAATACAGTCAAAGACCACTATCTATTGACAGTCATCTATTCTTCCTTTTGTAACGGTGGTTCTGTTTTCTTTGTAACAGTCAGTTCACTCATTTGTAACGCCAATTTACTGTTGCGAATCTCTGTTTTATTAGAATTTCATCTTTGTAAACACCATCTTGAGCAATGAAATCATATTTTGAGCGTGTTTCCATCATGCTGAGAGGCTAAGTACCCGGTGACCGAGGCAATGGAGGAAACTATTCACTCATGCTTGATTGGTAATTTCTTTTTGCAATTTCTTTAATTATTTATTTTATTTAATTCACTAGGATCAACATAAAGATAAAAATGGTTTTCATAATTAGTTGTGAATCAATTTGATGTATTATGCTTAGAATTAATTCTTTGATAATTCATGCTTAGGGATTAAAATTCAATATTTGGACACCTTATAGACTATAGTGAATTAATGAGAAAAGAGCTTAATAATAATTTTTGAAATATTATTGTAAACCAATCAACTTTAAGTAATAATGGAATCCAGAGCCTTGGTCTATTTTTAAATCTTCACATCACTTTTTATTCTGAGTTTGCTATATTTTTAGTTTTAAAATTAAGTCTAGAATCTGCTCTCAGAAGTCTTGAACGAATCATATCACTACAACATAATTGAAATCACATCAATTTTTGGCGCCGCCGACGCGGACTTGTTTTTAAGTTAGAGTTTTTAGATTATTTTTTAGGTTTTTATTTTAAATTTATTATTTTCACTTTGTTCTATTTTACGTTTCTTTGGGCATTTATCTTTTTGCTACAGGTTTGGAAATTGGACCGAAAAGAAATTAAGCCAAAGACTTTGGTGACTAAAAGACTTGGAGTCAAAGATAAAAGCTAAAAGAAAAAGAAGAAAGACAAAGAATTTTATTTATTTTATATTTTTAGACTTTTAGATTTTATTTTTATTTTTCTTTTAATTTTTTTTAGATTTTCTTTGTAGAAATTGTATTAGGATATTTTTTTTTGTTAATTTTATTTTCTTTTGCACTTTTCTTTTTGGACATTGGACATTGTGACATATTTTTTTTTTAAACCCTAAGGAAGGGTAATTAAATATTAAACTGCACAGGGAAGGACGACAATTACGATATTTCCTCGGCCCCTCTGGTTCGTACACTGACATAGGAGTCGGTGGCCCGAGTCGACTTCAACAGTTCATCCCCCGTCTGGAACGGGAAGTAAGTTTTTCTGAACACCTGCGAATCTCCTGTCAGCGGGTTACTGTCTTCCTTCGTATGCATATATGTTGAGGACTGAAAACGGTTTAATTTTCTAGTAAATGGCAAGGCCTGGCCAAATCAAGATAAGGACTCGGATTTCATCACCGTTTGCTTCTTGCTCTCCTTAGGAACACGTAACCTACGTGAACCTAAGCCTTAAAATTTGGATTAGAACGAGACCGTAGGGTAACGAGCTTAATAGGAAAATCGTTCAAAAGACATATTGGTTGCTCTATTAAGCATATCTCGAAGTTCATGATGATTATTATAAGTTTAACGAGCCGCTTTTTAACCCAAGGAAACGTTTTCTGGTGAGGCAGGGGTATCCAAGCTCCATTGAGCTTCTCCTGTCTCTATTTAACTTACATTAATTCAGATTGATTCTAGAGAGGTTTGCTGAAATTGTAACGAATTGCCTCTTTGAAGAATAGAAGCTGGTCTAGAAACAATCTAAGGGAGCCATCATGCTATTTGTTTGCTAGAATATATAGGCTTGTTGTGGTGGAGTCAGCCTTGTGTGTGTTTGCTTAGAACTTCCCTCCCTTTTAGGATTTTTTTTATTCCTTTTGTTTTTTTCTAGTGTATGCCCGAGGTCATTAGAGAACGGGCTTGGAAAAGAGACACTCTAGGTCATTTGATTAGTGAAAAACCTAGTAGTTCTTCTTGTGGAAGCGGGGAGCTAGAAGACTCTTCTTTTGAGAGCCCTGTTTTCGGAAACTTCAGCTTTGAAAACTTGACACTTAATGAAGAAAGTACTCCTAGTCCTTTGGTAGTGCCAGAAATGGCAACTTTGAAAGCTTTGTTAAACCCAACTAGGACCTTTCGGCCATCATGTATTAAGTTAGCTGAAACTGAGGCAAATTATGAACTGAAACCTTGGACCTTACAGATGCTCCCAGTCTTTTTAAGGGAAAATATGAAAACCCATATTTTCATGTTAGGGAATTCGAGAAAATTTGTAGTACCCTACGAATTAAAAACCTAGATGATGATGCTTTAAAACTTAGGTTATTCCCATTTTCCCTAAGAGATATAGCCAAATCTTGGCTATATAGTTTTCCTTCTGAGTCAATTGAAACCTATGACCAACTTACATCTGTCTTTTTACAGAAGTTTTTCCATAGGCACAAAACATCATCTATTAGGACGCATATATGTACTTTGGCTCAACAAGAGGGAGAATCTCTACATAGGTATTTAGAAAGGTTCAATGACTTGTTATCTCAATGTCCTCATCATGGTTTAGATAAGGTTGGGCTAGTTCAGATCCTTTATGAGGGTTTATATTATTCGACAACTACCATGGTTGAGTCTTTGTGTACTAGTGGGTTTGAAAATAAAACTGTTGATCAGGCGATGACATTTTTGAATGAAATCGCCGATAAGACCTAACAATGGGAAAATAGTAGGGAACCCCATAAAAAAATTCTTCTAAATAGAGGAAATGTCAGTAGGGTAGAAGGATCTTTTGAATCAGATGCCAAAATAGCAGCTATAGCTAAGAGGTTAAAAGCTTTAGAACTAAGTCAAACCAATGGTAGAGCAGAGCCTTTTTGGGAAGGCCATACGATTTAAGAACAAGACAATGCTCTTTATAATAACTCTAGATTTGATAATCGTCAGAAGTTTGACCCATATTCAGAAACCTATAACCCTGGCTGGAGAAACCATCCAAACCTTTCTTGGTGTAAAGGCTAGAATCAAGGTCAGTCTAGTAACTCTCAGGTTCCCCCAGGTTTTCGCTATACTAAGAACCCTTCAACTCCGTCACAGTTTCAGAACCCCTCAGATAAGAAGATGATGAGTTTAGAAGAGTCTCTCTCCTTGTTAACTTGTAACACTGTGCAGTTTCAGCAATCTGTTGCTCAAGGTTTAGAAGAAAATAAGAGAATAGGCCAGGCTAACACACGGGCTATTTCCGAGTTGAAAACCCAGGTTAGTTAGATAAATGAATCTTTAAGAGAAAAAGGTAAGTTTCCTAGTCAAACTCAACCTAACCCTAGAGGAGTTCATGAAGTAGGTGAAAGACCATCCAATCATGTGAATGCTATTAAAACCCTCAGGAGTGGTAGAGTGATAGACAACAAGGTTGCCATGCCTGATAGTGAACATGTTGTAGTTCACCCTTCTGAACCAGATACTGAAGAGACTGATAGAGTCTCTAAAGAGACCGATGAGGTTCCTGATAAACCCGGCTTTGTTCCCAGAGCCCCATTCCCACAGCTGCTAGTTCCAACTAAGAGGGAGTCCAACTTTAGTGATATATTGGAGGTTTTCAAGCAGGTCACTATCAACCTTCCATTATTAGATGCAATTAAGTATATTCCCACTATGCCAAGTTTCTTAAGGATATGTGTACGCGAAAGCGAAAAATTCGTGTACAAAAGAAGGCCTTCCTAGCTAGTCATGTGAGTTTTATTATTCAGAATACCACTACTCCTAGGTATAAGGTCCCAGGTTACCCTACCATTGCTTGCACAATAGGTAACTACCGTGTTGAGAAAGCGTTACTTGACTTAGGAGCCAGTATGAACTTACTTCCATACCATGTGTACCTTAAGCTAGGACTTGGTAAGATGAAACCTACTTAGATAACACTCCAGTTAGCTGATAGGTCTGTTAAAATTCCTCGTGGTGTGATCGAGGATGTTCTTATTGAGGTCGACAAGTTTATATATCCGGTGGATTTTGTTATCCTAGATACCCAACTTGTCCCTGACCCAGAGAACCAAATACCAGTGATTTTAGGTCGTCTGTTTTTAGCTACATCCAATGCGATCATTAACTGTCGAAATGGTACTATGAATTTGTCTTTTGGTAATATGACCATTGAGCAGAACATTTTTAATATTAGTAAGCTACCCTCTGAACTAGATGACTTGAACATAGAAGAGGTAAACATGATAGGAACATTAGTCGAGGAGTCATTACCAAACACTTTGTTAGAAGATCCTTTAGAGAAATGCCTAACCCACTTTGGGATTGATTTTGATGATGATAATGTGATTGATGAGGTGAATGCTTTGTTAGATTCAACCCCTTTGTTAGACACTGGTAATGGATGGAAACCTAAGTTCGAATAACTACCAGTTTCTAAGTCTACCATAGTTCCTTCGTTAGAAGAGCCTCCTAAGTTGGACCTTAAACAACTACCAGACACCCTAAAGTATGTGTTTTTAGGCCCATCTGAAACTTTACCTATGATTGCAGCATCCGACTTGGATAGTGACCAGGAAAGTAGGCTAGTAACCGTCCTTCAAAACAACAAGGAAGCTTTAGGGTGGACCATAACAGACATTAAGGGTATAAGTCCTACTGTTTGTATGCACCAAATCTATTTAGAGAGTGACACCAAACCTTCTAGGGAGATGCAACGTCGACTGAACCCTAATATGAAAGAAGTAGTTCGAACCGAGGTTCTTAAGTTGTTAGATGCAGGCATTATCTACCCCACTTCAGACAGTAAGTGGGTCAGCCCCGTGCAGGTTGTTCCCAAGAAATCCGGTATTACTGTAGTCCAGAATTATAATAATGAATTAATCCTGAAAAGATGAGGATACCCAAATACACCATAATCTTTAATTTATCCACCTATAAGTCCTCTTACCGAAAGTGATTGTCTATGGACAAATTCGAGACAATATTACAAATCGGTATTCACACTTTGTGTGATTGTCTATGGATACGAGATCGAGACAACACGACAATCAATGTGTGATTACTTGATAATAGGTTCGGACTTAACCAAACTCTATAGAATCACTATCAAGTAAAGCGGAGTTAAGGTTTGTGTATTTTACTTCTAATTATAATAAAAAATTATAATTGTGGAAATAGAAAAGTAAAAGACACAGCAAGATTTAGTTAACGAGGAAACCGCAAATGCAGAAAAACCCCGGGACCTTGTCCAGAATTGAATACTCTCAGGATTAAGCCGCTATACAAAATCAAACCAACTTCGTATAGTTGATACCAAGCAACTAAACCTATAGTTCACCTAGTTCCGTCTGTATTCCCACGCCTCCGACCTGTAATAAGTCACGTACTTGGAACAATTCCTTTGGTTCGTATTCCAAACAGTAAAGGAACAACAAATCTGTTTAGTATCAACTCTCTTCAACCAAGTGATGTGAGTTCGACAAAGGCTCTTCTGTTTATCTCAAATAAACTCCTTCGTCAGGTTCTTAGATCTATCTTATTCTCAACTACCAAAGGTAATTGTTAAGATTTTGCAATCAATACTTTTAATCACAAAGAATTGTATTGATGCCGATCTACACAACTAATCAATCTAATCTACCACAAGGATAAACCGATTATAGTTGGATCCTCTTTTACCGAAACAAGTATTGTGCACACCAAATATTATAAATCCTAATCAGAAATCTTCAAAGTCTTCTTTGTCTTCAAATCTTCTTAGATCTTCAATAAACGCCTGCACACAACAACTTGAATCTCTTGTGATCTATCACACACAGAACGGAGTCTGTTAACAATGGATTATCACAAGACCGTCTTTAGAACTAACAACAGTCTAAAGATCCCTGTCGAAACTTCGATCTAGTCTGAGTGAATCTTATATCAGAAGAGAAGATTCTCAAGCATAAACAAACTAGGTGCAATCAAAGTTCAACCACTGTTAGTCAATCAAATCAATCGAAAACACAAGATAAACCGCAATTATCTAGTTTCCCACCAACGGTACTAATAGAGCTTCTCAATCCCAAAGAAGACTTTAAACTGAGCGGCCGTAAGAGATTTAGCCTAATTAGGTTACTCTCCTCTCCGAATAGGCGGCTTCACTAGTAACAACACAACCGAGGAAGTTTGCTGTCACGAAGGATTAGTTTTCCCGAAATTCAAACTTCAAGTATTTATAGACAAGGAAGTTTGGACACCAAGGAATTTCCAAAACCGAAAATATTCTCAAGATATGCAATATATTCCAAATTCGGTTTCCATAATTCCTGGAAATGCTCTGTCCAAAATATTGACCGAAAATCTCTTTGGTAAATCTCTAACTAGTAAATGCACATTACTAATTCTTATTTTCCTAAAATTAAATTAAAAACCTTAAATAAAATATTCTTAACTTATTTATTTCGATCCGGGATTTTCTTCCTTTTAGCCATTAAGGAATAACTTTGAACAATAAAAGATAAGCATTACTGCACGTGTTCAAAGTGTGTCGACATCCTTACTTTGTAAGTCCTCTTTCATACTTACAACCTTTAAACCGATTTGCCACACTTCCAAACAAGTTTAGAATTGGTTCATCAGACTTTCAAGAACTATGTGATTGATAAAGAACACTCAATCACAAATCATGGGTTTAACGGTTCTACCAAAACAAGTTTCGGTTCTACCTCCATGTGAGTACTGTGCATAGTCACACTAGCTTTCCAAAATTCGGTTGACTAGGTACTAGGATCGGTTCCCCACACATATATGGTATCTAACTTGTATGTGTTGCACATGTCCATAGGATCGGTTCCCCTTTGCCTAAAAACGTGTTGCACATGTCCATAGGATCGGTTCCCCTTTCTGCTACAAACTTGCTGCACCTCATACAAGGATCGAATCCCCTTTGTGATGTGTTGCACCTCTTACTAGGATCGGTTCCCCTTTACCCAGAGTTGGTCATACAAAAAATCACAAAATCGATCATACCATCTCAGGTGATTACTTAAGATCGGTTTCACTAATAAAAGTCATACCAATACAAAAGTCAGGCCTTTGTGAATAGTCTTACCAAGAACATAAACAAGTCATGAGCGGTTATACTAATTACACATATGGGTAGTTCATAAGATATGCAATGAATAACAATACCAATAATGCCTGGCGATTTCCTTTTCGATTCACAAAACAAGTTCATGAATTTACTTTCTTAAAACACATGTGAAACATTGTTTCCTAGGATGAAATCCTCATCTCATACCCATACATAATCACAATAGCATTCAAACGATTATGTCGATATCTTATTTACAAAGTTTAATGGTTAAGCAATAAACCTCGTATTGTATTCCTTAATACTATGTCTATCTAGAGTGTTCATGCTTCGCCGTTTTGTTTTCAATATGCACGACTTGAAACATACGTTAGGGAATAAAACAGTTCAAGTCAAATATTACTAACCTCAAGTGGAAGGATGATGTTGTCGTTGTAGCTCCTTACTTCTTCAAGTCTTCGCAATACTTGTAATGTCTCATATCCTAATACTTTCAATCTAACCTATACAAAGTTGACTCTAGTACATAATCATGCGACTCTTAAAATGAGTTTTGATTCACTAAAATATGACAACCAAACTTGACATACCAACGCTTGGTGGGTTCAACCGATCTATGCTCTAACAACTAGGATCGGTCACACCAATTACAAATATCGATCATACCATCTCAGGTGATTACTTAGTATCGGTTACACTAATTAATCAAAACTAGTCATACCAAATTATAAGTCAGGCATTGTGATTAGTTGTACCAAGATACATAACAAAGTTACGATCGGTTCTACCATCTCACACATATTGGTAATCCAAAGATTTGCAATGAATAGCCGTACCAATAAGCCTAGCTATTTCCTTTCGATTCATAAAACAAGTTCATGAATGTACTTCCTTTAAACAAATGTAAAACATTGTTTCCTAGGATGAAATCTTCACCTTTACCCATTCACATAATCATAATAGCATTCATAAAATTTTGTCGATGTCATATCTACGAAGTTCAAAAAATAAGCGTTATACTTCGTAGTCCAATTCCCTGATACTATGATCATATGATCATGTCTCACTACTAGAGTAATATATCCATACACAGCTTCGCAGTTTTGTTTTCAATATAGCACGACTTGAAACATACGTTATGAATGAAACAGTTCAAGTCAATATTACTAACCTCAAGAGGAAGGATGATATCGTCATTGTAGCTCGTAACTGCTTCACGTTCTTCAGGTCTTCGAGTAATACTTGTATGTCTCAACATTCCTAGACTTTCTAGTCTAACCTAAACGAAGTTGTCTCTAGTACATAATCAAGCGACTCTTATATGAGTTTTGACTCACTAAAATATGACAACCAAACTTGACATACCAACACTTAGTGGGTTCAACCGAGCTATGCTCTAACAATCTCCCCCTTTGTCAATTTTAGTGAAAAAACTCTTAATACACATGGATAAACAAATTAAAAGAATTCATTAAAAATACGCTTGATTCCAAGTTTCAACATTACAATAACCTGCATATATTCAATCAATAAATGACGATGTTGTCATCTGAATAACAAAGCTTATACTCCCCCTAAAGGTAAGATAGGTAGATATTCAATCCGAACATCTTTGTTATTCCCCTTTTGTAGTACAGAATGACTACACAACAATATGATATGTTTCTCCTCCTTAGTCAGTGCTTTACTCTTTCGTTGGATATGACGTTTAAAGACAATTGTCCTTTCCTTAGTGATTGCAAATCACTTGTTTACTCCATATATTTCTCCCCCTTTTTTTCACAAAATGACAAAGGTTCGAGCAAATACAGGTCAAAGCGAAAGGATCTTACAAATCTAAAAGACTTGTAAACAACCTATAAGAGTTAAGCACGAATGTTTCACATACCACTTTAGATAACCAACATTAAAACCGAAACTACAAGTAATTTAGTTTTAATATGTTATCAAGGAAAACTATTGCCCGAAGAAATTTTCCTTAATAGTTTCACAATTCGACTAAGAAACTTAATTCCCTTGTTAAACCGATTGTAAACATACAATCGCTTATTTCGATGAGACCAAAATAAAATCAGAATTAACTTTATTTTTCTCACCAGGCTCTAATTATTCAGAATATAACTTAGACCTTTCTCTTTAGACAAGACAAAACACTAGCTTAGTGAACTAGTATTTCTTATCAAGGCATTCGATTAGACTTGAATAACCGAATCCTACAATTTGATAAGTCTAACTAAGATCAAAATTAACTTAGTTTCTCTTATCCGGAATCGAATTGGATTAAACAAATGATTCCGAATTTCGTTAAGCCATAAACAATACATACAAACCAAAATAAATTGACTTGCACAATTATTTTTCTTAACCGGAAGCAATTTAAACAAACATAGACATTATAGCACCGCAATTGCACTAAAATTTCGTTAAGCAAAAACACTTGATACCAAACAATAAGACAAATAAATTGACATATTTTTTCTGAACCAGAAACAATTGAATCACACACACACACACATCCATACACATCATAATGGAATATATCAATTGTACCGAAATTTTGTTAAGCAAAAGCAAAATATATGCAATATAAACATGCTTTTCTTAAACAGGAAAACGATTAACTAACAAATTCGTTACCTCAGATTCCGCATCCTCTTCTCCCCAGAAAGATATATCATTAAGCGCAAGTTCAAATAAGAACTCTCCCCCAGTACGTTGTCATCCTCTCGCAAGAACAAAAGAACAACAACAAGAGCAACCTTTACCAGAGAAAGGTTGAAACGGTTTTTAACTAATGCGTGCCAATAGCAAAAGTTGAAAACCCGAAACACATATGTTTATGCTAAACACAACTCATGTAAACACAAATTGATTAAACATATTGTGACTTTTCACATATGAGTTTCAATCGGAACACCTTATGATCCTTTGATAAAGCCTACCAACATGGGCTAGAACTTAATCCCGCTAAATCAAAAAGTCACACAAACCATAAGGGTTCACATCATATGAGATCGAATATCAAGGTTATGAAAACCGAAATCAGACATCCCATAAACCGAAAACACATAGCAAAAATATAGACATTCAATCACATGCTATGTAATCGGAAACTATCACAAGAAAAATTATAAAATAATAATTTTATTCATAAATAATGATAGTTTTATTCAAAAATATACCTTATACAATAATCGAAATAAATCAAAAACTGATGTCTATTTTTTCTTGGATTAAGTATTACAGTATGTAACTTAATCTCTAGTGGTGCTCTTATTGTTCACTTAGGTTTCTTCAGTGTTCAAACTCTTAAAGCATGTCTCGAGAGACTTGTCTGCAACCACTTCCTGTTTTTCAAGCTTTTCAACTTGAACCTTCATGTCTGCAAGATCAGATTTTGTTTCCTCAATCCTATCCTTTAGCCAATCTTGATTTCGAACCGTCATTATGAGATTGGTTCTTAGTTCTTCAAAACCACGGATATAGTCAATCATACTATCAGGAGGTATCCATTTGGTTTTTGTTGGATCTTGAAGGTTGTAAGCCAGCAGACATGACTCATCTTGGGATCCAGCAGAACTATCGGTTTCATAATCAGACATGATTTTCGATATGATCTTCTTCTTCCTTTCTGTATTGATTCCTTGACAATCCTTAACCTTTTGAGATTCCTCCGTATTTGCCTTTGTAAAACTGCGAGTTATTGGAGGCATACTCAGGAATTTAAATAAGAATTACTCAAGGTTTCTCAATACAAGCAAGAGAAAGTTTCTCTTAAGAAGAGACAACATTTCAAACCGAAAATACAAGGAATTTCCGAAAATATATGAAGAATATATTTTGTTTCCTATGTCCGAACTTCTCATGCTGGAAGGTTTATTAAAATCCAAAAATTTCAAATAAAACCTATTTTTGGAAGATCATGATGGACACGAACAATTTTTAGACAAAAATGGATTCGCAGCTATCCAGAAATTGTCATAGATTTTTTTAATAAAAACACAAACGAAAAATTATGCTCTCGGTTTATGTGCTTTCTCATCCCAAAAGTTATGAGCTAACTAGGATGAGAGTGCACAATCTCCATACAACTAGGTTATATCGGAGTAAGCCTTTTCTTGCTTACAATGAGTATCAGAAACATAGTTCATGTTTCTTTTTGGAAATTTCTGCCCAAAGTATTTTCTACCAAGAAGATGATCCTTCCTTGATCTAAAGGTATGATCATGAGGAGAAACTGTACTGATGTGAGAATTTTCAGAGATAGATAAATCTCTCTTAATTCTGTCAATGAGATTTTCATAAGACTTTCTCATTCTAAGGATTTCCTTGTTATGCACATCAGTATGATTATCTGAAATAATTATCGGAAATCTTCCCTGATTGTTTCCTTTGGCAGATATTTTTTCTTTCCCTTTCTTCTGGAATCGTTCTTTATGTAAACAAAGACTGTTTCGACATGAGTGAGGAGGAAACTTTTTCCAGAAGTGATTATCAACTCTTACTTCTGATTCTTTTGAGTTGATCTTATCAGTTTGGGGTATATTCTGTCTTTTTACCGAGGAATGATCTTTCAGTTTTTTAAGACAAGAAACTTCTTTTAATACTTTTACCAAAGTATTTTGAAGAAGTATAAGTTTCTTGTCAAGTGACTGAAAGTTGTATTCCTTAAGATCTTTTTCACGGAATCGGTTCAAAGTTTTCTTTGGACAAGATTTTGTTTGATCATCAGTAGTTGTAGAAGATGGTTCTTCATTCTCTTCTGACTTGATGCAGTTAGACAAACTCCCGTCATCATGATCTGTTTCAGACGTGATCAAACAAGTCTTGTTATCACGATTTGTAAAAGTTGAGCAAGGATTTTTATTTTCCTCATCAAAATAAATTAAAACAGAATCATTAGTCAGAGTCATAGGATGAATCTCTTGATCTCTTGCTTAAGAATATTTGGCTAGAATATTTAGTTGAATGTATTTTACTCTGATCTCTTGCTTAATAATATTTGACTCTGTCTTTAATATTAACATCCTTGTAGACAGAGATCTTATAGGCTTTAGGAGTTTTGCCAACTCTTTATAAGCATCTTCTTTTCTATCAGAGATAGACTCAGATATACTCTTAATTTTCATAACTCCTGGATCATGAGTTAACGAAGTAGTAACATCTTCAAACTTTTGAGTATTCATACTCTTGCATAATGCTAACTGAATCAGACATAGATTCAATTCTTATAGGTTGGATCGTACCAAACATAGATTGTTAGATCTTTTCGTATTTGCCTGCTCTGATACCAATTGAAAAGATGAGGGTACCCAATTACACCACAATCTTTAGTTTATCCACCTATAAGTACTCTTACCGAAAGTGATTGTCTAATGGACAAAGTCGAGACAATACTACAAATCGGTATTCACACTTTGTGTGATTGTCTATGGATACGAGATCGAGACAATACGACAATCAAAGTGTGATTACTTGATAATAGGTTCGGACTTAACCAAACTCTATAGGATCACCATCAAGTAAAGCGGAGTTAACGTTTGTGTATTTTACTTCTAATTATAATAAACAATTATAATTACGGAAATAGAAAAGTAAAAGACACAGCAAGATTTTGTTAACGAGGAAACCGCAAATGCAGAAAACCCCCTGGACCTAGTCAAAAATTGAATACTCTCAGAATTAAGCCGCTATACAAAATATAAACCAACTTCGTATAGTTGATACCAAACAACTACTCCTACTTCACTCAGTTTCCTCAGTATCCCTGCGCTTCCGACTTTGATGAGTGCACGCACTGGAATAATTCCTTTGGATCGTATTCCAAATAGTAAAGGAACAACAAATCTGTTTGGTAACAACTCTATTGATTCTTTAAGATAAGATATCTCAAGTCATATGCAAAGGCTCTTCCGTTTAAGATAATAAACTCCTTTGCCTGGTTAGATCAATTAATCCAATAACTACCGAAGCAGTCAAGTTTAGATTCATAATCAATCAATATGGATTCCAACAAGAAACCATAAAGTGATGCCGATCTCACGCAACTATCAATCAAATAAATCTGATTCTAGTTGGATCCCAGCCGATCAAGATTTGTGCAACAAAGATATGAGAAACCAATAAGAAATCTTCTTCGTCTTCAAATCTTCTTTAATCTTCAATTAAAACCTGCACAACACCACTTGAATCTCTTGTGATCAATGACGCACAAAACGGAGTCTGTTAACAATGGATTATCACAAGATGTCTTTAGATCTATAAACAGTTCTAAAGATCTCGTCGATACTTCGATCTAGTTTGAGTGAATCTTATATCAAAAGAGAAGATTCCCAAGAATGAACAAACTAGGTGCAATCAAAATTTCAACAATCGTTAGTCAATCAAATCAATCGAAAACTAAGAACACTGCAATTATCTAGTTTCCCACCAACGGTACTCGTGGAGCTTCTTGATCCCACAGAAGTCTTTAAACGAGCGGTCGTAAGAGATTTTGCCTAATCAGGGTACTTTCCTCTCCAATTAGACGGCTCCACCAGAAACAACAAAAAGATGAAGTTTGCCTGGCTCTTAGGATAGTTTGCTAGAAAAGCAAATTTAGGTATTTATAGACCAAGGAAGTTTGGACACTAAGGAATTTCCAAAACCCAAAGTATTCTCAAGATATGCAATAAATGCCCATTCGGTTTTCATAATTCCGGTAAATGCTTTGTCCAATATTTTCCGAAATCTCTCGATAGAAAATCTCCAATTAGTAAATGCACATTACTAATTTTTATTCTCTAGAGATATGCATTTAATTGCTGGTAATTAAAACATATAAAACTAACAACCTTAATTAAAAGATTCTTAATTTATTTCGGTACAGGATCTCCTTGGGTACTAAGGAATATCTTTGAAAAATAAAAGATAATAGTTACTGAATGTGTTCAAAGTATGTTGACATCTCTTCTTTGTAAATCCTCTTTCATATTTACAATCTTGGAATCGATTATACCACACTTCCAAACAAGTTTATAATTGGTTCATCTGTATTCCAAGACAACTATGTGATTGATCAAATATCAAATCACATACATGGGTTCAATCGATTCTACCAATCACTGGGATCGGTTATACCATAATATGAAAGCACTTGTGATCGGTCACACAAGTTACCAGGACCGGTTGCATCAATTACCAGGACCGGTTACCATTTACACATGGTATTGCTTGTGATCGGTCACACCAGTCACTAGAATCGGTTACACCAATTAACAGGATTGGTTATACCAACTACTAGGACCGGTTACACAAATTACAAGGATCGATTACACAACTCTCTGTGATCGGTCACACCAATTACTAGGATCGGTCACACCAATTACAAATATCGATCATACCATCTCAGGTGATTACTTAGGATCGGTTACACTAATTAATCAAAACTAGTCATATCAAATCATAAGTCAGGCATTGTGATTAGTTGTACCAAGATACATAACAACGTTACGATCGGTTCTACCATCTCACACATATTGGTAATCTAAAGATTTGCAATGAATAGCCGTATTAATAAGCCTAGCTATTTCCTTTCGATTCATAAAACAAGTTCATGAATGTACTTCCTTTAATATTACTAACCTCAAGAGGAAGGATGATGTCATCATTGTAGCTCGTTACTTCTTCACGTTCTTCAGGTCTTTGAGTAATACTTGTATGTCTCAATATTCCTAGAATTTCTAGTCTAACCTAAACGAAGTTGTCTCTAGTACACAATCAAGCGACTCTTAGATGAGTTTTGACTCACTAAAATATGACAACCAAACTTGACAAACCAATGCTTGGTGGGTTCAATCGAGCTATGCTCTAACAAATCCCAACCAGAGTTACCACTGGTTGGCGTGTTTGTATTGACTATAGGAAATCGAACAAGGTCACTAGGAAGGACCACTTTTCCCTTCCCTTCATCGACCAGATGCTAGAGAGATTAGTTGGACATAGTCATTACTGCTTTTTAGATGGATACTCTGGTTATAATCATATTGTTATTGCCCCAGAAAACCAAGAGAAAACCACTTTTACCTGTCCCTTAGGTACCTTCGCGTATAGACGCATGCCTTTCGGGCTATGTAATGCCCCTTCGACTTTTCAGTGTTGTATGATGAGCATATTTTCTGACATGATAGAACGGTTCTTAGAGGTCTTTATGGATGATTTTTCAGTGTTTGTTTCATCGCTCGATGAGTGCTTGCATCATTTATCATTAGTGTTGACTAGGTGTAAGGAAAAGAATCTAGTGCTTAATTAGGAGAAATGTCATTTCATGGTTCGTTCAGGAATTGTTTTAGGAAATATCGTATCTTCTAAGGGTATAGAGGTAGATAAAGCCAAAGTTGACCTTATTAAGACTTTACAGGTCCCAAAAACCGTAAGAGATATAAGGTTATTCTTAGGGCATGCTGGTTTCTATCATCGATTCATTAATGATTTTAGCTTGATTTCTAGACCTCTTTGCTATTTGATTGCAAAAGATGTTAAGTTTGTCTTTGATGATGCTTGTTTATAGGCTTTTGAAAAGCTTAAGACTTTACTCACTACCTCCCCCATAGTCCAGGCACCCAATTGGAACCTACCCTTTGAGATCATGTGTGATGCTTCAGATTATGCTATTGGTGTTGTGCTAGATCAGCGTGAAAACAAATTACTTCATGTGATTTACTATGCTAGCAAAACTCTGAATGATGCCCAGTTGAAATATACCACTACGGAAAAGGAACTATTAGCTATTGTGTTTGCCTTAGACAAGTTTAGACCCTATCTCTTAGGTTCTAAGGTTATAATCTTTACTTATCATGCTGCTTTGAAGTATCTTATTTCCAAGAAGGATACTAAACCTAGATTGATTAGATGAATCCTCTTGTTACAGGAATTTTCCTTAGACATTAGAGACAAAAAAGGTGCAGAAAATGTAGTATAGCAGACCACTTGTCTAGGCTTGTTGTGGATACCCCTGATGATTCTCCTCATGTGAGGGATATTTTTCCTGATGAACAATTGTTCTTAGTTACCCAATCACCTTGGTATGTGAATATAGTGAACTATCTTGTTACTGGTCGAATGCCCCAACATTGGGGTAAACAAGATCATTCTAGATTTTTAGCCGAGGTTAAGAACTTCTTTTGGGATGATCCTTATTTGTTTAAGTATTTTCAAGACCAGATTATTAGGAGATGTATACCTGAGAGTGACAAGTCCAGTATTATTTCCTTTTGTCATGATCATGCTTGTGGGGGTCACTTTAGTGCTAAGAAGACTGCTGCTAAGATATTGCAGTGTGGATTCTATTGGCCTTCGTTGTTTAAAGACTCCCACAGTTACTGTGTTACTTGTGAACGTTGCCAAAAAATTAGGAACCATTTCCCATAGGAACATGATTCCCTTGAATCCTATTTTAGTTGTTGAGGTCTTTGATGTGTGGCGTATTGACTTTATGGGTCCGTTTCCTAATTATTTTGGTAAGCTATACATCCTTGTCGCTGTAGACTATGTCTCTAAGTGGATTGAGGCGGTTGCGTGTAAAACAATTGACCATAGGGTTGTGATTGAGTTCTTGAAAGATAATATACTTACACATTTTGGTACACCGCGAGCTATAATTAGTGATAGAGGGTCGCACTTTTGTAATGGACCTTTTAGGATTTTGATGAAGAAATATGGTATTACACATAAGGTAGCTACCCCGTATCATCCACAGACTAGTGGTCAAGTAGAGGTTTCCAATGGGGAGATAAAACGTATATTAGAGAAAACAGTTAATCCTAACCGGAAAGACTGGTCGTCGAGGCTTACTGATGCCTTATGGGCTTACTGATGCCATATGGGCTTACCGTACTGCGTTTAAGACCCCCATTGGAATGTCACCTTATCGACTTGTGTATGGCAAGGCATGTCACTTACCTATTGAGTTAGAACATAGAGCATATTGGGCTGTTAAATAGCTAAGGAGAATAAGAACAAAACGAAGCTTGTGCATGATAAAAATATTTTAAGAAAGTCATTTTCTCCAGGTCAAAAACTTCTTCTGTATGATACTCGTTTGCATCTATTCCCCGGGAACTTACGCTCTCGGTGGACCGGTCCTTTTCTGGTCCGTACTGTTTTTTTCTCATGGAGCTGTTGAGATCGAGACACCAAATGGTAGTAGTTCTTATAAGGTTAACGGTAAGAGATTGAAACCCTTTTTAGAGCCATTTCCTACAGGTGATGTTGAGGAGGTCCCTCTGGAGGACCCTGTTTACCCTTGATTGACTATCGAGGCGATTGTATGTTGTATAATAGTTGTTGATTTCTCTCTTCACCTAGGTACTATCTTTCCGACTTCTCTCTTTACTGATTCCTCATGTTACTTTACTTTTTGGTATTGCTCTTTCATTAGAAACATTTAGGACAATGTTAGATTTAAGTTTGGGGGTGGGGAAGAACTTTTAGTTAGTTGCATTTTTGAAACTTCTAGCGTCGCATAGTATCCGGTTAGCTAAGTTTACATACTGTTTCTCACCTAAAAGATGGAAATTAGAATCGCTAGGGATAACACTCTAGTGAGACATTAGAGAAAAAGACATTGAGATCATTCACAATCAGTAGAGAACATGTACCTTTTGAAGGGTAATCGTGATGGACCTAACCATCCATGATGGAAAGCCAATTAAGCCAGAAGAAAATGCCGGAAACACAAAGCAACTGACATGAGTTTCTAGTAGAAATCTATAAGGAAGACGTTTTGAAATCTATAAGTAGAAATGCCTCATAATGTAGTATTTGTTACTGGATTACGACTCTCTCTCAGTAGAAACTTATCATCATCAACAAACGGAGCGACATCAAAATCTATAAAGAAATTTTAAGACGTTTAAGGTTTAAAAGCAGAATTCAAAAATCAAAGTTGAAGACTTAGTTACAAGAGCAAAGAAAATCAAACGATGTAAGTTGTTGAAATACCAAGACATTACAAGTTGCAAAGATCCAAGTGCTAAAGTCCTTCTCTCTTGGCCATGTAAATATCAGTCTTGTTATTATTGTTTCCATCCAAAAAAAATGATGAATCTTTTTTTCAAATAAATAAATATATATACATTTAAATTTTGTTGTTATCTTTTTGTTCAATAAGTCCATAGGGAAGTAGAAATCTATAAGTTTTAAGCAAGAAATTGAAGAGAAGAGTTAATTGTCAAGGTTCTACGAGGTTCGAGAGTTTATCATCAACACTTGAAGCCGAAGAAGATGTTGTTTCTACTGAGCACTATGAGAGAGTCGAAGAGAGATGCATATTGGTTGCTTTTTTAGTCCGCTTTCCATCTGGCACGAGATCTTTCCAGCACTGGTTCAACTCATCACACGTAATTTATCCAGATGTGTAGCAGATGTCCCTCTCATCTTTATGTCTCTCCTAATCTTATCCAGTTGTAAAGCGGATGCATCTCATAATGTTTATCTAGCTGTGTAGCAGATATCTCTTTATCTAGCAGTATAACGGATGTGTCTCCCCTTTTGTTTATTCAGCTATAGAGCGGATACCTTTAATTTCTCTAGCATTCTAGTTACTTGGCGATAGGTTGAGAATATGTATGTCCTCACAGCTCTTTGGATACTTGTGACCAATTAGAAGTCAAGGTTTTGTGGGTACACCTCTTATAAACCCTCCCGAGAAAAAACGTGTAACACCCCGAGTTTTTAGCATGGCGCATGCTAAAAGATACGCCATGGCCTGAGATGAAGCTTCATCCAAACCTTCCATTGCTTGGTAAAGGTGGATTGGCTTAAGGACAATATCGCGCCAAAATGGTGCATTATGTTTTGCATTTGGCTAAGGGACAAATCTCGCATCAAATGATGCATTAGGACAGTTGGGTTGATGGCCTTAGGCGTTGCAGCGCAAACATTACGCATTATGTGGATGATTGGCCTAGAGCCAATGTTGCATCATCATGATGCATTAGGCCAGAGAGGGCTAGCCAAGTGAACGTTGCACAATCATTGTGCAATACGACAGAGAGAATGTCGCGCAATCATTGTGCGATAGCCGGAACCAGTATTGCACAATCATTGTGCAATACGACAGAAGCGAGTGTCGTGCAATCATTGTGCGCGATCATTGCGCGCAATCATTGTACGCAATCATTGCACATGAATAGTGAAGTAGGCATGTCAATTTTCTCCCCTAATCTAACTTGTAGAAATTGCAAGTTAACATATATAGGGAGGGGTAGTGGGTTGAAGGTGCATATGCAGACCATGCACCAAGTAAGCTTCATAGCTTAGCCGGAAGAGTATAAATGATGCCTAAGTCTCATTTATAGCTCTGTAACGTTGCCAATGGGGCATATGATGTGAAGGAATCATTATGCCACGCCGCGGACCCGATGATGCATAATCATTGTGCATCTTGACGGAACGTCCTATACGGACCGGGCCATTCCCATTATTTCAAGGCAACGACCTTGCAAACGAGTTGGTTTAAGTTGCTGTCCCTTCGAGGATGAACTACGGTATGTGCTTGATCTCTTTAGAGTGGGGAAGGGTACGTAGGCAGCCGCAATGCATTGCCGGTCCAGCACTTTTTCGCTCATATCATCTATTTGAGAGATGATTGTGGCCAAACTTGATGAGGAAAGTTGCATTCCATTCCTTGGATGCTCATACTTCCTATAAAGGCGTTTGACATATGCTAAAAATCCGATTGTCGTAATTTAGTTCAAGACGGGTCTAAATTGATTGGAAACGGCCCAATGATCAAGACGTGATCTTACACATCACGGTCTTGGAATTTTAGCCAAATTCCATCGTTTAGGGCCTCAAAAGGCTGTTTCTTTGCCGGTTTAGGAAAGTTTTTGTGTTCTTAATAAACCCTTTGCGGAACAAGGGTAAGTTGGAACGGTGTGGAAACTAATTTGGATGCATCATGCTTACGGAGCATGCTTGCAAGGGCAAATGGACATGCATTTGCCTAGCTTTAAGGACCGGATCGTAGCATCATCATGGCGCATCGGAGGAATTATGGCCTACGCGCCCAGGTGTAATTTTCCGGTCCGTCACAAAACGGGTTCAAAGGCTTGTTGCACACGCTAAGTGCAACCGCGATGCCCGCGACAGTGAGTTAGGATTTTTATTTTTCAAGATTAGATTTGCTCGAGGACTAGCAAATAATAAGTTTGGGGGTATTTTATAGACACATTTTTGTGTCTAAATTGTCTTCAATGTCTGTATCGTTAGTGCTCAAATTTTGTACTCCCTCCGTTCCACTTTAGATGAGTGTTTAGGGTTATTTTTTTTGTTCCACATTACTTGATAGTTTTCATATTTTCACCACAAAACTACCCATAATACTCTAACATTTTGTCTTGGAACCATAAGTTTATTTTTAAATACACTAATAGCAATTAATGTTTGAAGACTTTTCTCAAGGGCATAGATATAATTTTTTTTATATCTCTCTCTATTTCTTAATCTTCGTGAAAACTCCCAAAACGTCATCTAAAGTGGAACGGAGGGAGTATTAATTATGGTGTTTTTATGTGTGTATAAGTGTTTTTGGAGAAATAAACTCTTATGGAAAAAGTTGCTCAAAAAGTGGTTTTTGGACCCTCGGAGAAAAATTACTAAAAGCACCCGCCGATTTACTAAGGGCACCCCAGTATAGCTGCTATAGGGACCCCTGTCGTGGATAAGGGGCACCTTTCATCTTCTTCATTCAAATTTCAGTTTTGGCGGGAAGTTTTTGCAAGGTGAAGAACAGAATTAGGGTTCGTGTTCTGGGCGTGTTTCAAGGACATTCAATGGCTAAAATTGTTAGGGATGACTTGAATCAGATTAACATGCGTGGTATGATCTTCAGAATCAACTGGATTTGGCTGGAAAATTGTGTGGAAGCAAAACAGGGCAGTGCAGCTTTTAAAACCCGATTATCCCTGTTTTGGATTTGGAGGATTTTTAGGAAGATTCAAGTGTTACAATCGATTGGATTGGGCATATTTCAGCTAAACAGGACCGGTAACTCCATCAAATTCGAAGAAATTGGGCTGGAGAAACGTATTTGAGTAAAACAGAGCAATGTTTATTCTCGGGATATTCTGTGTAGGATTGGCGTGTGTTTATAGCGTGTTCAACGCAATCTGAGACGTGTACACAACTTGTTAATGCGTGATTGAATAATTATTGACGGCTGCAGGCACAAACGCAGGCAAGAAAGGAAAGAAAACAACCCGAGAATATATTTTCTTAACTACGAGTTATGGTGAATATTTGTGGAGTTAATGTGGTCCTGTCGAGTATATATAGAGTGCTGAGGAGTGGCAGAAGGTTTACGGAGGTTTTGGGAGTGAAACAGAGTGCTGCAGAGAGATTATCATAACGAGCAGAAGAGAAGAAGGTGAAGAACATAATACAGTCAAAGACCACTATCTATTGACAGTCATCTATTCTTCCTTTTGTAACGGTGGTTCTGTTTTCTTTGTAACAGTCAGTTCACTCATTTGTAACGCCAATTTACTGTTGCGAATCTCTGTTTTATTAGAATTTCATCTTTGTAAACACCATCTTGAGCAATGAAATCATACTTTGAGCGTGTTTACATCATGATGAGAGGCTAAGTACCCGGTGACCGAGGCAATGGAGAAAACTATTCACTCATGCTTGATTGGTAATTTCTTTAATTATTATTTTTATTTAATTCACTAGGATCAACATAAAGATAAAAATGGTTTTCTTAATTAGTTGTGAATCAATTTGATGTATTATGCTTAGAATTAGTTCTTTGATAATTCATGCTTAGGGATTACAATTCAATATTTGGACACCTTATAGATTAATAGTGAATTAATGAGAAAAGAGCTTAATAATAATTTTTGAAATATTATTGTAAACCAATCAACTTGAAGTAATAGTGGAATCCGAAGCCTTGGTCTATTTTTAAATCTTCACATCACTTTTTATTCTGAGTTTGCTATTTTTTTAGGTTAAACATTAAGTCTAGAATCTGCTTTCACAAGTCTTGAACGAATCATATTACTACAACATAATTGAAATCACATCAATTTTTGGCGCCGTCGACGCGGACTTGTTTTTAAGTTAGAGTTTAGAGTTTTTAGATTTAATTTTTAGGTTTTTTTTTTATTATTATTATTTTCACTTTGTTCTATTTTACGTTTCTTTGGGTATTTATCTTTGTGCTACAGGTTTGGAATTTTGACCGAAAAGAAATTAAGCCAAAGACCTTGGTGACTAAAAGACTTGGAGTCAAAGATAAAAGCTTGTTTTGGGGTAAAAACTGATTCCGCTGGAAATGGTAAATTTGGTGTGCCGCCGAGAAACGAATCTAAACCCTAAACAAATGTACTGCACAGGAGTACTTTAGATTCGAGAGATCAATCTATACAATTTCGGCCTAAACCAAGAAATGGCCGTTCCAGTCTTGCTTCGGTCACAAAATGAAGGAGAAGGGTTAATCTTAGGGAAGGAAGCGAAGAAGGTGTTGAGATCAGAATGGTTAACTCTGAAGGTGTGGCTGTTTATAACTTGTATCAGAATGTGGAACTTGCTTGCGGAATATAAGCTATAAGTTCTTGGTGTTTTCTGGATACTTGTGTTGATAACCAAAACTGTTGCTTGAAATAGGTTGAAAACCTATTTATACAAGTCATAATTGAACGCACCCTGATCTCATAGGAAGTGGAAGTAGTTGAGTGATGGAGAAGTGGGGATCGTGTAAAATGTTGAAAACCACGTCCCTACTACGAGGGGAAGACAGGTCAGTTTTCACCCACTACTTCTCTATTTCCACTAACTATCTGCCTTTCCTGACACTTTTTCATAATGGGCGTGTTGCATGCCGCACGCTGTAAACCGCCAGACCGATACCCTGATGAACATCCCCCAGTTTGTGACATGTTTGATGTCTCGAGTATTTTCGTGGAAAACATGAAGCAAGTTACATGAAGTGTGAAACAAACTCTTCATGGTAATTACTGAATGAGTCTTGTTGGCAAGACCTAGTAGTTTCGACCAATCACGCGCAAGCTAGGCGGTAGGTAGTCATATGTGATGAGTAAAGTCGTGTAGACGAAACTTGATGTGAGTTGACACACAAAAATAACACATGATGCTTTTTTGGTTAAATAAATAATCAAATTATTAAATTATTTATTAAATCAATATTTAAGAAATATCATTAAAAATCGGCATATGTGAAGTATCGCTTTAAGCAAGCTGCTCCAAATTAATCGATATAGGAGAAGTACCGCTGTTAGGAGCGCAACCATCCTTCTTTGGTCAAATGGTTGGCAGTCAAGTAAATTTACGGGAGGCAGCGTGACCGACTCATGAAGAATGGGAGCAGCTGACAGCAATCATGGTGTCCCATTGGTCGCCTAAAATTGGATCCAGGCCGGTCAATCTGGTTGACGAAGTTAGATGGCCAAGATCGTTTTGCTGCAGTTATGTTCTGCCGCTAATTTATTTAAGACTTTTATGAGGAGTGTGGCCAACCAACTTTGGGTTGCCGCCAGGGATTGTATGGATAGGCTGAGGACAGGCCGATTGGTCCTCATGGAAGAGGGACTGCAGGCAATCACGGCGACATCTCATTGGCTCCTTGGAAACATATCTAGGCCAGTCGATTTGGCTGGCCAAGTTGGATGGTCGAGATCATACGCTGCCGTTGGTTGATTTCAAGGCTTTTAAAAGCCGCGTGACTAGCCTACTTATAGGAAATCGGTTTGAGGTATTACTGACAGGTTTGAAGCAATGCGATTGGCCAAAGATAAAATTGATCCGCCGATGAGCATGTCCGCGCCTCGCTGGTCGCTTAAAATCAAATCTTGGCCGATCGATTCGGCTGGCGAAGTTGAACAGCTACGATTGAATTGAGACTGCCTTGTGCGGTCTTAATTCGTTAGAAATCTTTTCTTAACCGTGCGGCTAGTCTATTTTGGTTGGCGGTTATGGTTGTTGCTGGCGGGCTAGGGATGTTCCGATTGGCTGGAATAGAAGTGGGCCCGCCGGTGGTTGCTACAAGACTTGTTTGGTCGTGTTTGCAAGACCTAGGGGTTAGCTAACGGAGCTTACCAAGTTGTGTGGTCATGATCAATTTGCGACCGTTTTGGACGGCCAAGATATAATTTTTTAAGGATTGTAGGCACGTCGACCAACCTACTTCCACATTTAATTAAAAACGCTGGTTACAGCTTTAGAGCGATCTGTTTGGTCGATGGAAAAGAGGGACCGGCTATCAGCATCATGGGGCATGGCCGGTCGGCAAAGAGGGGCGCTGGTTAGGGCAAACCGACCGTCCAAGTTGCCCGTTCGTGCCTCCTTATGCTACTTCCCAACTTTGCCGCAAATTCCTTTTTCCTCTTTATTTCGATTTTGGGTAGGATTCAACTCCCACTAGCTATATGGTAGCTTCAATTTCCTAGCTTTCCTAGGTTTGGTCTTGACCAATAGGGTTCGAGATATTGTGCAGGCCGCAAAAAACCTAATTTTTGTACATTAATAAAATTAGGTCAGAAAGATTGAATTTGTGAGATGACACAAGATCAATCAATTTCTGGTGAATTTTGTGCGTTCATACAAAATCACTAATTACGTTTCAGAGGGAAGCATAACTTTGCGTGTCTTTAATTGAGTACTTCCGTGCACATCTTAATCCTGACACTTCAGGAAATTCATGCTCCTCAGCTGCGAGCGAACATTAATTTGTCATGTCATGTCAACATCAAGAGTTCAGCTGGGGAACATAGCATAGAATAAATACTCGACATGCCATGCATTAGTGAATAATGCGGGTGGAAGATAAAATTTATAGAATATTTGGGATTGTTGCTACATGCACCATTCTGGATAAATTTTATATGAATATACTGAATTGCTCAATACATATGTAAGTAAAGAGGCATAGGCACTCATCACTTTTAAATGACTCTGTTTCTTTGCAGAATGATGGCACATTAAATACAGGGTTTCACAATTTTAGCCCTGAACTAAAAACCACCATCAACAAAGCTAAAAGAAAAGGAAGAAAGACAAAGAATTTTATTTATTTTATTTTTTTAGATTTTTAGATTTTAGTTTTATTTTTCTTTTAATATTTTTTAGATTTTCTTTTAGAAATCATATTAGGATTTATTTATTTATTTTGTAATATTTTTTTTCTTTTGCACTTTCCTTTTTGGACATTGGACATTGGACATTAGGACATTTTTTTTAAACCCTAAGGAAGGGTAATTAAATATTAAACTGCACAAGGAAGGAAAACAATTACGATATTTCCCCGGCCCCTCGGGTTCGTACACTGACATAGGAGTCGGTGGCCCGAGTCGACTTCAACGGTTCATCCCCCGTCTGGAACGAGAGGTAAGTTTTTCTGAACAACCGCGAATCCCCTATCAGCGGGTTACTGTCTTCCTGGCAAAATCAAGATAAGGACTCGGATTTCATCACCGTTTCCTTCTTGCCCGCCTTAGGAACACGTAACTTACGCGAACCTAAGCCTTAAAATTTGGACTAGAACGAGACCGTAAGGTAACGAGCTTAATAGGAAAATCGTTCAAAAGACGCATTGGTTGCTCTATTAAGCATATCTCGAAGTTCATGATGATTATTGTAAGTTGAGCGAGCCGCTCTGCAGCCTAAGGAAACGTTTGCCGGCGAGGCAGGGGTATCCAAGATCCATTGAGCTTCTCCCGTCTCTATTTAACTTACATTAATTCAGATTGATTCCAGAGAGGTTTGCTGAAATTGTAACGAGTTGCCTTTTGGAAGAATATAATCCTTTCTAGAAACAATCTAAGGGAGCCATCATTCTTTTTTTTTTGCTAGAATATATAGGCTTGTTGTGGTGGAGTCATCCTTGTGTGTGTTTGCTTAGAACTTCCCTTCCTTTAAGGATTTTTTCTTATTTTTGTTTTTTCTAGTGTATGCCCGAGGTCATTAGAGATCGAGCTTGGAAAAGAGACGCTCTAGGTCGTTTGATTAGTGAAAAACCTAGTAGTTCTTCTTGTGGAAGCGGGGAGCTCGAAGACTCTTCTTTTGAGAGCCCTGTTTTCGGAAACTTCAGCTTTGAAAACTTGATACTTAGTGAAGAAAGTACTCCTAGTCCTTTGGTAGTGCCAGAAATGGAAACTTTGAAAGCTTTGTTAAACCCAACTAGGACCTCTCGTCCGTCATGTATTAAGTTAGCTGAAACTGAGGCAAATTATGAACTGAAACCTGAAACCTTACAGATGCTCCCAGTCTTTTTAGGGAAAGAAAATGAAAACCCCTATTTTCATGTTAGGGAATTCGAGGAAAACCTAGATGATGATGCTTTAAAACTTAGGTTATTCCCATTTCCCCTAAGAGATAAAGCCAAATCTTGGCTATATAGTTTTCCTTCTGAAATTTAGAGGTTGTCGTGTCTCATGTTTGTAATCTATTTAGTGTATTATATTACAGTTTTTAAAAATCTGATGTTGATTTCATATATAGGATTCATTTTACATTTCGTCTTTAGTTATTTTTTGGCTTAGTAAGTTAACAGAATTGTTTGATTAAGCAAAACAAAGTCTTTTAGTGACCAACTTACATCTGTCTTTTTACAGAAGTTTTTCCCTAGGCACAAAACATCGTCTATTAGGACGCAGATATGTACTTTTGCTCAACAAGAGGGAGAATCTCTATATAGGTATTTGGAAAGGTTCAATGACTTGTTATCTCAATGTCCTCACCATGGTTTAGATAAGGTGAGGCTAGTTCAGATCCTTTATGAGGGTTTAGATTATTCGACAACTACCATGGTTGAGTCTTTGTGTACTGGTGGGTTTGAAAATAAAACTGTTGATCAGGCGATGACATTTTTGAATAAAATCGCCGATAAGACCCAACAATGGGAAAATAGTAGGGAACCCCAGAAAACAATTCTTCTAAGTAGAGGAAATGTGAATAGGGTAGAAGGATTTTTTGAATCATATGCCAAAATAACAGCCATAGCTAAGAGGTTAGAAGCATTAGAACTGAGTCAAACCAATGGTAGAGTAGAGCCTTTTTGGGAAGGCCATACGATTGAAGAGCAAGCCAATGTTCTTTATAATAACTCTGATAATCGTCAGAAGTTTGACCCATATTCAGAAAACTATAACCCTGGATGGAGAAACCATCCAAACCTTTCTTGGTATAAAGGCCAGAATCAAGGTCAGTCTAGTAACTCTCAGGTTCCCCCAGGTTTGGCTATACTAAGAATCTGTTAGAGCATTGCTCGGTTGAACCCACCAAGCATTGGTATGTCAAGTTTGGTTGTCATATTTTAGTGAATAAAAACTCATTTAAAGAGTCGCTTGATTATGTACTAGAGTCAACTTCGTATAGGTTAAACTAGAAAGACTAGGATATGAGACATACAAGTATTACTCGGAGACTTGAAGAATATGAAGAAGTAAAAAGCTACATCGACGAGATTATCCTTCCTCTTGAGGTTAGTAATATTTTGACTTGAACTGTTTCATTCCTAACGTATCTTTAAAGTCGTGTTATATTGAAAACATAACTGCGAAGCTGTGAATGATTATACTCTAGTTAGACATAGTATTAAGGAATTATAATACGAAGTATAACGCTTATCTTTTGAACTTCGTATATAAGACATCTACATAATCGTATGAATGCTATTGTGATTATGTGTATGGGTAAAGGTGAAGATTTAATCCTAGGAAACAATGTTTGCATTTGTTTAAAGGAAGTACAATCATAAACTTGTTTTGTGAATCGAAAGGGAAATCTCTAGGCTTATTGGTATTGTTATTAATTGCATATCTTTGGATTACCAATATGTGTGAATTTGTAGAATCGATTATAATCTGTTATATATCTTGGTAAAACTATTCAAAGTGCCTAACTTATGTATTAGTATGACTTTTATTAGTGCAACCGATCCTAAGTAATCACCTAAGATGGTATGATCGATATTTGTAATTGGTGTAACCGATCCTAGTAACTGGTGTGACCGATCACAAGTAATACCATGAGTATATGGTAACCGGTCCTGGTAATTGATGTAACCGATCCTGGTAACTGATGTAACCGGTCCCACTAACCATATGGAGGTACAACCGATCCTTGTGTTTGGTAGAACCATAAACCCATGATTGTTGATTTCATATTTGATCAATCACATAGTTCTTGGAAATCAGATGAACCAATTCTAAACTCGTTTGGAAGTGTGGTAAATCGGTTCCAAGATTGTAAATATGAAAAAGGATTTACAAAGAAATAGATGTCGACATACTTTGAACATGTACATTAATTCTTATCTTTTATTGTTCAAAGATATTCCTTAATAACTCAAGGAGCTCACGGACCGAAATAAATTAAGAATCTTTTAATTAAGGTTATTAATTTTATATGCTTTTAATTACCAGCAATTAAATGCATATCACTGGAAAATAAAAATTGGTAATGTGCATTTACTAATTGGAGATTTTCTAGTGAGATTTCGGAAGATATTGGACAGAGCATTTCCAGGAATTATGAAAACCGATTTGGGCATTTATTGCATATCTTGAGAATATTTGATTTTGGAAATTCCTTGGTGTCCAAACATCCTTGGTCTTTAAATACCTAAGTTTGCATTTCGAGCAAACTAATCCTAAGAGCTAGCAAAACTACCTTGTTGTGTTGTTACTGGTGGAGCCGTCTATTCAGAGAGGAAAGTAACCTAATTAGGCGAAATCTCTTACGACCGCTCGTTTAAAGACTTCTTTGGGATCAAGAAGCTCTACGAGTACCGTTGGTGGGAAACTAGATAAGTGCAGTGTTTTTAGTTTTCGATTGATTTGATTGACTAACGGTTATTGAACTTTGATTGCACCTAGTTTTTTTATTCTTGAAAATCTTCTCTTCTGATATAAGATTCACTCAAACTAGATCGAAGTGTCGACGGGATCTTAAGAACTGTTTGTAGATCTAAAGACATCTTGTGATAATCAATTGTTAACAGACTCGGTTTTGTGCGTGATTGATCATAAGAGATTCAAGTTGTGGTGTGCAGGTGTTTATTGAATATCTAAGAAGATTTCTTATTAGTTTCATAATCTTTGGTATGCACAAAACTTGATCGGCGGGGATCCAACTATAATCGGGTTATCTTTGATAGATTTGATTGATTAGTTGCGTAGATCGGCATCACTATATAGTGTCTTGGTAGACTCTATATTGGTTGATTGCTTAGTCTAAACACGACTACTTTTGTAGTTGTTGAATAGATAGATCTAGAACCCGACAAAGGAGTTTATTGGAGTAAACAGAAGAGCCTTTGTCAAACCCATATCACTTTGATTGAATAGATTTATTACCGAACAGATTTGTTGTTCCTTTACTGTTTGGAATACGAACCAAAGGAATTGTTCCAGTACGTGCACTTATCGAATGTCGGAAGCGTAGGGTTACTGAAGAAACTAGGTGAACTATAGGTTTAGTTACTTGGTCTCAACTATACGAAGTTGGTTTAGATTTTGTATATTGGCTTAATTCTTAGAGTATTCAATTCTGGACTAGGTCCTGAGGTTTTTCTGCATTTGCGGTTTCCTCGTTAACAAAATCTTGTTGTGTCATTTACTTTTGTTTTCCGCAATTATAATTGTTGTTATTATAATTTAAAGTAAATTACACGAACGTTAATTCCGTATTACTTGATATTGATCCTATAGAGTTTGGTTAAGTCCGAACCTATTATCATGTAATCACACTTTGATTGTTGTATTGTCTCGATCTAGTATCCATAGACGATCACACAAACTGTGAATACCGATTCGTTGTATTGTCTCGACTCTGTCCATAGACAATCACTTTCGGTAAGAGGACTTATAGGTGGAAAAGTTTTAGATTGAGGTATATTCGGGTACCCTTGTCTTTTCGATTGGTATCAGACAAGGAAAACACGAAAATATCTAACAATCTGTGTTTGGTGCGATCCAACTTATAAGAAATGAGTCTGCGAAAAGGTAAGGTAAAGCCAAAAATAGACTCAGTTAAGGTCCCACAAGATTCGGGTAAAACTCTCTATGGGTTCAATTTTATAAAATGTTTAGAAGGGGCTTCTTCCACAAGTTCTACTTGCTCTTTTGAAAATATGTCCCTATGTTTTCAAGAAGAAGTTAAGTTAAGCCTGTATTCACAATCGATGATTCAGATTCTGAATCACATCATAATGATAAAGAAGATATTGATTATGTGAATATAAAAACATCTCAGCTAAATGAACTAAGTAAAGAGTTCCTCTCATGTGCAACCGAACTCACTCTTGCACTAAAAAGAGAAGGAAAAATTCTTGAAGACTTATGTCATATGAAAGATGAAAATGATAAACTCAATCTTGGTCTAACCACTATTAAAGATGATCTAGACTCTTTCAGGAGTGTATCCTCATCAAAGATTCAATCTCTAAAAGCAATGTTAAGGAAATGTATTGATCAAGAAAAGATGACTGAGATCTTGAGAAAAAACAGCTACAGATGAATACAATGCCTTAAAAATCTCATATGATTATGAGATAAAAACAGTTGCAGAATATGTCAATTGTCTTAAAGATGAAATGCATTTGTTAATGTCATAAAGTCAGTTGGCCACATCCTCCTCAGAAAATCCAATAATTCTGATTTGATCTTTTTCTCAAAAAGAAAAAAGAATGACATTAAAAACTCTCAAAAGAAAGTCTCATCTACTAAAAGAGCATTGGTATTCTCAGAAAATTCCAAGATGAACAACTCACGTCAGAGTCTTCAACATCATCATGAGCATCATCACAGACGATGATATCATTGTGGAATCAAAGGTCATGTTGTGAAAGATTGTCAATGATTATCTAGTTCAAACTCTGACAAAACCACTTCCGGTCAAGGATGTAATTTGAGATCTTTCTCAAGAAACATCTTACATAAGTTTGATCTTCTTAAATCAAAGAACTGAGGAAGAGATTTTCATCACAGAAAGAAAGGAGATCTGAAGACTAGAAACTCTTGGAAGTGGATACCAAAAAGGACTATGGAGCTAAACAGACAGGAGTATGACAAATTCTCCAGTTCATCAACACATAAGGTAATACCTAAATATCTTGATGATAGTCATTTCTATGATAAGTTTGGGTTGTCAACGAAAAGGAGTAAGATCCTTAAGAAAATAGATAAAGGAAAATTGTCTACTAAGTTTGATAAGAATAATCTGTTTCGACCAGATACTTAGTATCTTGGCTGAATACACTGTCTCATGAAGTTCTCAAATAATTGTTTGATGAGTTCAGTGTATATTGCACAATAATTTAAAAACTTGAAAGACCTATGGAAATATTCACAGAAAGGCACTTTCTTAAACCTTAATATTGATAAAATTTTGGTTTTTCATATTAAAGGAGAATATTTGATTTCCATAATCAATGACCAAGTTTTTGGAAATTATTGGTATATAAAAACTTCGGTAATCTTTAAGAAAAATTCGTATATCCATCTGGAACAAAGAATTATGTACAATACATATTATCATGCAAAACTCTCTGCAAGGGTTTCGGAAAGATGTACTAAAAATAGGTCATGTGATCCTTTTGGACTACATAATTTCAATGGAAACGGAACCACCTCCTATATGAATGTGAATCACTCACCCTGTATGATCGATTACGAAAAGGAGTTTCACAAGATGGCACGAACTTGTGCTGAAACTAAGTTGGAGGTATTAATGTTAAAACGTACTCTTGAAAAATCTTTACTTGTTCAAGCTCCGCTTCTCAAGCAACAAGATTTTCTCTTCAAAAGAGTAAACGAAGAAGAACCGAACTTCCAAAAGGTTGAGGAATTAGTCTTCAATCAAGGAATTCGGAGAATTATTCCCATCAAGCGAAAGAGATCCCGAGATCATGAAGGGTTTTGATTTGCAAGAAAATATACATCAATTTTTGATTTATTTTAATCATTGTATAAGGTCTATTGCTGAATAAAACTATCTATTATTTATGAATAAAATTATTATTTTATAATTTTACTTGTGATAGTTTTTCGATTACATAGATTGTGCATAGCTTGTGCTTGTATGCTTTATATTATTGCTATGTGTTTATGGGATGTTTGATTTCGGTTTTCATAACCTTAATATTCGATCTCATATTGTGTGAACCCTTATGGTTTGTGTGGATTTTTTATTTAGCGGGATTGAGTTCTAGCCCATGTTGGTAGGCTTTATCAAAGGATCATAAGGTGTTCCGATTGAAACTCATATGTGAAAAAGTCACAATATGTTGAATCAATTTGTGTTTTCATAAGTTGTGTTTAGCATAAAAGCATATGTGTTTCGGGTTTTCAACTTTCGCTATTGGCACGCATTAGTTAAAACCGATTCAACCTTTCTCTGGTAAAGGTTTCTTTTGTTGTTGTTCTTTTGTTCTTGCGAGAGGATGACGACCCAATGGGGGAGAGTTCTAACTTGAACTTGCGCTTAATGATATATCTTTCTGGGGAGAAGAGGATCTGGAATCGGAGGTAACGAATTTGTTAGTTAATCGTTTTCCTATTTAAGAAAAGCCCGATTTTATTTCATATATTTTGATTTTGCTTAACAAAATTTCGGTACAATTGATGTTTATTCCATTATGTGTGTATGGATGTGTGTGTGTGATTTAATTGTTTCTAGTTGACAAAAACTATTGTTATCTTTCTTTATTGTTTGGTATCAATTGTTTAGGCTTAATGAAATTTCGGTGCAATTGCGGTGCTATAATGTCTATGTTTGTTTCAATTGCTTCCGGTTAGGAAAAATAATTGTGCAAGTTGATTTATTTGGTTTGTATGAATTATTTATGGCTTAACAAAAATACGGGATCATTTGTTTAGTCCAATTCGATTCCGGATAAGAGAAACTAAGTTAATTCTGATCTTAGTTAGACTTATCAAAGTGTAGGATTCGGTTATTCAAGTTTAATCGAATGCCTTAACAAGAAATACAAGTCAACTAACCTAGTACTTGTCTTGTTTAAAGTGTAAGTTCTAATTTATTGTTTGAATAATTAGATCCTGATGAGAAAAATAAAGTTAATTCTGATCTTTATTTTGGTCTTATCGAAATAAGCGATTGTATTTGTGCAATCGGTTTAGCAAAAGAACTAAGTTGCTTAGTCAAGTTGCTAAACTATTAGGGAAAATTGCTTCGGGCAATTGTTTCCTTGATAACATATTAAAACCAAATTACTTGTAGTTTCGGTTTTGATAGTGGTTATCTAAAATGGTATGTGAAACCTTCGTGCTTAACTCTTATAGGTTGTACAAGTATTTTAGATTTGTAAGATCCTTACAGTTTGTCCTTTATTTGCTCGAACCTTTGTAATTTTGTGACAAAAAGGGGGAGAAATATATGGAGTAAACAAGTGATGTGTATTCACTAAGGAAGGACAATTGTGCTTAAAAGTTATATCTAACGAAAGAGTAAAACATTGACTAAGGGGGAGAAACATATCATATGATAATTGTAGTTATTTGGACTACAAAAGGGAAATAACAAAGATGTGCGGATTGAAAATCTACCTATCTCACCTTTAGGGGGAGTATTAGCTTTGTTATTATAATGTCAACAGCTACATTTAAGGGATTGAATTTATGCAGGTTATTGTGCTGTTGAAACTTGGAATCAAGCGTTTGTATAATGAATTTTTGTATTTTTTTTATCCATATGCTGTAAGATTTTTGTCACTAAAATTGACAAAGGGGGAGATTGTTAGAGCATTGCTCGGTTGAACCCACCAAGCGTTGGTATGTCAAGTTTGGTTGTCATATTTTAGTGAATCAAAACTCATTTTAAGAGTCGCTTGATTATGTACTAGAGTCAACTTCGTGTAGGTTAAACTAGAAAGACTAGGATATGAGACATACAAGTATTACTTGAAGACTTGAAGAATGTGAAGAAGTAAAGAGCTACATCGACGACATCATCCTTCCTCTTGAGGTTAGTAATATTTTGACTTGAACTGTTTCATTCCTAACGTATCTTTCAAGTCATGCTATATTGAAAACATAACTGCGAAGCTGTGAATGATTATACTCTAGTTAGACATAGTATTAAGGAATTATAATACGAAGTATAACGCTTATCTTTTGAACTTCGTATATAAGACATCGACATAATCGTATGAATGCTATTGTGATTATGTGTATGGGTAAAGGTGAGGATTTCATCCTAGGAAACAATGTTTGCATTTTTGTAAAGGAAGTACAATCATAAACTTGTTTTGTGAATCAAAAGGGAAATCGTTAGGCTTATTGGTATTGTTATTCATTGCATATCTTTAGATTACCAATATGTGTGAATTTGTAGAACCTATCATAATCTGTTATGTATCTTGGTAAAACTATTCACGGTGCCTGACTTATGTATTGGTATGACTTTTATTAGTGCAACCGATCCTAAGTAATCACCTAAGATGGTATGATCGATATTTGTAATTGGTGTGACCGATCCTAGTAATTGGTGTAACCGATCCTAGTAACTGGTGTGACCGATCACAAGTAATACCATGAGTATATGGTAACCGGTCCTGGTAATTGATGTAACCGATCCTGGTAACTGATGTAACCGGTCCCAGTAACCATATGGAGGTAGAACCGATCCTTGTGTTTGGTAGAACCTTAAACCCATGATTGTTGATTTCATATTTGATCAATCACATAGTTCTTGGAAATCAGATGAACCAATTCTAAACTCGTTTGGAAGTGTGGTAAATGGGTTCCAAGATTGTAAATATGAAAAAGGATTTACAAAGAAAAAGATGTCGACATACTTTGAACATGTTCAGTAATTCTTATCTTTTATTGTTCAAAGATATTCCTTAATAACTCAAGGAGCTCACGGACCGAAATAAATTAAGAATCTTTTAATTAAGGTTATTAATTTTATATGCTTTTAATTACCAGCAATTAAATGCATATCTCTGGAAAATAAAAATTAGTAATGTGCATTTACTAATTGGAGATTTTCTAGTGAGATTTCGGAAGATATTGAACAGAGCATTTCTAGGAATTATGAAAAACGATTTGGGCATTTATTGCATATCTTAAGAATATTCGGTTTTGGAAATTCCTTGGTGTCCAAACATCCTTGGTCTACAAATACCTAAGTTTGCATTTCGAGCAAACTAATCCTAAGAGCTAGAAAAACTACCTTGTTGTGTGGTTACTGGTGGAGCCGTCTATTCGGAGGAAAGTAACCTAATTAGGCGAAATCTCTTATGACCGCTCATTTAAAGACTTCTTTGGGATCAAGAAGCTCTATGAGTACCATTGGTGGGAAACTAGATAATTGCAGTTTTATTAGTTTTCGATTGATTTGATTGACTAACGGTTGTTGAACTTTGATTGCACCTAGTTTGTTTATTCTTGAGAATCTTCTCTTCTAATATAAGATTCACTCAAACTAGATCGAAGTGTCGATGGGATCTTTAGAACTGTTTGTAGATCTAAAGACATCTTATGATAATCCATTGTTAACAGACTCCGTTCTGTGCATGATTGATCAAAAGATATTCAAGTTGTGGTGTGCATGCGTTTATTGAAGATCTAAGAAGATTTGAAAACAAAGAAGATTTCATATTGGTTTCATAATCTTTGGTGTGCACAAAACTTGATTGGCTGGGATCCAACTATAATCGGTTTATCTTTGATAGATTTGATTTATTAGCTGCGTAGATCGGCATCACTATATAGTATCTTGGTAGACTCTATATTGGTTGATTGCTTTGTCTAAACACGACTACTTTTGTAGTTGTTGAATAGATAGATCTAGAACCCGACAAAGGAGTTTATTGGAGTAAACAGAAGAGCCTTTGTCAAACCCATATCACTTAGATTGAATAGAGTTGTTACCGAACAGATTTGTTGTTCCTTTACTGTTTGGAATACGAACCAAAAGAATTATTCCAGTGCGTGCACTTATCTAATGTTGGAAGCACAGGGATACTGAAGAAACTAGGTGAACTATAGGTTTAGTTGCTTGGTCTAAACTATACGAAGTTGGTTTAGATTTTGTATAGCGGCTTAATTCTGAGAGTATTCAATTCTGGACTAGGTCCCGCGGTTTTTCTTTATTTGCGGTTTCCTTGTTAACAAAATATTGTTGTGTCATTTACCTTTGTTTTCCGCAATTATAATTGTTGTTATTATAATTTTAAGTTAATTACACAAACGTTCATTCCGTATTACTTGATAGTGATCCTATAGAGTTTGGTTAAGTCCGAAACTATTATCAAGTAATCACACTTTGATTGTTGTATTGTCTCGATCTAGTATCCATAGACGATCACACAAAGTGTGAATACCGATTCGTTGTATTATCTCGACTCTGTCCATAGAAAATCACTTTCGGTAAGAGCACTTATAGGTGGAAAAGTTTTAGATTAAGGTATATTTGGGTACCCTCGTCTTTTCATAATCATTCAGCTCCGGCACAGTTTTATACCCCTCAGATAAGAAGATCATGAGTTTAGAAGAGTCTCTCGCCTTGTTAACTCGTAACACTGTGCATTTTCAGCAATCTGTTGCTAAAGGTTTAGAAGAAAATAAGAAAATAGGTCAGGCTAACTCTCAAGCTATTTCCTAGTTGAAAACCCAGGTTAGTCAGATAAATGAATCTTTAAGAGAAAAAGGTAAGTTTCCTAGTCAAACTCAACCCAACACTAGAGGAGTTCATGAAGCAGGTGTAAGACCATCCGATCATGTGAATGCTATTAAAACCCTTAGGAATGGTAGAGTGATAGACAACAAGGTTGCCATGCCTGATAGTGAACATGTTGTAGTTCACCCTTCTGAACCAGATACTGAAGAGACTGATAGAGTCTCTAAAGAGACCGATGAGGTTCCTGATAAACCCGGCTTTGTTCCCAGAGCCCCATTCCCACAGCTGCTAGTTCCAACTAAGAGGGAGACCAACTTTAGTGATATATTGGAGGTTTTTAAGCAGGTCACTATCAACCTTCCATTATTAGATGCAATTAAGAAGATTCCCGTTTATGCCAAGTTTCTTAAGGATATGTGTACGCGAAAGCGAAAACTGAATGGACAAAAGAAAGCCTTCCTAGCTAGTCATGTGAGTTCTATAATTCAGAATACCACTACTCCTAAGTATAAGGACCCAGGTTACCCTACCATTGCTTGCACAATAGGTAACTACCGTGTTGAGAAAGCGTTACTTGACTTAGGAGCCAGTGTAAACTTACTTCCATACCATGTGTACCTTAAGCTAGGACTTGGTGAGATGAAACCTACCCAGATAACACTCCAGGTAGCTGATAGGTCTGTTAAAATTCCTCGTGGTGTGATCGAGGATGTTCTTATTGAGGTCGAAAAGGTTATATATCCAGTGGATTTTGTTATCCTAGATACCCAACCTGTCCCTGACCCAGAGTACCAAATATAAATGATTTTAGGCCGCCCGTTTTTAGCTACATCCAATACGATCATTAACTGTCGAAATGGTAGTATGAATTTTTCTTTTGGTAATATAACTATTGAGCTGAACATTTTTAATATTAGTAAGCTACCCTATGAACTAGGTGACTCGAACATAGAAGAGGTAAACATGATAGGAACATTAGTCGAGGAGTCATTACCAAACACTTTGTTAGAAGATCCTTTAGAGAAATGCCTAACCCACTTTGGGATTGATTTTGATAATGATAATGTGATTGATGAGGTGAATGCTTTGTTAGATTCAACCCCTTTGTTAGACACTAGTAATGGATGGAAACCTAAGTTCGAACAACTACCAGTTTCTAAATCTACCCTATTTCCTTCGTTAGAAGAGCCTCCTAAGTTGGACCTTAAACAACTACCAGACACCCTAAAGTATGTGTTTTTAGGCCCATCTGAAACTGTACATGTGATTGTAGCATCTGACTTGGATAGTGACCAGGAAAGTAGGCTAGTAACCGTCCTTCAAAATAACAAGGAAGATTTAGGGTGGACCATAGCAGACATTAAGGGTATAAGTCCTACTATTTGTATGTACCAGATCTATTTAGAGAGTGACACCAAACCTTCTAAGGAGATGTAACGTCGACTGAACCCTAATATGAAAGAAGTAGTTCGAACCGAGGTTCTTAAGTTGTTAGATGCAGGCATTATCTTACCCATTTCAGACAGTAAGTTGGTCATCCCCGTGCAGGTTGTTCCCAAGAAATCTGGTATTACTGTAGTCCAGAATGATAATAATGAATTAATCCCAACCCGAGTGACCATGGGTTGGCGTGTTTGTATTGACTATAGGAAATTGAATAAGGTCACTAGGAAGGACCACTTTCCCCTTCCCTTCATAGACCAGATGCTAGAGAGATTAGCTGGGCATAGTCATTACTGCTTTTTAGATGGCTACTCTGGTTATAATCAGATTTTTATGGCCCCAGAAAACCAAGAGAAAACCAATTTTACCTGTCCCTTTGGTACCTTCGCGTATAGACGCATGCCTTTCGGGCTATGTAATGCCCCTGCGACTTTTCAGCGTTGTATGATGAGCATATTTTATGACATGGTAGAAAGGTTCTTAGAGGTCTTTATGGATGATTTTTCAGTATTTGGTTCGTCGCTCGATGAGCGCTTGCATCATTTGTCATTAGTGTTGACTAGGTGTAAGGAAAAGAATCTAGTGCTTAATTGACAGAAATGTCATTTCATGGTTCGTTCAGGAATTGTTTTAGGGAATATCGTATCTTCTAAGGGTATAGAGGTAGATAAAGCCAAAGTTGACCTTATTAAGACTTTACAGGTCCCAAAAACCGTAAAAGATATTAGGTCATTCTTAGGGCATGCTGGTTTCTATCGTCGATTCATTAAGGATTTTAGCTTGATTTCTAAACCTCTTTGCAATTTGATTGCAAAAGATGTTAAGTTTGTCTTTGATGATGCTTGTTTAGAGGATTTTGAGAATCTTAAGACTTTACTCACTACCTCCCCCATAATCCAGGCCCCCAATTGGAACCTACCCTTTGAGATCATGTGTGATGCTTCAGATTATGCTATTGGTGTTGTGCTAGGTCAGCGTGAAAACAAATTACTTCATGTGATTTACTATGCTAGCAAAACTCTGAATGATACCCAGTTGAACTATACCACTACAGAGAAGGAACTATTAGCTAATGTGTTTGCCTTAGAATGGTTTAGACCCTATCTCTTAGGTTCTAAGGTCATAATCTTTACTGATCATGCTGCTTTGAAGTATCTTCTTTCCAAGAAGGATACTAAACCTAGATTGATTAGATGGATCTTCTTGTTACAGGAATTTTCCTTAGACATTAGAGACAAAAAAGGTGCAGAAAATGTAGTATAGCATACCACTTTTCTAGGCTTGTTGTGGATACCCATGATGATTCTCCTCATGTGAGGGATATTTTTCCTGATGAATAATTGTTCTTAGTTACCCAATCACCTTGGTATGCGAATATAGTGAACTATCTTGTTACTGGTCGAATGCCCCAACATTCGGGTAAACAAGATCATTTTAGATTTTTAGCCGAGGTTAAGCACTTCTTTTGGGATGATCCTTATTTGTTTAAGTGTTGTCCAGACCATATTATTTGGAGATGTATACCTGAGATTGACCAGTCTAGTATTATTTCCTTTTGTTATGATCATGTTTGTAGGGGTCAATTTAGTGCTAAGAAGATTGCTGCTAAGATATTGCAGTGTGGATTCTATTGGCCTTCGTTGTTTAAAGACTCCCACAGTTATTGTGTACCTGTGAACGTTTCCAGAAATTAGGAACCATTTCCTGTAGGAACATGATGCCCTTGAACCCTATTTTAGTTGTTGAGGTCTTTGATGTGTGGGGTATTGACTTTATGGGTCCGTTTCCTGATTCTTTTGGTAACCTATACATCCTTGTCGCTGTAGACTATGTCTCTAAGTGGATTGAGGCGGTTGCGTGTAAAACCAATGACCATAGGGTGATGATTGAGTTCTTTAAAGATAACATACTTACAGATTTTGGTACACCGCGAGCTATAATTAGTGATGGAGGATTGCACTTTTTAATGGACCTTTTAGGATTTTAATGAAGAAATATGGTATTACACATAAGGTAGCTACCCCGTATCATCCGCAGACTAGTGGTCAAGTAAAGGTTTCCAATAGGGAGATAAAACGTATATTAGAGAAAACAATTAATCTTAACCGGAAAGACTGGTCTTCGAGGCCTACTGATGCTTTATGGGCTTACCGTACTGCGTTTAAGACCCCCATTGGAATGTCACCTTATCGACTTGTGTATGTCAAGGCATGTCACTTACCTGATGAGTTAGAACATAGAGCATATTGGGCTATCAAACAGCTAAACTTTTCACTTGAAAAGGCAGATGCCCATATGAAACTCCAGCTCAATGAGTTAGAAGAGATTCGTAGAGATGCATACTGAAAAATCGAGGGTCTAACAACCACACCCAATATTTCGTTCAACAATCTGAATGGACTAACTCCGATATAATTTCAAGAGAATCAACTAGACAGTCAGACTCAATCTTTAGAAAAGTATTTAAAAGAGTTATATCTCAATTTCTCAATTCAATCCGCAATCAAACAAATAAGAATTTGCGAGCCCTATTGAATAATAGAAATTACTTGGACGGTATCACAAACCAATATCCAAGTGTCAATCAATTCAATCAACAACCCAAAGGCCGGATTCAAGAACTGATTGAACTTAACGTACAACCTGTGATATTTCAATTATATAAACAAATATAATGCGGAAAATAAATAACACAGACACCATAAATTTTGTTAACGAGGAAACCGCAAATGCAGAAAAACCCCGGGACCTAGTCCATCTTTGAACACCACACTTTATTAAGCCGTTACAGACACTAGCCTACTACAAGTTAACTTCGGACTGGAATGTAGTTGAGCCCTAACCAATCTCACACTGATCAAGGTACAATCACGTTCCTTACGCCTCTGAATCCCAGCAGGACTCTTCGCACTTGATTCCCTTAGCTGATCTCACCAACAACTAAGAGTTGCTACGACCCAAAGTCGAAGACTTGATAAACCAATCTGTCTCACATAGAAAAGTCTATTGATATAGATAAATCTGTCTCCCACAGAAATACCCATGAGTTTTGTTCCGTCTTATGATAAATCAAGGTGCACAGGAACTAATTGATAAACCGGACTTATATTCCCGAAGAAAAGCCAAGTATTATCAATCACCTCACAATAATCTTAATTGTATGGAAGCGAAACAAGATACTATGGAATCACAAACGATGAGACGAAGATGTTTGTGACTTCTTTTAACCTTACCTATCGGAGATAAATCTCAAGCAAATCTTAGAAAAGATAATACTCAATAACGATAGTATAAGTAAGATCTGAACACGCAACTACAAAGAAAATAGTTGGGTCTGGCTTCATAATCACAGTGAAGTCTTTAATTCGTTAACCTATAGGGTTTTGGAATAAACCTAAGGTTAAAGGAGAATCGACTCTAACCGAAACTAGTATCACACAGGAGGTGTGGGGATTGGGTTTCCCAGTTGCTAGAGTTCTCCCTTATATAGTATTCAAATCAGGGTTTGATAGCTTTGAAACAAAGCAATCAATATTCATCGTTAGATGAAACCTGATCTAAGAGCCAAGCTACGTTTGCTTGAAACCAAAGAAATATCTCTCCACCCTTATATGGTCTTAGCTTGTTACACACAAATGAAATGTACCTTCATTTAGATATGGATAACCGTACCTAAACGTGTACACTAGGTTGGCTCAACAATAGTTAACTGAAGTTAGCCATATGAACACTTTCATATCAACCTTATTCATCTTAACCACAACTAGTTCAAATGACTCAAATGAAACTAGTTATAGAGTTGTTCAATTGTTTATATTCCCATAGAAGTATACAAGACACAATTGAAACAAAATCGGTTTGATTCACTCGAATCAATTCATGAACATTATAGCCACGGTTTGAAAAAGATTGCATTCCTTATTATATAAATGTATTAGTTCATGGAACAACCGATTCTAGAACTTAACCCACTCAAGTATGCAAACGGGTACGCATACTTAAGTAGCCGGACTTGGTCTGTGTCCGACAGTTCGGGAATGGGTACGCATACTATCACATAACCAAAACATCAATTGAATTCAGTACGCGTAGGGGTACGCATACAATAGTTCCCGAACTCAACTGAGTTCACCAGTACGCGTGCGGGTACGCATACCAAGGCTACCGAACTTTACCTTACCTCGCCAGTATGCATATTACACCGTCCTTGGATCAACATATATGCAAGTACGCATACTATGTCTATAATCCAATTATGGTTAAGTGTTTTAAACTCTATTTTAATCATTGAAACATTCTTAGAGGATGACAATAGTTGTTTTCACACACTATTAGCATCAAAGCTATTCATAATCAATACGAAACATTCTGAGTCTACATCAAATGAGATGTTACAAGACGATTTTCATATGATCATCTTTTGACTTTCGTCAAGAACATAAGATGAACTTGGTTACAGTGAAAGATTACCACCATATATTTCGAGAAATATGTAAGCGAGTTAAACTCAGCTCGAAATATCAAATGTGTATAATCGAATACTATATAGCTATACGACTTTTGTCTCAATTTAGGAGATAGAGTAGAAATAGACTTTACGAGTGATAGATGAGTTTCAGTCTCCACATACCTTTTGTTGATGAAGTCACAAGCTCTCCTTAGTAGTTCTTCGTCTTCAATTGATGAACGTCGTGAAGTCTAAAGCTCAACTACATAATCTATCCTAGTCCGAGACATAGCTATAAGTAGACTAGAAATCAAGACTTATAGTTTTGATCACTAAACTTGAAAAAAAAGCTTGAGATAGCAACGCTTGCGAGTTTGGCCGAGTAGTGCTCTAACACATATGATAGTGCTAAGGAGTATAAGAACAAAATGAAGCTTGTGCATGATAGAAACTATAATCGGTTTATCCAACTATACTTGTAGTGTGCACAATACTTGTTTCGGTAAAAGAGGATCCAACTATAATCGGTTTATCCTTGTGGTAGATTAGATTGATTAGTTGTGTAGATTGACATCAATATAATTCTTTGTGATTAAAAGTATTGATTGCAAAATCTTAACAATTACCTTTGGTAGTTAAGAATAAGATAGATCTAAGAACCTGACGAAGGAGTTTATTTTAGATAAACAGAAGAACCTTTGTGGAACTCACATCACTTGGTTGAAGAGAGTTGATACCAAACAGATTTGTTGTTCCTTTACTGTTTGGAATACGAACCAAAGGAATTGTTCCAAGTACGTGACTTATTACAGGTCGGAGGCGTGGGAATACAGACGGAACTAGGTGAACTATAGGTTTAGTTTCTTGGTCTCAACTATACGAAGTTGGTTTGATATTGTATAGCGGCTTAATCCTGAGAGTATTCAATTCTGGACAAGGTCCCGGGTTTTTGCTGCATTTGCGGTTTCCTCGTTAACAAAATCTTGCTGTGTCATTTACTTTTATTTTCCGCAATTATAATTGTTGTTATTATAATTTAAAGTAAATTACACAAACGTTAATTCCTATTTACTTGATAGCAATCCTATTGTGTTTGGTTAAGTCCGAACCTCTTATCAAGTAAACATACTTCGTTGTTGTATCGTATCGATCTCGTATCCATAGACGATCACACGAAGTGTGAACCGATTAGTTGTATTGTCTCGACTCAGTCCATAGACAATTACTTTCGGAGAAAGGACTTATAGGTGGAAAAGTTTTAGCTTGAGGTATATTTGGGTACCCTTGCCTTTTCAATTGGTATCAGAGCAGGAAAACACGAAAAGATCTAACAATATGTGTTTGGTGCGATCCAACCTATAAGAAATTAAATCTAATGGTCTATTCAGTTAACTTAACGGCAGGTTTTGACTACTTCAAAAATTCATGGTGGAAGACACGGATGAAGTATATAATACTCTTGTTCCTAAATGTTTTAGGGATTGGAATTATGTCCACGTATGTCTTGAGAGGCTTACTAAAATAGAATTGTATATCATTATCCTGGATACTAACATGCTTAGTAACAATGGTACAATACTCTATGAGACAGGTTGTATCTCGAAAATGCATAAGATTCCTCTCAGAATTTTTCATTATATGAACCATGACTATTGTGTTCTAGAAAAATCTGGAATCTTAAATATATTTTGGATACACTACCAAAGTATATATATGTACATTTTCAGAGTAAAGACTGTCAATGTATCGCCGTCTAGGATGTGATTTTGGAAAATATGTAATCCTACAAGGAATGAGTTTTCAGTTAATAATTCACAACTGTTTTAATGAAGCAAGTGATCTTTTGAAATATTACAAGGTTTATGATTCTGATGGTATTTTTAACAAATATCATATTTTTTTCAAATTTATGTCTGCATACTCTAGTAGAAAATTCTTGAGTGAATTTCAAATGCTGTTATCAAATCTTGGTAATAATAGAGTAAACAGATTTTTGGACAAAAGCATAGAATCAATCTGTAATAAAGATCCAGACCATGAAAAACCGATTTTCCAAAAGAAAGACCTAGATATAAAATAGGAATTGTTTACCCACAAGCCTTGGTTTCCGATTTTGGAAGAAATTCCTAAAACTAGTTATTTCCGGTCTTTGATATCTATTCTTCCTATAAAAGAAAATCTCTTGCTATGTGTACAAACATATTTGGGAAGACTGATCAAAACCGTAACTAGGGTTTATCATATTTTCGCAAGTATGAGGAAGGGGAAATCCAGTGGCACATCCTCTAATGATCGGATCAGATGGGATGACATTGATAGGATCAGACTTCCTAACAGTATTGATGACAAGCATGAATTCACTCGTTTTGATGACAGCTCATGTTTTAGGAAATACGAAACACTCAAGGGAATGGAGTTTACCACTGAAAATAAATTCGATCCAGATGTCCAGGATAAGGATTATGTGAAGTTTGTTCAAGATCGGAACTGGGGAAAGCTTTTTGATTTTGAAAAAATTTCACCTGATATGGTAAGAGTTTTTTATGCAAATATTCATAATGTTGATCATAAAAATCTTACTTTTGTTACTCTTGTTGGTCAAGGACTCTACTATTTAATCGTAAAACAATATCTAATGCTATTAATTATAATGTGGAATGTAATCACTTGATTACTGGAGTTGAAATTGAACACGGTACCATTTCAACACATCTCATTGGAAGATCAACAGAGTGGGAAAATGATAGACTACCAACAAAAGATATACCCTTCCACCTAAGGGTATTCGGTAAACTTGCTTTAGCTACCCTATTTGCAAGTACTAGAGATAAGTCAGTTTGGGATAAGGATTTTGCAGAATTCGTCTATTTCCTGTTGAAAGGAGATTCTCAAATTGATCTCTGCGGTATTATTGTTAGCCAAATGATCAAAATCTCATATTCTATTTCCTCCCAAGGAATAATGAGACTTCTCGGTTTTCCATGTATAATCACAAAGATCTGTGAATTCATTGCGGGAGATGATTTTGATGATATGAGAAGCATTACGACTGTCTCTAATAGAACTATATCTCAAATGATTGGAGGTCATTCCAGTAATAAAATGGTTGAAAGGATTTCACCAAATTCTAACAACAAGTCTCTTCTAGTTCATCTTGAAACTCTTGGTAAACAACTTGACTGTTTTCAGAAACAACTGGGCTTTGCTGCTCGAAAAGATCCAGAAACTCTTAAAGGAATTCATAAGATTGAATCAGAGTTTTGGAACAAAGAATCGAAAATAGAAGAAGAGCATCAAAAATTACTTTATCTCAAGGAATGTTCCTCCCAGTAATTATTTCATCAAGAAAAGAAAATAGACATTAGCGTTTGATTATTTCAATAAAGTCTATTATGAATAAAAACTATTATTTATGAATAAAATTATTAGTTTATAATTTTTCTTGTGATAGTTTATGATTTACATAGCATGTGCTTGAATGCTTTATTTTATTGCTATGTATGTTTATGGGATGTTTGATTTCGGTTTTACTACCTTGATATTCGATCTCATAATGTTGTGAACCCTTATGGTTTGGGTGACTTTTTGATTTAGCAGGATTAAGTTATAGCCCATGTTGGTAGGATTTATCAAAGGATCATGAGGGGTTCTGATAGAAACAATATGTGAAAAAGTCACAATATGTTGAATCGGTTTTGGTTTAGCATAAAAGCATATGTGTTTCGGGTTTTCAACTTTTGCTTGCAATAGTTAAAAACCGGTTTTCAACCTTTCTCTGGTAAAGGTTGGTTGTTGATATTCTTTTGTTTTGCATAAGGATGGCAACATAATGATATTTCGATATCAATTCTCCCTGGAAGAAGATGCAAACATATTGGAGAAGAGGATCCGAAATTTGTGGTAACAATCTTGTTAGTTAATTGTTTTCCTGTTTAAGAAAAGCTTTATTTTATTTCATATATTTATTGCTTTTGCTTAACAAAATTTTGGTACAATTGATGTTTTATTCCATTATGTGTGTATGGATGTGTGTGTGATTCAATTGGTTCCGATTAACAAAAACTATTGTTATCTTGCTTTATTGTGTGGTATCAATCATTTAGGCTTACAAAATTTCGGTGCAATTGCAGTGCTTTAATATTTATGTTGTTTCAATTGCTTCCGGTTGAGGTGAATAATTATGCAAGTTGATTTATTTGGTTTGTATGAATTGTTTATGGCTTAACGAAAGAAAAGGTTTACGGGATGAATTGTTTAGTCCAATTCGATTTCGGATAAGAGAAACTAAGTTTATTTTGATCTTAGTTAGACTTACCAAAGTGGAGGTTTCGGTTATTTAAGACTAATCGAATGCCTTAACAAGAAATACTAGTTAACTAACCTAGTACTTGTCTTGTTTAAAAGTTAAAGGTCTAAGTTATATGGATAATTAGAACCTGGTGAGAAAAATAGAGTTATCTTTATTTTGGTCTTATCGAACAAAGTGGTTGTATTTGTACAATCGGTTTAGCAAAGGGACTAAGGTGCTTAGGTGTTTTTTGGTTTGCTAAACTATTAGGGAAAATTGCTTCGGGCAATTGTTTCCTTGGTAACATATCAAAACAAATTACTTTGTAGTTTCGGATTTGATATTGGTTATCAAAAATGGTGTGTGGAACCCCCGTGCTTAACTCTATAGGTTGCAAGTCTATTGAGATTTGTAAGATCCTTTCGGTTTGTCCTTTATTTTTTCGTTTCTTTGTCATTTTGTGACAAAAAGAGGGAGAAATATATGGAGTAAACAAGTGATACTGGTATTGATTTTATATTGATTGGTATCACTAAGGGAAAGGATATTGGTGCTTAAACGTTTATCTAACGAAAGAGTAAAAGCATAGCCTAAGGGGGAGTAACATATCATTACAAAGGGAATAACAAAGACGTGCAGATTGAAAATCAACCTATCTCACCTTTAGGGGGAGTATTAGCTTTGTTATTATAATGTCAACATCGGCATTTATGGATTGAATGTATACAGGTTATTGTGCTGTTGAATTCGGGAATTAAGCGTATGTGTAATGAATTCTTTTAATTTGTTTATCCAAATGATGTAAGAGTTTTGTCACTAAAATTGACAAAGGGGGAGATTGTTAGAGCATAGCTCGGTTGAACCCACCAAGCGTTGGTATGTCAAGTTTGGTTGTCATATTTTAGTGAATCAAAACTCATTTTAAGAGTCGCTTGATTATGTACTAGAGTCAACTTCGTATAGGTTAGCTTGAAAGTATTAGGATATGAGACATTACAAGTATTGTGAAGACTTAAAGAAGTGAAGAAGTAAGGAGCTACAACGACAACATCATCCTTCCACTTGAGGTTAGTGATATTTGACTTGAACTGTTTCATTCCCTAACATATCTTTCAAGTCGTGCATATTGAAAACAAAACTGCGAAGCATGAACACACTAGATAGACATAGTATTAAGGAATACAATACGAGGTTTATTGCTTAACCATTAAACTTTGTAGATAAGACATCGACATAATCGTTTGAATGCTATTGTGATTATGTATGGGTATGAGGTGAAGATTTCATCCTAGGAAACAATGTTTTACATGTGTTTTAAGGAAGTAAATTCATGAGCTTTTTTTGTGAATCGAAAAGGAAATCGCCAGGCATTATTGGTATTGTTATTCATTACATATCTTATGAACTACCAATATATGTGATTAGTATAACCGCTCATGACTTGTTTATGTTCTTGGTAAAACTATTCACAAAGGCCTGACTTTTGTATTGGTATGACTTTTATTAGTGAAACCGATCTTAAGTAATCACCTGAGATGGTATGATCGATTTTGTGGTTTTGTGTATGACCAACTCTGGGTAAAGGGGAACCGATCCTAGTAAGAGGTGCAACACATCACAAAGGGGAATCGATCCTTGTATGAGGTGTAACAAGTTTGTAGCAGAAAGGGGAACCGATCCTATGGACATGTGCAACACATACAAGTTAGATACCATATATATGTGGGGAACAGATCCTAGTACCTAGTCAACCGAATTTTGGAAAGCTAGCGTGACTATGCACAGTACTCACATGGAGGTAGAACCGAAATTTGTTTTGGTAGAACCGTTAAAACCATGATTTGTGATTGAGTGTTCTTGATCAATCACATAGTTCTTGAAAGTCAGATGAACCAATTCTAAACTTGTTTGGAAGTGTGGCAAATCGGTTTCAAGGTTGTAAGTATGAAAGAGGACTTAAAAAGTAAGGATGTCGACACACTTTGAACACGTGCAGTAATGCTTATCTTTTATTGTTCAAAGTTATTCCTTAATGGCTAAAAGGAAGAAAATCCCGGATCGAAATAAATAAGTTAAGAATATTTTATTTAAGGTTTTTAATTTAATTTTAGGAAAATGAGAATTAGTAATGTGCATTTACTAGTTAGAGATTTACCAAAGAGATTTTCGGTCAATATTTTGGACAGAGCATTTCCAGGAATTATGGAAACCGAATTTGGAATATATTGCATATCTTGAGAATATTTTCGATTTTGGAAATTCCTTGGTGTCCAAACTTCCTTGTCTATAAATACTTGAAGTTTGCATTTCGGGCAAACTAATCCTTAATGACAGCAAACTTTCTAAGTTGTGTTGTTACTGGTGAAGCCGCCTATTCGGAGAGGAGAGTAACCTAATTAGGCGAAATCTCTTACGACCACTCAGTTTAAAGTCTTCTTTGGGATTGAGAAGCTCTATTATTACCGTTGGTGGGAAACTAGATAATTGCGGTTTATCTTATGTTTTCGATTGATTTGATTGACTAACGGTGGTTGAACTTTGATTGCACTTAGTTTGTTTATGCTTGAGAATCTTCTCTTCTGATATAAGATTCACTCAAACTAGATCGAAGTTTCGACAGGGATCTTTAGACTGTTTTAGATCTAAAGATGGTCTTGTGATAATCCATTGTTAACAGACTCCGTTCTGTGTGTGATTGATCACAAGAGATTCAAGTTGTTGTGCGCAGGTGTTTATTGAAGATCTAAGAAGATTTGAAGAAAAAGAAGATTTGAAGACAAAGAAGACTTTGAAGATTTCTGATTTGGATTTATAATCTTTGGTGTGCACAATACTTGTTTCGCTAAAAGAGGATCAAACTATAATCGGTTTATCCTTGTGGTAGATTAGATTGATTAGTTGTGTAGATCGGCATCAATATAATTCTTTGTGATTAAAAGTATTGATTGCAAAATCTTAACAATTACCTTTGGTAGTTAAGAATAAGATAGATCTAAGAACCTGACGAAGGAATTTATTTGAGATAAACAGAAGAGCCTTTGTCGAACTCACATCACTTGGTTGAAGAGAGTTGATACCAAACAGATTTATTATTCCTTTACTGTTTGGAATACGAACCAAAGGAATTGTTCCAAGTACGTGACTTATTACAGGTCGGAGGCGTGGGAATACAGACGGAACTAGGTGAACTATAGGTTTAGTTGTTTGGTATCAACTATACGAAGTTGGTTTGATTTTGTATAGCGGCTTAATCCTGAGAGTATTCAATTCTGGACAAGGTCCCGGGGTTTTTCTGCATTTGCGGTTTCCTCGTTACCAAAATCTTATTGTGTCATTTACTTTTATTTTCCGCAATTATAATTGTTGTTATTATAATTTAAAGTAAATTACACAAACATTAATTCTTATTTAATTGATAGCAATCCTATTGTGTTTGGTTAAGTCCGAACCTCTTATCAAGTAAACATACTTCGTTGTTGTATTGTCTCGATCTCGTATCCATAGACGATCACACGAAGTGTGAACAGATTAGTTGTATTGTCTCGACTCAGTCCATAGGCAATCACTTTCGGAGAAAGGACTTATAGGTGGAAAAGTTTTAGCTTGAGGTATATTTGGGTACCCTCGCCTTTTCAAACCAAAGGTTGTATTTCCCAATTGATCGATTCAACGCACAACCTGTGATATTTCAATTATGTAACAAATATAACGAGGAAAAGAAATAACACAGACACCAGAATTTTGTTAATAAGGAAAACCGCAAATGCAGAAAACCCCTGGGACCTTGTCCAGTTTTTAACAACACACTGTATTAAGCCGCTACAGACATTATCCTACTACCAATGAACTTCAGACTGGACTGTAGTTAAACCCTAATCAATTTCACACTGATTCAAGGTACAGTTGCGCTCCTTACGTCTCTGATCCCAGCAGGATACTACGCACTTGATTCCTTTAGCTGATCTCACCCACAACTAAGAGTTGCTACGACCCAAAGTCGAAGACTTGGTAAACAAATATGTCTCACACAGAAAAGTCTATTGGAATAGATAAATATGTCTCCCACAGAAATACCTACGAGTTTTGTTCCGTCTTTTGATAAATCAAGGTGCACAGGAACCAGTTGATAAACCTGACTTATATTCCCAAAGAACATCCTAGTATTATCAATCACCTCACAATAATCTTAATCGTATGGTAGCGAAACAAGATATTGTGGAATCACAAACGATGAGACGAAGATGTTTGTGACTATTTTTTATCTTGCTTATCGGAGAATAAATCTCGAGCCAATCTTAAAGAAGATAGTACTCAAATACGATAAAAACAGCAAGATCAGATCACGCAACTACAGAGAAAATAGTTAGGTCTGGCTTCACAATCCCAATGAAGTCTTTAAGTCGTTAACCTACAGGGTTTCGTGAAAAACCTAAGGTTAAAGGAGAATCGACTCTAGCTTATACAACTAGTATCACACAGGAGGTGTGGGGATTAGGTTTCCCAGTTGCTAGAGTTCTCCTTTATATAGTTTTCAAATCAGGGTTTGCAATCTAAGTTACCTTCGTAACAAAGCATTCAATATTCACCGTTAGATGAAAACCTGTTTAGATTCAAGCTAATATATTTCAACCGTTAGATCGAACTTAGCTTCTTATACACAAATGAAATGTACCCTCATTTAGGTTTATGTAACCGTACCTAAACGTGTACACCATGTTGGCTCAACCGTAGTTAACCGAGGTTAGCTATATGAACACTCTCATATCAACCATATTCATCTTAACCATAACTAGTTCAAATGACTCAAATGAAACTATTTAAAGAGTTGTTCAATAGCTATATTCTCATAGAAGTATTTAAGAACACAACCGAAGAAAAATTGGTTTGATTCACTCGAATCAATTCATGAACATTATTGCCACGGTTTGCAAAGAATGCATTCCTTAATATATAAATGTATTAGTTCATGAACAAACCAATTCTAGAACTTTAACCACTCAAGTATGCAAACGGGTACGCATACTTAAGTAGCCGGTCTGAGTTTGGGTTCGCAAGTATGCGAACGGGTACGCATACTTAAGTACACTTCCAAAACCCAGCAGAAATTCCCGGACCTATACATTACACAAGTATACGTACCGGTATGTGTACTTGGTACACGGAATTTCACAACTACAAGTACGCATACTTTAGTTCCGTTCATGGATCACATACATGCAAGAATGCACACTATTAGCGTCAAAGCAATTTTCAAGATATTGAAATAATCATAAAGAAACATTCCAATCCTACATCAAATGATTGTATCACACAAACCATGTAAGATGTTACTCGGCGTTTTTCACATGATCATCTTTTGACTTTCGTCAAGAATATAAGATGAACTTGGTTGAAGCGAAAGCTTACCAACACATATTCCGAGAAATATGTAAGCGAGTTAATCTCAGCTCGAAATCTCAAATGTGTATAATCGAAAACCATAAACGAACTTTGTTTCAATATAGGAGATAGAGTAGAAATAGACTTTCCAAGTGATAGATGAGTTTCAGTCTTTACACACCTTTTGTTGATGGAGTTCCATAATCTCGCCTTAGTAGTTCTTTGTCTTCAATTTGATGAACGCCGTGAAGTCCAATGCACAATTACACAATCTATCCTAGTCCGAGACATCACTATAAGTAGACTAGAAATCAAGACTTATAGTTTTGATCACTAACATTGACAAACAAGCTTGAGATAGCAACGCTTGCGAGTTCGACCAAGCAGTGCTCTAACACAATCTCCCCTTTTGTCATTTTTAGTGACAAAACTATCAATACATATGGATTACAACATAAATAAACTTTGTAGCTTCTCATCCAAATGCTTGATCTCCTTGGTTCTTCAACATTACTCGAAATCTTCGTCACTTCCATGTACTCAAGTGATTATGAACGTGTTAAACTCATCATCATAGTTGTTGAAGATCCGTAGCCATAACAATGAGAAAACAGTTACTTTCAATCATTGTTATACAGTGTCATAGTATTATTACACAGGATCAAAGTCCAATTGTATCACAACTTTGACAACAATACTATGGAGATATGTATCACCCCCCCCCCTTAGTCAATACTTCATCTCACAATGAAAACCACTCCCCCTTACATAATGATCCGTAAACCACATGTATTTGTAGTGTGAACTATACATTAATTCTCCCCCTTTTTGTCAATATAAATTGGCAAAGGTACGAAAACTAGTGGGATCCTAATGAAATTTTCATAGAGATACTTCATGAAAAAAGAGAACATATAAACTTTGTTTCGATGATTTCACATAGTCGAACCTTAGTGTATTTATCAAGGAGTTTATAAAGATACAAGAAAACTCCTACAATATTCCACAGCCGCACTCCCCCACAAAAATATGGCAATTAAGCACAAGTTCAATTAATAACTCTCCCCCATAAAATGTCATTCCCGAAAGAACAACAAGAGCGACCTTACTTTTACAAGAAAAGAAGGATTTCTTTGGACATAATCAAATCACATGAAACATGAATTTATATCCGAGAATATCAATTGAATTAACCACAAAGGAAATGATCAATTCAATTGGCCATGCTCAACATAAGAAAACTTACGGAGCAACACAGTACATTCACAAAGATGTGGATCAGGGAAAGACCAATACTGCGGAATAAACAAAGATTCATTCTATCTTTATCACTATTTGCATAGAGACATGTAATAGACTTAATCTTTGTAAACAAAAGTTCATCCTATCTTTCATCAATTATTTGCATAATGACATAATAGGCTTAACTTTTTTTGTCAAAAGTTCATTCTATCTTTTATAAATATTTGCATAATGACATAATAGACTTAACTTTTGAGCATATATGGGACAATCATAGTTCACGGATGCAAACACACATATCCCATAACAAGTTGCAACATATAAAATCATAAAGATTAATACTGCAAAAACATCTTCCAAATAAACTTTAGAATTTAAATAAATAAATCTAAAAACATTGCAAGATGAAAACCGTTGGCAATAGCTATGTGTACTCACAATAATTTTTATTCCAAACCCTAGTTATCCTTCTTAAAACACAAGAATAAATTCTCATAAGAAGTTTCCTAAACATTAAGACCTATGAAAAATTCTTTATCGTCCCCGAACTCCTTGTCATTAACAACCATGGGAACATAAGGTTCATGAAGATAGGAGTAAATTCCAATAAACCTTCTAGACTGATGCCGAACCAGGGCCTTCAAAATTTCAATAGTCCTTAAAACAATAGCCTTTATTTGCTGAATCTCCTTTCTTGTTTCCTTCAACTCCTCAAGAACACCAGAAAACTTCTGAGAATTGGAAGAAACAACTCTTGGCTTCCTCACATTCCTTCTTTTTTATTTTCAAAGTTGGAGGTACAGGAGATTTATCTTTTTCCTTCTTGATTGATGGCTTAACAATCATATTAACATCTTTTCCATCAGAAGACATAATGCTTGGAGTCTCCATACAAGTACGAGATTGTGGGAGGAACTCACAAAATAATCTCAACAAGCAGTCTTATGATAAAAAGAGTTTCAAGAGAAGGAAAAGGGAATGCAAGGTTACGGAACCTTTAAACAACAAAAGTTCACGTACGCATAACTCACAACCCTAAAGATGGTAGAATTGTCGATTTTAACCCATTTTTTTATTGATTAAACAGGGAAAGCCCTTTCAATATCAATTAGATATGAAAAGATGGAAAAATTCCAAATCGACAAAAAAAAAATAAAAAAAAATTCTTTTCCTAAAGCTTGGAGTATGTAAACTCTTGTATCTTTTTGAACCAGACACATGAGACAAGATACACCAACAACACAATTAAGTTGTGCTGGGGTGAACAATAATCTGTCCACCATAATCCTTTTGAATGGAATTCTTAGAACCCTGTTTCACAGACAATTTAGACCGTACTCTTTTCTCTAGTGGTCTAGTCTTTTCTTTGGAAATAAACTTCTTTGGAGAAGAGTTGAGTTTACATACCTGATGTAATTTTAGATAGTGGTAAGAATGAGTTCGTAAGACTTGTGAAAGCAATTGAATTTAGATTTATTTAAACTAAAAGTAGAGAAAATTTAAATCCAAATTTGTTTTTTTTTAGAGTGGAAATAACCAAGACACTAGATTCCACTATTACACATGAATAAATGATGATAAAAATTCCAAAACTCTAATTATTTTTAAAATCTCTTTTTCTTAATTCACAAATTATCAAGCATATTCTCAAACATTAATTGTATCCCTTAAGCATAGATTATCTAACCAAAGCATAACCTATCTAATTGAATCACAACTAATTAGGAAAAATTATGCAAACAATTAAAATTCTACAAAGTAGTGATTGAGTGAATTATAAAATACAAATTAGAGAAAAATAGAATAGTTACCAATTATTCATGCATAAATAGCTTCCTCCGTGCCTTGATTACGCGAGAATTAGCTCATCATTATCATGGAAACATGCTCAAAATTCATCTTTATTAATGCTCAAAAATGGTTCACAAATGATGAAATGGGAGAAAAATGAATAAAACCGGGTTTTGTAACACTTATATTTGTTACAAAATCAATTGTTACAGAAAACGATAAAGGAATACCGTCGCTGGAACTGTTGAAGAACGATGGTCTTTAAGGGTCTTATGTTCTTCGTACCTTCTTCACCAGCATAAAAATGGTTTTTTCCTGTAACTTTTTTTCTCGATTTTTTATACTCTAAACATCTCCCTATTCTCCCCCTAAACTCTCTATCCCTTCTTTGAGTCTCCTAAAGCCTTTATATAGTCACAGGATCAAGAATAATATCGTAATAACCCAAAAATCTTCTCGATATCCAACCATTAACTCATGAATATTTTCTTTTATGTTTTAGGTTCTTACGCATCCTTTTGACGTATACACGCTCCAGAACTTCCTTGTTTGATTCCTCCACACTTCTGCAGCAACCAAACTCCATCACAACTCAATCCATGCACGTTCAAACACGTTGTATTCCGAGGTTGAATATTTTCTTCCCGACGAAAATTCAGCCCAACTGAACGCATTAGAACACTCATACCACCATTGTTTGGGCATATCACGTTCATCCCAATAAAAATCAATGATTGAATCTCACTAAAACTCCTTCAAAAATCCAACAGAAAATTCTGCAGAAAAATGATTTTTTTTCCCGCCAAAATTATTTTTCAAACGATGAAGGTGAAGTGCCCTGAATCCAAAACGCGGGAGCCTTTAACAGCTCGGCTGCCTTGGGGGCACCCTTATCCATTTTAGGGTGCCTTTAGTAATTTTGGTGGGTGCCTTTAACACTTTTTCTGGGGTGTTTTCAACATTTTTTCGGGGTTCCTCCGGTGTATTTCTGGGGTGCTTCCGGTGCATTTCTGTGGTGCCTTTAGTACTCTATCCTGGGGTGTAAAGCACCACTTTACGAGCCAATTTCGTCACAAGAGCTTATTTCTCTAAAAATACCTACAAAGACATAAAACACCATAATAAGTACAAAAATGGGTACTAATAATATATACAATAGTGATGAAAATAGACACATAAATGCGTCTATCAATACCTCAGATGACTTCTGAACAAGTTTGAGCTTGTTTGCTAATCGATTTGCTCTTCGTTGAAGTTTGTTGACATATCTTATCTTATGTTTGTACTTGAAACATTTGGAGAGTTCATGACCCTTGACAGTACAATAAGAACATGTCAACATGGAGGATGGTTCAGACGTCATAGTTGTATAAGCAGCTAGACACACAGAAGAACCTGAAAAATCAGACATATAATTTCCGGCATACACAGAGAAATCTATTTTTTCTTCCAAAATGGTTGAGGTTTCTCCTGAAAGAATATCAAGGTTGATGTATGTATTGCTACAATTATCAAAATCAATATTTTCATAGAGGAGTGCAACACTTGACTTTTCGTCTTCATTAGAATCATAGTGATCAGAAATTTCATCAAGAGTTGCAGCAAGACCTTTGTTCCCAGTGTATTTTCTGCGATTCGGACACTCATTTGCAAAATGACCAAATCCTTTACACTTAAAGAACTGTGGCATATCCTCATCATCAGTATCGTCAATATCCCTGTTTTTAGGAGGAACACGATTATGAGGTTTAACTGATGACCTAGGTTTATCTCTGGTGAACCGTATACTTCTCTTCAAAATAAGATCTCTAAACTGTCTTGTGATCAAGGAGACTGACTTGTCAAGATCTTCATCTGATGAATCAGCCTCAGAAAGATCATTTTCAGATACGCAAACACTTTTACTTTTATCAAGTAATTTAGTGTTCTTTAGTGGTTTGAAAGCAATATCCTTTCCAGTTTTGGATACATGCTCATGATCAAAGATCTTTAACTTCCCAACCAGAGTATTTATGGAAAGAGTTGCAAGGTTATTTCCCTTAACGATGGCATGCTTCTTAGAATCGTATCTAGATGACAATGATCTGAGAATTTTCATCACAATGTCCTTTTTAGGAATAGTCTTACCCAACACAAAAGATGCATTAACAATTTCAGACACTTTGTGATTAAACTCATCAAATGAATTTTCATCTGCCATACAAAGGTTTTCCCAATCATAATTTAGGTTTTGAAGCCTAGCTTCTTTTCACAGGTATTCCCTTCAAATATGGTTTCTAAGATATCCCAAGCATCTTTAGACTTTGTGCAAGTAGTCACATAATGCTGGAGATCTGGGGTAATGGCATGGATGATAGCATTTAACCCATCATAATTTTGCTATGCAGCAAGAACTTCTAAAGAATCATACTCACCAATATCCTTTGGAGTAGTTACACCATTCACCGTAACTAAGGGAGGATCATAACATTAACAACCCGAACCCATGATTGAAAATCACGCGCTTGAAGAGAGGAACGCATAGAATTTTCCACCACAAGTAATTTGATCCATCGAAGACAGGTGGTACGTTTATAGAGATAGCTCTTCTGTCCATAGAGTCAAATTGCTACAAACAAAGACTTATGAGGTCTTAAACGTGTTTGCCTGCTCTGATACCAATTGAAAAAGCGGGGGTCTAACAACCACACCCAATATTTCGTTCGGCAATCTGAATGGACTAACTCCAATATACTTTCAAGAGAATCAACTAGACAGTCAGACTCAATTTTTAGAAAATTATATCAAAGAGTTATATCTCAATTTCTCAATTCAATCCGCAATCAAACAAATAGGAATTTGCGATCCCGCTTGAATAAAAGAAATAAACTGGACGGTATCTCAAACCAATATCCAAGTGTCAATTAATTCAATCAACAACCCAAAGGCCAGATTCAAGAACTGATTGAACTTAATTCACAACCTGTGATATTTCAATTATATAAACAAATATAATACGGAAAAGAAATAACACAGACACCAGAAATTTTGTTAACGAGGAAACCGCAAATCCAGAATAACCCCGGGACCTAGTCCAGCTTTGAACACCATACTGTATTAAGCCTCTACAGACACTAGCCTACTACCAATGAACTTTGGACTGGATTGTAGTTGAGCCCTAACCAATTTCACACTGATCAAGGTACAGTTGCACTCCTTACGTCTCTGAACCCCAGTAGGATTCTATGCACTTGATTCCCTTACGTCTCTCACCCACAACTAAGAGTTGCTGCGACACAAAGTCGAAGACTTGATAAACCAATCTGCCTCACACATAAAAGTCTATTGATACAGATAAATCTGTCTCCCACAGAAATACCTATGAGTTTTGTTCCATCTTATGATCAATCAAGGTGCACAGGAACCAATTGATAAACCGGACATATATTCCTTAAGAACAACCAAGTATTATCAATCACCTCACAATAATCTTTAATCGTATGGAAGCGAAACAAGATATTGTGGAATCACAAATGATGAGACGAAGATGTTTGTGACTTCGTTTAATCTTACCTATCGGAGATAAATCTTAAGAAAATCTTAGAAAAGATAATACTCAATCACGATAGTATAAGTAAGATCAAAACACGCAACTACAAAGAAAATAGTTGGGTCTGGCTTCATAATCCAAATGAAGTCTTGAAGTCGTTAACCTACAGGGTTTTAGAATAAACCTAAGGTTAAAGAAGAATCGACTCTAGTCGCAACTAGTATCACACAAGAGGTGTGGGGATTAGGTTTCCCAGTTGCTAGAGTTATCCCTTATATAGTCTTCAAATCAGGGTTTGATAGCTTTGAAACAAAGCAATCAATATTCACCGTTAGATGAAACCTGATCTAAGAGCCAAGCTAAGTTTGCTGTAAACCAAAAAAATATATCTCCACCGTTAGATGGTGTTAGCTTGTTACACACAAATGAAATGTACCTTCATTTAGATATGGATAACCGTACCTAAACGTGTACACTAGGTTGGCTCAACAATAGTTAACTGAAGTTAGCCATATGAACACTTTTATATCAACCTTATTCATCTTAACCACAACTAGTTCAAATGACTCAAATGAAACTAGTTATAGAGTTGTTCAATTGTTTATATTCCCATAGAAGTATACAAGACACAATTGAAACAAAATCGGTTTGATTCACTCGAATCAATTCATGAACATTATAGCCACGGTTTGAAAAAGATTGCATTCCTTATTATATAAATGTATTAGTTCATGGCACAACCGATTCTAGAAATTAACCCACTCAAGTATGCAAATGGGTACGCATACTTAAGTAGCCGGACTTGGACTGTGTCCGACAGAACGCGAACGGGTATGCATACTATCACACATCCAAAACATTAGTTGAATTCAGTACGTGTACGGGTACGCATACAATAGTTCTCGGACTTCAACTGAGTTCGCCAGTACGCATGCGGGTACGTATACCAAGGCTCATGGACTTTACCTGACCTCGCCAGTACGCATACGGGTATGCATACTACACCGGTCTTGGATCAACATATATGCAAGTACGCATACTATGTCTATAATCCAATTACGGTTAAGTGTTTTAAACTCTATTTTAATCACTGAAACATTCTTAGAGGATGACAATATTTGTTTTCACAAACTATTAGCATCAAAGCTATTTTAAAGTGATTGACATAATCAATACGAAACATTCCGAGTCTACATCAAATGAGATGTTACAAGGCGATTTTCATATGATCATCTTTTGACTTTCGTCAAGAACATAAGATGAACTTGGTTACAGCGAAAGCTTACCAACACATATTTCGAGAAATATGTAAGCGAGTTAAACTCAGCTCGAAATATCAAATGTGTATAATCGAATACTATATAGCTATACGACTTTTGTCTCAATATAGGAGATAGAGTAAAAATAGACTTTACGAGTGATAGATGAGTTTCAGTCTCCACATACCTTTTGTTGATGAAGTCACAAGCTCTCCTTAGTAGTTCTTCGTCTTCAATTGATGAACGTCGTGAAGTCTAAAGATCAACTACATAATCTATCCTAGTCCGAGACATAGCTATAAGTAGACTAGAAATCAAGACTTATAGTTTTGATCACTAAACTTGACAAACAAGCTTGAGATAGCAACGCTTGCGAGTTTGGCCGAGCAGTGCTCTAACACATACGATAGGGCTAAGGAGTATAAGAACAAAATGAAGCTTGTGCATGATAGAAATATTTTAAGAAAGTTATTTTCTCCAGGTCAAAAAGTTCTTCTGTATGATACTCGTTTGCATTTATTCCCCGGGATGTTACGCTCTCGGTGGGCCGGTCCTTTTGTGGTCCGTACTGTTTTTCCTCATGGAGCTGTTGAGATTGAGATACCGGATGGTAGTAGTTCTTCAAAGGTTAATGGTCAGAGATTGAAACCCTTTTTAGAGCCATTTCCTACAGGTGATGTTGAGGAGGTCCCTCTGGAGGACCTTGTTTATCCTTGATTGACCATCGAGGCGATTGTATGTTGTATAAGAGTTGTTGATTTATATCTTCACCCAGGTACTATCTTTCCGACTTCTCTCTTTACTGATTCCTCGTGTTACTTTACTTTTTTGTATTGCTCTTTCATTATAAACATTGAGGACAATGTTAGATTTAAGTTTGGGGGTGCGGAAGAACTTTTAGTTAGTTGCATTTTTGAAACTTATAACGTCACATAGTATCAGGTTAGCTAAGTTTACATACTGTTTCTCACCGAAAAGATGGAAATTAGAATCGCTAGGGATAACACTCTAGTGAGACATTAGAGAAAAAGACATTGAGATCATTGACAATCAGGAGAGAACATGTAGCTTTTAGAAGGTAATCGTGATGGACCTAACCATCCATGATGGAAAGAAAATTAAGCCAAAAGGAAATGTCGGAAAGACAAAACAACCTCACAATGTAGTCTTTGTTACTGGATTATGACTTTCTCTCAGTAGAAACTTATCATCATCAACAAACGGAGCGACATCAAAATCTATGAAGAAAGTTGAAGACGTTTAAGGGTTAGAAGCAACAATAGAAAAGCAGAATTCAAAAATCAAAGTTGAAGACTTAGTTACAAAAGCTAAGAAAATCAAACGATGTAAGTTGTTGAAATACCAAGACATTACAAGTTGCGAAGATCCAAGTGCTAAAGTCCTTTTCTTTTGGCCATGTAAATATCAGTCTTGTTATTATTGTTTCCATAAAAAAACACAAATGATGAAGAGAAAAACATAAATGATGAAAAAAAAAATCACAATAAATAAATATATATATATATATATAAATTTTGTTGTTAGCTTTTTTTCCCAATAAGGCCATAGGGAAGTAGAAATATATAAGGAAGTTTCAAGCAAGAAATTGAAGAGAAGAGTTAATTATCAAGGTTCTACGAGGTTCGAGAGTTTATCATCAACAGTTGAAGCCGAAGAAGACGTTGTTTCTACTGAGCACTATGATAGAGTTGAAGAGAGATGCATATTGGTTGCTTTGTTAGTCCACTTTCCATATGGCATAAGATCTTTCTAGCACTGGTTCAACTCATCACACGTAATTTATCTAGCCGTGTAGCAGATGTCCCTCTCATCTTTATCTCCCTCCTAATCTTATCCAGTTGTAAAGCGGATGCATCTCATAATGTTTATCTAGCTATGTAGCGGATATCTCTTTATCTAGTTGTATAGCGGCTGTGTCTCCCCTTTTCTTTATTCAGCGGATACCTTTAAAATCTCTTGCATTCTAGTTACTTGGCGATAGGTTGAGAATATGTATGTCCTCATAGCTCTTTGGATACAGGTCACCAATTAGAAGTCAAGGTTTTGTGGGTACACCTCTTGTAAACCCTCCCACGACAAAACTTGGCCACTAGGGCCACCTAGGGGTTCAAAGGCTTGTTGGACATGCTAAGTGCAACCGCGATGCCTGCGACAGTGAATTAGGATTTTTATTTTTCAAGATTAGATTTGCTCGAAGACTAGCAAATGATAAGTTTGGGGGTATTTGATAGACACATTTTTGTGTCTAAATTGTCTTCAATGTATGTATCGTTAGTGCTCGAATTTTGTATTAATTATGGTGTTTTTATGTGTGTATAGGTGTTTTTGGAGAAATAAACTCTTATGGAAAAAGTTGCTCGAAAAGTGATTTTTGGACCCTCGGAGAAAAATACTAAAGGCACCCATCAATTTACTAAGGGCACCCCAGTACAGCTGCTAAAGGGACCCCTGTCGTGGATAAGGGGCACCTTTTATCTTTTTCATTCAAATTTCAGTTTTGGCGGGAAGTTTTTGCAATGTGAAGAACAGAATTAGGGTTTGTGTTCTGGGCATGTTTCAAGGAGATTCAATGGCTGAAATTGTTAGGGATGACTTAAATCAGATTAACAGGCATGGTATGATCTTCAGAATCAACTGGATTTGGCTGGAAAATCAGGTGTAAGCAAAACAGGGAAGTGCATCTTTTAAAACCCGATTATCCCTGTTTTGGATTTTGAGGATTTTTAGGAAGATTCAAGTGCTACAATCGATTGGATTGGGCATGTTTCAGCTAAACAGGGCCGGTAACTCCATCAAATTCGAAGAAATTGGACTGGAGAAACGTATTTGAGTAAAACAGAGCAATGTTTATTCTCGGGATATTTTGTGTAGGATTGGCGTGTGTTTACAGCGTGTTCAACGCAATCTGAGACGTGTACACAACTTGTTAATGCGTGATTGAATAATTATTGACGGCTGCAGGCACAAACGCAGGCAAGAAAGGAAAGAAAACAACCCGAGAATATATTTTCTTAAGTGCGAGTTATGTGAATATTTGTGGAGTTAATGTGGTTCTGTCGAGTATATATAGAGTGCTGAGGAGTGGCAGAAGGTTTACGGGGGTTTTGGTAGTGAAACAGAGTGCTGCAGAGAGATTATCATAACGAGCAGAAGAGAAGAAGGTGAAGAACATAATACAGTCAAAGACCACTATTTATTGACTGTCATCTATTCTTCCCTTTGTAACGGTGGTTCTGTTTTCTTTGTAACAGTCAGACACTCACTTGTAACGCCAATTTATTGTAGCGAATCTCTGTTTTATTAAACTTTCATATTTGTAAACACCATCTTGAGCAATAAAATCATACTTTGAGCGTGTTTCCATCATGATGAGAGGCTAAGTACCCAGTGACCGAGGCAATGGAGGAAACTATTCGCTCATGCTTGATTGGTAATTTCTTTTTGCAATTTCTTTAATTATTTATTTTATTTAATTCACTAGGATCAACATAAAGATAAAATGGTTTTCTTAATTAGTTGTGAATCAATTTGATGTATTATGCTTAGAATTAGTTCTTTGATAATTCATGCTTAGGGATTACAATTCAATATCTGGACACCTTATAGATTAATAGTGAATTAATGAGAAAAGAGCTTAATAATAATTTTTGAAATACTATTGTAAACCAATCAATTTGAAGTAATAGTGGAATTCGGAGCCTTGGTCTATTTTTAAATCTTCACATCACTTTTTATTTTGAGTTTGCTATATTTTTAGTTTAAAAATTAAGTCTAGAATCTGCTTTCACAAGTCTTGAACGAATCATATTAGTACAACATAATTGAAATCACATCAGGATCACTTCAAAAATTCTACCCCTTGAGTTATGTTCTAATTAAAAAAATTATGTTGTTTCAAATTTCGTTTCCTATTCTTGTGCTCTAAATTTTCCTCCTGTGAGAATATAAATTTATTGAGCTAAGACTTGTGAAAGAAAATGTTCACTTAGTAAAAAATTGTTGTGTAACCATTACGGTTTGTGGATGGGTCATTATAGCATCTCTAAGTTTTTTTTTTGGGTTAAGTTGATGTTTGTATGGGTACCCGTTTGTTACATGTCACGAACCGACTCTAAAACCATAAAAATATATTCCTTGTAAAACCGTTACCTATCCTATTGAGTTGAGTTATCTCACTCTAGGTTATTTTTCTCATATCAAGAATGTCGTCTCCTTCTCGCACTTGTGATTTTACGAAAGGATTTCTTGATAAGGGTATTGATTACGGATCCAAAGGGAAGATGAAAATAACACTAGTAGAAGATGATTTTGTCGAATCTCAAAACTCTGAAGACTATCCTGATGTCTCATGCTATTATGCATATGCTCATCAAGATGTAGAGCATGATGAAATGGTTTCTGCTGAAGTTGTTCATGATTATCTTAAATACTTTGAGGAAGCAAAACTGCAGCTCGTTGATACTATGAAAGGTCTCGATGTGTTATGAACTGAGTTGAAAAAGGTTAATTCTGACCTTGTTCTCATGAAGACGCATGTTAAAGATCTTCTCTATGAGGATATCTTCTTTGAAGACGCAGTAGATGCTGTCAATCTCAAGCTCAAAGGTTTTAAAACCCGCGAGGGTTCCGAAAGTGTACTTTGATTTCTAGTACTGTTGCTTCAGTTTTATTTTATGATATCTAGGAAACATCTTATGAGAATTTATTCTCGTGTTTAAGAAGGATAACTAGGGTTTGGTATAGCAATTATTATGATTACACATAGCTATTTCCAACGATTTTCATCTTGCATTGTTTTTAGATTTATTTATTTAAATTCTAAGTTATTTGGAAGATGATCTTGCAGTATTTAATCTTATTGGTATTATATATTTCAAATGTCTTATGAAATATATATGTGTTTACGTTCGTGAACTGTGCTTATCTCATATATGCTCAAAAGTTAAGTCTATTATGTCTTTATGCAAATATTGATAAAAGATAGAATGAACTTGTTGAAAAAATTCCGCAGTATTGATCTTTCCCTGATCCACTTTTATGTGAAAGTATTGTATGGCTTCGTAAATTTTCTTATGTTGAGCATTTCCGATTAAATTAATCAATAAGGTCTTCTTGTGGTTAATTTATTCGAGTTTTCTGAATACAAATCCATGTGATTTGTTAATGTCCAAAGAAATCCTTCTTTTTTTTGTAAAAGTAAGGTCGCTCATGTTGTTCTCTTGGGAATGACATCAAATGGGGGAGAGTTCTTAAATGAACTTTTTCTTAATTGCCATATCTTTGTGGGGAGAGCGGCTGTGGAATTTTTGTAGGAGTTATCTTGTATCTTTATAAACTCCTTGATGAATACACTAAGTTCCGACTATGTGAAATCATCGAAACAAAAGTTGATATGTTCTCTTTTAGTCATGAATTATCTCTTTGAGAATTTCATTATGACCCCATAGTTTTCGTACCTTTGCCAATTTATATTGACAAAACGGGGAGAATTATTTGGTAGTTCACACTACATACATATGGTTTACAGATCATTATGTAAGAGGGAGTGGTTTTCATTATGAGATGGAAGTATTGACTAAGATGAAGTGATACATATCACCATAGTATTATTTCAAAGTTTTGATGGACTTTGATTCTATATAATAATACTATGACACTGTATAACAATGTTTGAGAACTTTCGTTTTCATATTGTTATGGCTACGGATCTTCGATAACAATGATGCTGAGTTGAACACATTCAAATCGATAGAGAACTTGAAGTAACGAAGAATTCAAGGATGTTGAAGAGCCAAGGAAATCAAGCATGATGGATCAGAAGCTACAAAGTTTATTTATTTTGTAATCCATATGTATTGATAGTTTTGTCACTAAAATTGACAAAAGGGGAGATTGTTAGAGCACTGCTCAGTCGAACTCACAAGCGTTGCTATCTCAAACTTGTTTGTCAAGTTAAGTTGATCAAAACTATATACTTGATTTCTAGTCTACTTATAGCCATGTCTCAGATTAGGATAAAAGTGTGTAGTTGAGCTTTAGACTTCACGGCGTTCACCAATTGAAGAAGAAGATCTACTGAAGAGCTTGGAGGAACTTCATCAACAAAAGGTATGTGGAGACTAAAACTTATCTATCACTCAGAAATCTATTCTATTTTATATTCTAATGAGACTAAGTCGTATAGCTATATAGACTTTTACATCATACACATTTGATATTTCGAGCCGAGGTTATCTCGCTTATCTATTTCTCGAAATATGTGTTGGAAGCTTTTAACTTTACATAAGTTCATCGTATTCTTGACGAGTTTAGTTTGAGACAATTTATTTGTTGGAAACTAAATATTAAGTCAAAAGATGATCATGTGAAATTTACCTTGAAACATCTTATATAATTTGTGTGAGACAGTCATTTGATGTCGACTTGGGAAGTTTCGTATTGATCGATTAATCACTTGAAAATAACTTGAAGCTAGTGGTATGTGTGAGATTACCATTGTTGTCTTCCAAGGATGTTTCAATGATTAAATGAGAGTTTTAGAACTATCATGTCTGGATATTATACATGATACATATTTCGTATGTTAACTGTGCAAGTCTAGGTAAGGCCTGGAACTATTGTTCTCGAACTCTGTTTGCGAACTGGTTTACCCGTGAAAGGGTCTGTAACTCTTGTTCGCGTACCCTTTTTACGAACTGACTAGACAAGGCCAAGTACGGAGTCGGTGTTCGCGTACACTGTTTGCGAACGGCTGGACGAAGCCAAAGTCCGGAACTCTTGTTCGCGAACTCAGTTTGCGAACAGAGAAGTTAAGTTCTAAAATCGGTAAAGTGTGACTTTCATACTCATGAATTCATGTTCGTTTGCGAACTAAAGTACTTGGAACTTTAATGTATTAAGTTATGTGAACTAGTTTACCAACTGTGGCATTATGTTCATGAATTGGTTCTTGTATAAGTACTTTGTACAATTACAAACCAAACTGATTTTGCTTCAAATGGTTCATATACATATTCCTATGAAATGATGAACATTTGAACAACTCTCTTGAAACACATTTAGATTCATTTGATTATCTATCATGATTGATTAATCATCATATATGATCTAGAAGTGTTAGATGAATATTGCTAAGTTATAAGTGTTAATATGGATAACTTTAGTTAACTATTATTGAGCCAACAAAGTATACACGTTTGGGTACGGTTCATCCATATCTAAATATAGGTATATTTTATTTCTGTGTATCAAGCTAATACCATCTAACGGTGGAGATTGATTGCTTAGTTTCTAAGCAGACTTAGCTTGAATCTTAAATCAGGAGTTCATCTAACGGTGAATATTGAATGCTTTGTTACAGAGCTATCTTAGCTTTGATTGTAAGCAGCCCAGATTTGAAAGACTATATAAGGGAGAATTCTAGCATCTGGGAAACCTAATCCCGACACTTTCATGTGTTCTAGTTGCAAACTAGCGTCGATTCTCTTTTAACTTAGGTTTTCGAAAACCATTATTAGGTTAACGACTTGAAGACTTCATTTGGGATTCATGAAGCCAGATCCAACCATTTTCTTTGTAGTTGCGTATTTTGATCTTACTTTTCTATCGTGTTGAGTTTTATCTTCTCTAAGATTTACTCGAGATTTATCTCTGATAGGTAAGATATAAAAAGTAATCACAACAGTTCTTCGTCTCAGACTCTTGTGATTCCGCAATAATTTTTTCTATTAATCAGTTGGGTTATTGTGAGGTGACTGATATTTCTAGGCTACTCTTCGGGAGTATAAGTCCGGGGTATTAGTTGATTCCTGTTCACCTTGATATTTGTATCAAAAGACGGAATATAAAGAATAAAGGATAGACATATCTGTGGGAGACAGATTTGTTTATAAGTCTTCGACTTTGGGTCGTAGGAACTCTTAGTTGTGGGTGAGATCAGCTAAGGGAATCAAGTGCGCAGAATCCGGCGTGGTTCTAGAGGCGTAAGGAACACGACTGTACCTTAATCGGTGTGATACTTGGTTAGGGCTCAACTACATTCCAGTCCGAAGTTAACTTGTAGTAGGCTAGAGTCTTTAGCTGTTTAATACAGTGTGGTGTTCAAATCTGGACTAGGTCCCGGGGTTTTTCTGCATTTGCGTTTTCCTCGTTAACAAAAATTCTGTGTTATTTCTTTTCCGCATTATATTTTTTTATATAATTGAAATATCACAGGTTGTGCGTAGATCAATCAGTTGATAAATCCGACCTTGTTTGTTGGATAGAACTTGATTGACACTTGGGCATTAGTCTTTGATATCGTCCAAGTATTTCTCACATCAATCAGGCTCACGGATTTCTATTTGTTCGATTTGTTGATTGTATTGAGAAAGAGATAAATCTCTTTGACATAGTTCTTGATTGAGTCTCACTTTTAAGTTGGTGCTCTCGGAATTATATTGGAGTTTAGTCCATACAGATTCCCGAACGAATTATTGGGTGTGGTTGTTATACCCCCGCTTTTTCATGGTGTATCCTCCTTTGCCCTCTGTTGCTGTCATGAACAACAAAGGGAGAAATACAAAAATTGTGGAGTACCTAGAAGTTTATTTATAATCTGTGACGTATTTTGAATATTGATTGAGTTTGAAGTATTCTTACCACAGAGACGCACACGGAAACCAAGTATTTAAATAAAAAAATTAGTGACCAGTTGTCTGATACTCTGATGTAGTTTACAGATACTTGATCACTTAAGACACAATACTTAATCACTCAAGACACACTAATAGGTGACTTTAAAGTATTTCGTTGGAATTGCAGGGTTGAACTCTTGGTCTTTTTGAGTTCACTCTATACGATTCATGTAATCGGATTTCGAATTCTAATTTTCAATGCACTGTGTAGATTTGTTGTTATAGTAACCAAGGCATAAGTGCAATGATTTCTACATAGTATCTAATTTTGGGCCATTTAGGGAACCATGCACCTTCATCGTTCATGTGTTGAGCAATACTAACGGAGTGTGGGACGACATAATCAAGAAACCATCTTGGATAACTAGCGATGGAGAAAATTTTCAAATGTGTTCTATGATAAATTAATCTTTTTGCGTTGAGCAAATCCAGATCTTGGTTGCAATTAGTATGACGGGCATTTAAATTCATATTGTTGGCATTGGCTAATATTTCCTGTCGTGAGGTGTAAGTGGAGTTTTGAATGGTTTATTTAGTTATACTTTAAATGTTATCTGTGGCGCCCTAACCTCTGAATGCTTCTACGTAACTTGCAGTACAATTCTATTGTCACACTATTATTTTCAGCAGACCTGATCAGTTTAGAAGAGGTACGTATGTACCCTTTCGTATGCACAACAATCCATTTAGGAAATGCATTTCATTTAGTTGCATTCAAATGCAATTGTGCATGAGTGTTCAATGTTGTATTCAGAACAACTTCTAGACTAACAGAACAAGTTTTACCTGATTAATTGGTGTCTTTCTTATGAAACCAGGAATACGCGAAGCACGCGGTTGAGGAGGCATTACTGACTATCTTTGTGGATGACTTACACGCAGAACACGTCGACTGATTTCGATTTCTACGGCTTATGCAGGATGCCCAATAAAAAATATGTTTCTTTATCAGCCGAACATAACCCACGAAAGAAGTTTCGGATAAGCAATAACTAATACAGAAGGAAACTGTTTATTTTTTTAAGTTTTCACAACCGTTCATTAATTTACATTGCCTTATACGTTAGCATCACTACTACTCACCAGAGGTAGGACGCTGCATTCATCACTCAAGATCCAAGTGAAGGAAACTTCGAACTGGAGCGTTGAGAAAAAATCAACCGAAGAGGACCTATTTAGGGCGGCTAAACTAATAACTTAGGATGAGGTTCCAATGTAACATTAATAATGCGTGGAAGCAGTAGACCAGTGTTTAAGGGTCATCAGATCCGACCAGAGACCATTTAGAGGATTTTATTACAACAAAATACTAAAGGATTAATAGGTGTATCCATTTTATTTTATTTTTATCACCAGGGTTCAAGGTTGAGGCTTCCTTCGACATAACAAAAGAGGCCATTTATGGAAACAAATTGAAGACACACTGCTTAAGACAATGTGAAATAGCCCGTGCCGTTACGGCATGGGTCATTTCCTAGTGTCCCAACGTCCAGTTATATTGGATATATATGTGTCTGAATCTGAACGTGAAACCCAAACTGAAGGCCACGATTAAATCATCTCTAATCAAACCCTAAAACGAAACTCGTGTCCATTTTCTTTTCAGTTATATTCTTCTTCTTTTCTCTCTGCAACTACAAAAAACAAAGATGAGAAAATAAACACCTCATCAATTCGAGAACTAAACATCAGTATAAATGCTCTTTTTTCATGTTCTTTCTAAGTTGTCACCTAGTTCTAGATTCCTAATTTCATTCCAACTCTTTCACCTTTGATTTCAATATATAAATAATTTTGATCAGTAATTTTAGAACATGAAGAAGAACAAGAAGAGCGGGAAAAAGGTAGGTTTCAAGAAATTATTACTTCAATCTTTTCTTACTTTTGTCTAATTTGTAGGTATATTGGTTTTGATTTATTATCCGTAGTGACCTTTTTAGGGTTTTGATTATATCTTTATTGATTTGTTGAATCTTCTCAGGGTTTAATCGAGGAGTAAATTAGGTTTTGAAGAGTTTGGATTATTAATTTGGTAGTTGATTGAGTTGGAAAATGGATTTTTTTTAATTGTTTGATTGTTAATTCGTTAATGGGGATTTGAAATTAGGTATGATTAGTAAAATTTTGGTTCGGTTTTAATTAGATTTTGCTTGATTGTTGGAGCGGTGGTGGTAGTGTTGAAGTGGCGGAGCCAGCTTTTAAGTTTAAGGGGGGCTAAAAAAAATTGATAAACTAGGTGGACTAAACTATAAGAATTTTAGAAAATGGGGGTTAAAAACTAAGAAAACTAAGGGTTGAATATGGATTTTGAGAATTTTAGAGGGGGGGGGGGGGGGGGCAAAAGCCAGGGTTAGTCAACCCTTAGCTCCTCCCCTGGTTGAAGTGTTGTTGGTTGTGGTGAAACGATTTGATCTTTTTGAGTTTTTTCGAAGATTTCAAATAAAATTCATTTTTTCTGTTCTTGAATGATTTGAGGAAATTATAAATCATTGATTTGGGAATTCAATTATCACGTCTTATATCCTACCATGGTGCTTACAATGGTGCTTTTAGCGTGAGTGTTGCTGGACCTGTTGGTGGTGCTTGTACCGGCGCCTTTGGCATGAGTTGGGAAAGTATTGCATCTGCCGTAATCGAGAGACAAGTAGAAAATTTTGGTAGAGAAGATGTAAAAAAAGGTCAATGAATTCATTTTGTAGTGGAATATTTTCATTAATAATTTTAATATTTAGTCAATAGATCATCATGTCAACGGTTTGACATACCAGTCTTTGACCGATCAAGGAACCAACCCGTAATATTTGAAAATGTTGGATACCAAAACTAATTATGGGACATTTGCTGGGTAGCAACGATAAAAGCCCCACAAAAAATCCTCCAACTCCCTTAATTAAAAGATCAAGCAAACAAGTAATATTTTTTTTTGGGAAAAGATCATATATTAACTAGCAAATATAGTACAAAAGATTTACAAAATCATTTTTTATCAAAAACATTAGAATTTATGCTAGATTTATGAACTTTTTGGTGAAGGTTATTTGACATGTGATGTAGCTTTTTAATCCTTGCCTCCTTGGAAATGTAGTTCGCTGCTGAGTTATTCTCCCTCTTAATATATTTCACTTTCGCTTGAGGAACATCGCCCAAGATTATCCTTATTTCTTGCATGGTGTTTTCCGCTGTCCACGAAGAATCTGTGCTTACCTTGTTTATATTGTCTGCCAATGCTTCGCAATCAGTTACTATGAAAACACTTGATAAAATATATTTTTTTAACCACGTAACTGCCTTCAGTAAATATTTTGCTTCTGCGTGGAAAGCTGACGTAGCCCGCTCCGAACCCGCAGATATGTGCATGAAAGTCTCTTCATCCGCTGAATATAGAATAAAAGCATATCCCATCGAAAAATCTTCTTTCTTAAAAGAAGCATCAATCAAAATTATCCAATCTGAATTTAGGTTAGACCAAGAGTAATTGGTTGAGATTTTCTTTTGAGTTTTCATATCACTTTGAAGGGTACTTGACGGGGAGGATTGTAAGAATCTATTGATTTGCCCTATTAAATTGATTGGGTCTGGGTTTATTTTCTCAAAAACTACCGAGCATATATATTTCCAGATGAACCAGAGTATGGTGGATATTTTTACCTGAAGATGGCTCAAGTTAGTTGCCATAATCCACCATTTAATCCATGAAATAATTGTGCTTGAATTTTAGCTTGAGATTATATTATTGAGGGAGAGACCAAACCAAACTACTATTGCAAACGGACACTCGCAGAAAAGATGAAGTTTCGTTTCTTGCGCTTGATTATTACACAACTAGCAAATCGAGTCGATATCTGGATTATGAGCACCTAGTCTAGCAGAAGTTGGAAGTACTTTTTGCGATAGCTTCCAGATGAAAAGTCTTATTCTTGGAATTGCTTGAATTCTCCGAATCTTATTCCAGGGGAAATCTACGATGTCATTATTGTCTTGATCCTGATTGGCTAGAAAGTTATAAATATTCTTGGCCGTGAAATTTCCTGAGTGATGATGCCTCCATCTAATGATGTCTTACTCTTGCTTCCTTGGATTTATAGCTTGAATTTTTTCCCTATCCTCTGGATAAAAGAATTGGTTTAGCTTTTCTTGATCCCACTTATTCTGATCCGTTATTAGCTCTTGAACTCTTGTTGGTGCCTGATCTTGAGAGTTGGGGACTTTATGGACTATATCCTCGTTAGGAATCCATCTGTCTTCCCAAATTTTTACCGAAGCTCCGTTTTTGACTTGCCAAACAAAATTTCTATTTATTATCTCTAAACCTTTTTGTATGCTGGTCCAAATCCAAGACAAATTCGAGGTTCTGGAGTCTTCTAGTGGGTGCGAGTTTGGGAAATATTTTTCTTTTAGGAGTTTGACCCATAATTGATCTTGTTCGGTTACCAATCTACTGGCAAGTTTAGTGAGAAGAGCTATATTGAAATGATGGGGGTTTTTAATTCCTAAACCACCTTGGGAAATGGGATTGCATATTCTTTTCCAAGCTTTATAAATCCTCCTTTTCTTTTTTGCCCATCTTTTTTCCACCAGAAATTTCTATAAATCCGGTCGAGTTGTTCAAATGTTTCTTTTGGCAGAGCAAGAACTTGCATTTGATAAGTTGGGTAAGATTGAAGGATTGATTTAATCAAGACGGTCCTACCCGCTTGAGATAACATTTTTGATTTCCAACCTTGTAAAGTAGAATAATATCGTTGTAGGAGAGGCTCAAAATTGGCTTTTCGATTCTTATCAAAGAAGAGCGGGTACCCAGGTATCTATCGTATTTGGTCATTAGTGGGACTTTTAAAAAAATTGTTATTATCTTTCTATGTTTCGGATGAATTCGTGGGCTGCAGTAGAAGCTGGATTTTTGAAGATTAACCATCTGGCCTGTGATGTTCCCAAATAATTGTAAGATTTCCAAAAGACTTTTCGCTTCCCTCCAGATTCGCTTTTGTAAATAAAAAGCAGTCATCCGCGAAAAATAAGTGGGATATATTGGGAGCATTTTTGTTGATTTGAAATCCAGTGATTTTCTTGTCTTCAATAGCTTTTTCAAGGAGTCTAGAGAGGATTTCCATACATATTAGGAAAAGATACGGCGATAATGGATCACCTTGTCTTAAACCTCTCGAAGTGTTGAAAGTGGGACCCGGGGAACCATTGAGAAGAATTGAAATAGAGGTTGTCGATATGCATTGCAAAATGAGGTTTGTCCAGTTTTCCGAGAAGCCAAAAGCTGAAAGGACTTTCTTAATAAAAGTCCATTCAACCCTATCGAAAGCTTTTTTTAGGTCTAGTTTTACCGCTAGAAAACCCTTTTTTTTCTTGGAAATTTTCATCGAGTGGATAAGTTCATGAGCAATTATGATGTTATCTGTGATTTGTCGACCAGGGAGAAACACCGATTGATTGGGAGAGATTCTTTTACTGAGTATGGGTTTTGATCTATTAGCTAATATTTTTGAGATTATTTTATAAATGGTATTGCTCAGGCTAATAGGTCTGAAATCTCCCGGAGTTTGAGGCGTGGAAATTTTTGGGATGAGGGTTATGAAGGAATGATTAAAATCTTTGTTGAGAATGCTCGATCGAGAGAATTTTTGGACTGAGCCAATGATATCTTTTCCCAGTATGTCCCAGTTGGCTTTAAAAAAACTTGGTTGGAAACCATCCGGGCCCGGGGCTCCCCATCGGTTCATATTTGAAAGGGTGAGCCAAATCTCTTCTGTAGTGGGGATTTCTGACAAGGAAGTATTTTCTTCAACAGTGATGCAAGGATTTATGATGCTGGATAGATCAAAATTGTTTCTTTGGGAGATGCCTATTTGTTGGAAATGGTTAACCATAAGCGAATTGATTTGATCTCTATCTGAAAGCCAAAGCCCAGAAGGTTCTCTAAGAGAATTTATCGCATTGATTCTTTTTCTATTCGAGGCGGTGGCATGGAAATATTCTGTGTTCTGGTCATATTCTTTGAAGAACTTATCTCTAGAAAGTTGATGATAGCAGTCGTTTTTGATTTTGTACCATTTTCCTAGCTCCGCTTGAAGATTTTTTAATTTATCGATGTCTTTGGAAATGTTTTCGGATCTATGGATACTGTCAATTTTATTGTTTAGGGACTTTATATGTTTGTGGATATTCCCAAAAGTATTTGAGTTCCAATGGGCTAAATCGGAGGATAATAATTTAAGGAGCCCGGAAAAATTTCTTTCTTGGGAATTTTCAGAGTGTAATTTCCAAGAGGCTTCAACTACAGTAGGTAATGTGGAATGAGTTAACCAAGACCTAATGCATCTAAATGGTTTATGGAGCCTTATTTTTTCTGGGTTTGAATCTAATAAAATTGGCGTATGATCAAAACCTACTCTCGGGAGATGAGTTACCTTGGTGTCCGGAAAGTTCTGAGACCACAAGAAGGATGTAAGCGCTTTGTCAATTCTTTCGCAGATGTTTGCTTCACCTTTTCGATTGTTTGACCAAGTGAAAGGAGATCCATCATATCCTACGTCTTGGAGGCCCAAAGAATTGATAGTATTGACGATGAAAGCAAACAAGTAATCAAAACTAGGGAAACACTTGAATTCAAAAATCACTATGAAATCAGAAGATTTCAATCGAAACCTAACCTTCGACATTCAAATGAACTTGAAATCTCATGAAATCTGAAACTATATCCCAATGATTATCGTTGATCCAAACGAATCACAAAGATGCAAAAGAAATTCAGAAATTTGGTGAAGTGTCTCTTGATTTGACTCAAGATAGTCTAGGGCTAAGTTTTCCTCGTTGAGACATTATAAAGAGGGTAAGATTCGTAAGAAAGAGTAAGAAAAGAGAAAATAAAAAAAGAAAGAAAATGATTCAAATTACTAACAACTCGAGGACATAAATGTTTTTGGATCTCCACTCGAACATCCATATAGCCAGAGTATTAGCTGTCTTTAATTGGTTTGACCGTTTGAGCGCAAACCATTTGTCTTCGAGTTTACTTGAACTAGATATTTTCGATCTGGGCCAAAATTTATTGGGCTTCTCAAAACTTCAGAAATCCCTGCTCGGGATGTGAGGGACGAACATATCCAAACGAATATGTAATGCTAATTGCTAAGCTCGGGGATGGTAATGTAAACCGTGGTTAATAAATAACACTTACCCAGGTATGGCAGGATGATTCTAGACTTTCTTGTACCCAGAAAAAGGAGTGATCATAACCCAAATCGAGCAAAACAAGATACTATCTGTCAACACCAAGTCATTCGTTTTGAAAACGAGGAGACCCCAATCACTATTTCAGTCAATTTCGGTAAACAGAAAATACAAAAACGCAACAAATCCTCACGGGATCAACGTTTTCTAAGGGTCCGAGTCAAAAGCAAAGGCTAGATAACACTCCACGTGTATATACCAATCTTGTATCATTCCCAAATCTCTCCTGTCAGCCTCTCTCGCCTTAATTCTGTCCCTATATATACTCTCTACATTCCACTAGAACAATGGAAAGAAACAAAGAATATACTCTTCCAAGAGAAATATCCATTAATCTCTTCTCAAAACCTTTCTCATTTTATTGAGATTTTATTCAAAAATGCCGGTTTCGTCGTCAGATTCCGGCAACCATGATCTTACAACATCACTGCTTGTTCCAGGAAAAACCCAAGCAAAAAAAGATAATAATAATAATATGGGTATTGATGAAATGTTACAGAGATATTGTGGAGAATTTGGATCATGGCAATTAAAACATTTCATCTTAACTAGTTTAGCTTGGGCATTAGAAGCTTTTCATACAATGGTTATGATTTTTGCTGATCGTGAACCTGAATGGAAGTGTACCAGTCATAATTGTTCTTCAATGGCGAAATCAGTTTGTGGGTTTGAATCCGGTTCATGGGAATGGATAGGTGGATCGGGTGTTTCTACCATTTCAGAATGGGGTCTAATTTGTGGTGATAAGTATAAAGTCGGTTTAGTTCAATCCGCTTTCTTTGCCGGTTGCATGGTTGGTAAGTCTTTTTTCCATCTCTGCTGGGCTAGCTAGCCACCTTTCAAATTGTTATTATTTTATGACTAGTTATGTCCCTTACTCTTACTTAACTTTTAAGAAAAACCATGGGTAAAATCGTCATATAGTCAAGAAGTTCAGCATTTGGACTCCAAGATTTACATATTTGTTTGGTGGTCATAATTTCTCCGGAAACCTGAGGTTTTGAAATTTGGACTCCAATTTAGCAATGCCAGACCGGCCATACAAAATCTATCGCAACTGATTTAATGGCTCATATATACACCACAAAATCTTAGCCGTCATGCCCTGTCGACATCATTTCAAAAAAAAATTTATTGGAGTCCATAATTATGAGTATTTGCTAAATTAAGAAATGATTAAGAGGTAAATTAAGAAGGTGCATGCATGAGTTGCTTAGTTAAAAATGAACTGTGAATTTTCGAGGACAACCGCTGATTTCTAATTTTGAATCCTACTTTCGTTATGGGCGCCGAAAATTTTATTACTTTAGGTGGTCTGTTTTTATTTTAATATAGACTGAATTCGGCGATCTATTTTAATTTAATTTATTACGTAATGAGATTTTAAGTTATATCATCTCCATTCAGAACAAAATCTCTGCAGGGTGTCGTGGATTAGTACCCTACGTAATTGAAAAGTTTACTAATTTTCTTAGGATTATCTTAACATCCTGCAAGTTGAGTTGTCTTTTGTCATTAAGTATATGCCTCGGACATTGATTTATATTCCTTTAGATTCCGATCTAGACTACTGTATCTGTATTTAATATTAATTTTGTTTTATCATTTAGAACGCGTGTGTTTTGTCTCTTATATATCAAAATATCTTGTTTTGTTCACATAAACACTTCATAACTTTGATCATTTATGATTTTGAACACATACTGTTTTGCACGACTTCCACTTGGGGTTGTCAAATTTCACAGGATTATCAAATGCAACGGGATTAGCAAGTAATCCATATGAAGTTTGGTAATCCCCTACAGTAGCTTTGATGTTCTGTTTTGCACACTTTGAAACAGTAGTTACATTAGCTAGTTTAAAACATCATGAGTGATGCACATGTTACATTTTTATATATGTACAAATACGTTTTCCTTGGTTGAACTTGAAGTTTGGTACTCCGGCGGAATCCAGTTTATAATCTTCTTCTTTTTTTTTAAGAAAAAACCAGATTCTAATTAGCTTGTCCACAAAAAAAGACAAACACAAAAATACGCTGATTCAAAGATATCCCATACCACGGGAACCAAATACCTACTATCATTTGAAAGACACTACTTTTCTTTGTCTGAGTAGAAAATGGGATATTCATCATGTGGTTCAAGAATTATTGCTGACATATTGTGGTCATATGCAACTTGTAAGTTAGATTCATCTGTACAGAATGATCGACACTGCAGTAGCATGCGCATAAAATAGTATATCATTCGTTCTTGATATATATCGATCCTAAATAAGCCAGCTGCTAGTGATTAATAGATAAAGCAGAAAATTAATAATATTATAAGAAATCATAAGTAAACTTAGGAGGCTGATCAGCAAAAAAAAAAAAAAAGTAACAGGAAAACTACAAAACCTAAGTTGGAGAAAGAAGGGGAAGAAAAAAATAGAGACGTGAGAAAGGGATATAGGTACGTTTGTCACTTTCTCTCAAGGGACACAATGTAGTGAGTTGGTAATGCGGACGATGCATGTGAAAAAAGAAACAGGAAAGCTAGTTGGCCTGTACTCCTTTTCTCCGTAGTCATCTATACTTTTGCAATTCTATATTTTTTTACAAGAACTATTTGTTTGTCGCTTATCTAACATGAATGATGATTCATGACTACTTTTCACAAACTGCTTAACGTACTTCTTTTACATGTGAAGATCTGTTTGAAGTTTTTGTCGACATGTTATAATCGCCAAAAATTGGCAAAATATTAGTATTCATGTGATAATATGAGTTCATGTTTTGGTTATGCTAGTTGCAAGTTTAGACAGATGGAGGTTTGGTAGCCGTACTTTCAAATTTGGATCATGGACAAATATGTTAACTCAATTTCAAATTTTCAGGTGCGGGTGTATTTGGCCATTTATCAGACTCCTTCCTTGGAAGAAAAGGATCTTTAACAGTGGTTTGCGTAATAAACGCCATTTTCGGCTGCCTCACGGCCTTATCCCCAAACTACTGGATCTACACTTTACTTCGTTTCCTTACTGGATTCAGCACCGGTGGCGTTGGCCTATGTGCATTTGTTCTTTCCACCGAACCCATAGGCCCAAATTGGCGTGGTTATGTTGGAATGTCAACTTTCTACTTCTTCTCAGGTGGAATTGCAATTTTATCTGGTATCGCCTACATTTTCCAGTCATGGAGAGCACTCTACATTGCCTCATCCGTTCCCTCAATTCTTTACCTTCTTTTTGTGATTCCATTTGTCTCTGAATCTCCTAGATGGTACTTAGTTCGCGGGAAAATCGATTCTTCAATGAACATTATGAGAGACATTGCAAAGGGGAATGGAAAACACCTTCCAGATGATGTCTCCCTTCAACTTGATGATGATAACAGTGAAAACTCGTCATCAAGTGAGGCAGAGAGTTGCAACGGAGAATCCAATGCAGTATCGGGTTCGCTCGTAGACGTTGTCAAGTTGCCTATAACACGAGTACGATTAATATTAACTGTAGCTATCAATTTCATGTGTTCAGTCGTATACTATGGACTAAGCTTGAATGTGGTAAATCTCGACACCAATCTTTATGTCAACGTGCTCCTCAACGCTGTTGCTGAGATGCCAGCATTTACACTAACAGCAATCCTTTTGGATAAATATGGAAGGAAACCGTTAGCTATGGGAACTATGTGGTTCAGTGGAGCATTTTGTTTAGCAGGAAGCTTAATGCGAAGTCACGGACACTGGAAAGTAGTTAGAATGGTGTGTGGAATATTAGGAATATTCGGCATGGCCGGTACTTACAATTTGTTGTTTATTTATACGGCCGAACTTTTCCCCACCGTTGTAAGGAATGCAGCATTAGGATGTGCAACACAAGCATCACAGATGGGGGCGATTTTGGCACCGTTAGTGGTGGTTATGGGTGGTGGATTACCATTTGCGGTGTTTGGAATTTGCGGGATATTTGGTGGGTTGCTTGTATTCTACTTGCCAGAGACTCTAAACCAGCCACTGTATGATACAATTGGTGGGATGCAAGATGCAGAGAAGGCAAGACTGGTTGTCTAATACATTAATTAGTTCAAATGTTTTTAGTTTTGGTTGTTTTGATTTTCTCTGTAGCTTTTCACTGCAAATGATGAAGTATTGTAGAACTTTTGAGAGATTTTTTTCGCCGGAAAATCGGGTTCTTCTCATTTTTCTTTTATAGACTTGGCAAAAAGATAGAGCTAGATGGAATAGGGTCATAGTCAAGGAAAAATCTTGGGGCACCACCCAAAAAAACTTGTTGGCAAACTCATTAGTTGCACTTTTGTAGTTGGAAAGAGCCTGTCATCAGTGGAACCTTGTGGCTTTCGAAGTGTGAGCTGCTTAGCTTAGCTCTATCACCGAATCACATCACATATCACCAAATGTGAACACTAACATACTTCCTACAAGGAGCAAGCCCACCAGCCCAATTGTCACTCTAAAGTGTCGAAGTATGAAGCTACGCCTACGGGTGTCTTGTAATTAATTTCTTTTCTTTTTTGTAACTGAGAGGGTGTAATTGTCGCAAGTGATGGAATTACAAGGAAGAAACAAACAAAGTAATCTCAATTTTGTGATCTATGTGTTATGAACTGATGAGGAGTATAGATACCCCAATCAATCAGTAACTTAGCTGAAAATACAAAAATCTACTTATAAATTAATCCAAAAAATTGAAGAACGTTGGTTTTCAATTGTAATTAGCAATTCCATAAGCACACATTAGACAAAACATTGGCCGGCTGAGCTATCCATCTTTAACCTGTTCTCTATTTATTTTTTCCCTGTCATTAATTGAAATCTAATCAAGAGGTGTAAAGTGTGCAAGGCACACGTCGAAACGCGCTAGATCGCCATGTACCGTGTTTAAGAATTTAATGTGCCGTGTTGTGAGATATGTTCCAAGATAAAATGGTGCCAAGGCAAGGAGTGACTAGTGAGCACAAATTATGTTCCCCCGACTAAGAACTCGAACAATCTTCTTGAAAGTGAATTATTTTGAGCAACCCCAAACTCAAAAGATAGTATTTATGGACCGGGCATGCAGATGCATGGGCACCTGTTTCAGGCCGAACCAGAATTTCCAACATTTTAACCAGGATCTAGATTACGAATACCTCATCGATGCATGCAAACCCTAGCTAGCTAAACAAGATACTGAAAAGGTGTCGGACTATATAATATCCGGTTAATATATACACAATAATTGTTGTATAGGATCGTGTACGTCCTTTGCTATATATGGTCCATAAAGATACAGAGAAAACATATCTCGCTCTCCCCCTCTCAACATTTGAAACACCATTTCTTTCTTTTTTTTTGAGTTCCTACTGTTTCCTTCCATCTGCTTTGCAGATTTTCATCAAGAGATGATAAAACCGTGCTGATCTTGAATCCTTATTATAAGCCAGGTAGCAAAACCAGCATCTACATGAGTACCGCAACAAGAGTATCCTCGGTCAGAAAACCATAAATTACAGTTTTCCTGTCTGTAGTAGCTATAGCTATATGATAACAAGCTAACTGTGATGAAGACTGAATTAAGAACCTCAACTTCACCTGTTTCTCTTCCAAAACTTAGTCTTTTTGATACCTCTCAAATTTCTTTACCAGGTGCACTTAATGGATGTCTAGGAACCCCAGATGGAGCTTGCATAGAAAAGCTTCTTCATCAATGTGCAAGTGCCCTAGAGAACAATGATGTAACTTTAGCTCACATGATGTGGGTCCTTAACAATGTTGCTTCTTCAATTGGTGATCCTAATCAAAGGCTGACTTCGTGGTTCTTAAGAGCTCTCATATCTAGAGCTTCTAGAGTTTGCCCTAGTACAACCATGAACTTCCCCGATGCTCTTCAAAGAAACAGTTCACGGCCGCTCTCGATGACGGAGTTAGCGGGGTACGTTGACGCAATCCCTTGGCATAGTTTTGGGTTTTGTGCATCAAATCATTCAATTCTTAAAGCAATTCAGGGACATAACAAAGTTCATATCTTAGATTTTAGTATCACACATTGTATGCAATGGCCTACTCTGATAGATGCCTTGGCGAAGAGACCCGGCGGTCCACCGGCCCTGAGAATCACAGTGCCATCTTTAAGGCCACCTGTGCCACCATTAGTTAACGTCTCAAGCGAAGATGTGGGGTTACGTTTGGCAAATTTTGCTAAGTCCAGAGATATTACTTTCAGCTTCTCAGTACTCGGTGGGTCTTCTTCTAAATCATCAACTCATGTGCATTTTGACCTTGAGAGGCTCATGAATCATTTGAATCCTACTTCACTAGAACTGAAAGATGATGAAGCGTTGGTTGTAAATTGCCAAAATTGGTTACGCTATCTACCCGATGAACTCCAAGGAAATACTCAACAAGCTCCAAGTTTTCGAAATAGGTTTCTTGAGATTATTAGGGGTCTCAATCCACATATTCTTATCGTAGTTGATGAAGATGCAGATTTGGATACCTCGAGTTTGAAATCAAGGATAACTGCTAGTTTTAATTATCTATGGATACTGTTTGATGCGTTGGAAACGTTGTTGCCAAAAGATAGTTGTCAAAGGAGTGAATATGAAGCTGATATTGGACATAAAATTGAGAACTTAATTGGATTTGAAGGGTTACAAAGGATAGAAAGATTAGAATCAGGTATTAAATTGGTAGAAAGAATGAAGAGTGCAAAGTTCTTAAGTATTCCCATCTGTGAAGAAACTAGTAAAGAAGTGAAGTACTTAGTAAATGAACATGCAAGCGGTTGGGGAACAAAGAAAGTGGATCAGATGCTTGTGCTCACCTGGAAAGGTCACAATTCGGTCTTTGCTACAACTTGGGCCCCGTTTGGATCAGGGCCATCCGGCCTATAAAAAGAAAAGCAGAAAGAAGAAAGGCCTCCGAATTAGGATGGGAATCGAATATGACATGCTTTCTTCGCGTGTCGTACTGTGTTGTGATATGTGCTTATCGGTGCCGTGCCAATATGCCTATTAGTCTGGCACAACACGACATATTAAGTTAACATGTCGAGCCAGATTACATGCTTTTTGTTATGCTTGAATTTTCCTTTGTAGTGATATGCCATAAACGTGCCACTTTTTACACTTTTAATTGCGACCTGGAAAATGATCCATGTTATATTTAGTTATTGATACGGGTTGTTGTGAAATAGAAAATAATAGTGGTTACAATCGAACAAATTATCCCTTATCATAGTTAACTTTTCAACCGGGATGTTATTAAAAAGAGCCGAAGAAGATTTCTGCATTCTGACAGCCTTGTTATGTTGTCGTCACTTTATTTTTTATTTATGTTATCGCCATATTATTTGCTGATGTATTATAAATGTGTTGGTACGGTACGTTTTACATCAATATTTATGTTAGAGCATTGCTCTGTCGCACTCACAAGTGTTGCTATCTCAAGCTTGTTATCAAATTTAGTTGTCAAAACTATATCTTGATTTTTAGTCTACAATTAGTTAAGTCTCGGACTAGGATAAAATTGTAGGTGAGAAACAGTGGATCACGGCAGTCATCATTGCGTTTTACCGTTCGAAGGCGAAGACCAACCAAAGCTTTTGGAGAACTTAATCAACAAAAGGTAAGTGAAGACTGAACCACTTATTTCTCAAGTTATATTCACTTTTCTATCATTGAGACGATGTCGCATAACAAATTAGACTATTATGCATATACAAGAATTTCGAATCAAGTTTATCTTGGTAATTAGTTCTCGAAATATAATGATTAAGCTTAATGGACATTTGTTCATACTTGATGAATTTCGGTTAAGGACAATTTACTGTTTGGAATCAAAATCATGATTCAAGTTTTATCATTCGAAAATAGCTTGGAACAATGATATGTGTCATTGATGTTATTCGAAATATTTCGAATCGATTTATAGAGAAATATAGAACTATTATAGATTCGGATACGAGACAGTGTTATCAATCCTTCAAACTGGGAAAACTATTATAAGTATGAACCCATATTACATGTTCTCGTACACGTAGCGGAGTAGCTATATATCGACTTACAGATTTGTGGTACGCATATTCTTATGCACATGATGTGGAAAATATGTTTAACTCGTGAACCGGATCGGTACGCATACTGTTAGAGCACTGCTCGGTCGAACTCAGAAGCGTTGCTATCTCAAGCTTGTTGTCAAGTTTAGTTGCCAAAACTATAAGTCTTGATTTCTAGTCTACTTATAGCTAAGTCTCGGACTA
>JAJJMB010007708.1:15825939-15881020 GCA_023531105.1 Papaver atlanticum
CTTATCTTTTTCTCGAAATATGTGTTGGTAAGCTTTCGCTTTGGCCAAGTTATTCTTTACTTGTGACGAAGGTCATGTTGATTATTTCAATATCTTGAAAATTGCTTTGATGAAAAATAGTATGTGAATAACCTCTATTTAACATCCTCTAAGAATGTATCAATTATTGAAATAAAGAGTTTAGAATATGTAACCATCTTTGGATATAAGCATATAGTGTGTGTTCGCACATTAATGTATAAGTAAAAAACCGAGAACCAAATGTATGCATACTTGTGTGTATACAAAATTGGTGATGGAGACTGGGTAAGTATGCGTACCCGTACGCATACTAGCGGAAGTTCACGTCGGTGAATTTCTGCTTAGTTTGGAAATCAAAACCAACTCATCCGGTTACCTAAGTACGCGTACCCGTACGCATACTGGCGGAAAGTTCACGTCCGTGAATTTCTGCTAAGTTTGAAAACCAAATCAAACTCAAATCCGGTTACTTAAGTACGCATACTTAAGTGTGTTACTTTTTAAAATTGGTTTATTCGTGAACTTAAATTTATATAAACTAAGGAATGCATATTTGCAAACCGTGGCTATAAAGTTCATGAATCGATTCGGGTGAATCAAAACCAATTTTGCTTCGAGTGTGTCTTGTATACTTCTATGAGATCTAAACAATTGAACAACTCTTAAACTAGTTCATTTGAGTCATTTGAACTAGTTATGGTGAAGATGAATAAGGTTGATATGAAAGTGCTCATATGGCTAACCATTTGGTTAACTACTATTGAACCAACGATTTGTACACGTTTAGGTACGGTTACACAAACCTAAATGACGTATACTTATTGTGTGTATAACAAGCTAAGTTCGATCTAACGGTTGAAAGATATTAGCTTGAATCTAATCAGGTTTTCATCTAACGGTGAATATTTAATGCTTTATTACCAAGGTAACTTAGATTGGAAACCCGGATTTTGAGACTATATAAAGAAAGAATCTAGCAACTGGGAAAGGTAATCCCCACACCTCCTGTGTGATACTAGTTGTATAAGCTAGATTCGATTCTCCTTTAACCTTAGGTTTCTACCGAGACCCTGTAGGTTAACGACTTGAAGACTTCATTGGGATTGTGAAACCAGACCCAACTATTTTCTTTGTAGTTGTGTGATCTTATCTTGCCCGATTCTATCGTATTGAGTACAATTGAAATAATTGACTCGAGATTAATTTCTCTGATAGGCAAGATAAAAGTAATCACAAACATCTTCGTTTCATCGTTTGTGATTCCACAATATCTAGTTTCGCCATCATACGATTTAGATTATTGTGAGGTGATTGATAATTCTAGGTTGTTCTTCGGGAATATAAGTCTGGGTTATCGATTGGTTCCTGTTCACCTTGATTTATCAAAAGACGGAACAAAACTTGTAGGTATTTCTGTGGGTGGCAGATTTATCTATTCTTGTAGACTTTTCTGTGTGAGACAGATTTGTTTATTAAAGTCTTCGACTTTGGGTCGTAGAAACTCTTAGTTGTAGGTGAGATCATCTAAGGTAATCAAGTGCGTAGTATCCTGCTGGGATCAGAGACGTAAGGAGCGCAACTTTACCTTGGATCAGTGTTGATTGGGGTTCAACTGTAGTCCAGACCGAAGTTAGTTTGTAGTAGGCTAGTGTCTGTAGCGGCTTAATACAGTGTGTGTTCAATCTGGACTAGGTCCCTAGGTTTTTCTTCATTTGCGGTTTCCTCGTTAACAAAACTTATGGTGTCTTTGTTATTTCTTTTCCGCATTATATTTTGTTATATAATTGAAATATCACAGGTTGTGCGTTGAATCAATCAATTTTAAAATCCGACCTTTGGTTGTTGATTTAAATTGATTGATACTTGAACATTGGTCTTTGGTACCGTTCAAGTTAATTTCTCTTTTATTCAATTAGACTCGCAGATTTCTATTTGCTTGAGTAAGGATTGAATCGAGAAATTGAGATATAACTCTTTGATATACTATTGATTAAGATTGAGTCTGACTGTCTAGTTGATTCTCTTAAAAGTATATTGGAGTTAGTCCATACAGATTGCTAAGCGAATTATTGAGTGAGGTTGTTGTACCCCCACTTTTTCAAAATGGTTATCATTAGGGATCGGTCATGTTATAGATCCCCAAGTAAGGGATCTATCCTACTATGGATCCCTGAGACTAGTCTTAGTATAGATCCTTGTGTAAGCGATCGGTCTTATAATAGATCCTTTGATTCCTTTCAACCACGAAACAATTTTCGCAAATCTCATTCCTTCAACTCATTTAGTCAAACATTGTTTTCTAGGCATGGAATCAACCCAAAGTTCAAAACACTAACTAGTAACAAAGATAGCAGCTCCATTTACGAGGTTCAAAAGATAAACGGTATATATACTTCGTAATCCAATATACCAAAGTTGTATAAAACAACTAGAATATATATACTTCCTTGACACTTTGATCATAATGAAATGATCAAGTCACAAATATTAGAGATACATAACTGACTTCATATGTTATATTTTCAACCTAAAATACTTGAAAGAAACGTAGATAGAAATGGAAACAAGTCAAGTCTGTATTATTAACCTCGAACAAAAGGATGTTGAGTGAGTTGATGCCGATAGATACGTCTTCAGGTTCTTCAGAGTAACACGAGTTTGTCTCCACATTTCTCTACTGATTTAATCAAGCAGATTTGAGTTTTGGAGCTAAAATATGACAACCAAACTTGACATACCAACGCTTGGTAAGTTCAACCCAGAAATGATCTAACAATCTCCCCTTTTGTATACTGATCTCCCACTGTATACTCCATATATTTCTCCTTCTTTCTGTCACAAAATGACAAAGAAACAAAGAAATTAAATACAACAAGTATTTCGAGAGGACCCTCAAGTTCATAAGAACTCAATACTACCGATAAGAGTCAAGCAACGAAGGTCTAACATACCACTTTTGATAAGCAACAATAAAACCCAAATTTCCCAAGTAATTTGTTTTAGCATCTTACCAAGGAACAATTACACGCAGTAATATTCCTTTATTTTGATAAGTGTAACTATGTTAGATAACTAGTTTCTTATCAGGAGCCGATTATAACAAAAATAATTGTACCTATTTAGATAAGCCTAAACTAATTAAGATCAAAATTAATTTATTTTTTCTTATTAGGATCCAATTACAAAAAAAAAATGTACCTTATTTTGATAATCCAAACTAGGTTAGATGACTGGTTTTCTTATCAGGAAAACGATTAACAAAAATAATCGTTACCTCACTTCGATAAGTCAAATTAAGATCGAAATCGATCTAGTTACTTATCAGGAAAGAGATTATCAGAAATAATTTTTCCCTTTGTTTCCACAATGACACACCCCACAAAGATATAACATTAAGCACTAGTTCAAAGTAGAACTCTCCCCCATTATTTTGTTATTCTCTGCAAAAAAAAAAAAAAAAAAAAAAAAAAAAAAAAAAAAAAAAAAAAAAAACTTTATCAGAGAAAGGTCAAAAGATTTTAGCTATTAACTGCCACAAAATAAAAAGCTAAAACCGAGGAACTCATATGTATACTAAATACACAACTTATAGAACATAAATCAATAATAGTATATATGTGACTTCACACATGAGTTTGATCAATCATCATCTTCTTATGATTATTTGGTAAAGCAACCCAAAAGGTTACATATGAAATCCGCTAAATCAAAAATTCACAAACTCATAAGAGATAACCAATATAAGACTGAAACTTATAGTTAATAAAAACTTAAAGTTAATCCCATAACTGAAAGCAAAGAGACATATGGATCACAACAAGTTGCACAATTAAAATATCAAAGGAATGATACAAGATTTATAAAATAAAGATCATCATTAACTTATTATTAATAGTTTCGAAATAAACCTTATACACATATTGAAATAGATCAACAATTGAATAGTCTATTATAAAGATTAAACAAGAAGAATCTTTCTTAATCCTTGGATATGCTCTAGTTGTTCACCGAAGTTTCTTCAGTATTCAAGATCTTCAAACAGGTCTCAAGAGACTTGTTCTTTCATCAGTGCAAGAGATGCATCAGTCTCTTCGATATTTTCCTTTAACCAATAATGATTCCTGACTGGTGTGATGAGATTGATTCTTAGTTCTTCAAAACTGGCGATGTAATCAACCATTACATCATTAGGAAACCACTTGGTTACCTTTGGATCTTGATAATCAAAATAAAGTAGGCACGGCTGCTTTTAAGATCCTTCAGAACTATCGAAATCATAATCGGACATGAATTTCGGGACGATCCTCTTCCTCCTCTCTCTATCAATCCCATGTCAATTCTTAACTTTCTGAGCTTCTTATTTGTTTGTCTTAGTAAAACTGCGAGTTACAGGAGGCGTGCTCAAGGTTTTAAATAAGAATTATACAATGGTTTGTCAATACTTATAAATGATAATTTTTCTTAACAAAATAAGAAAATATTCTCGGACCGAAAATAGCAAAAAAATTCCCATGATAAAAATATTCAAACAAGATTTGCATATTTTTCTTGCCAAAATTCAAGGATAGAATCTTTGTCCGAAAATATAAATTAAGGAAGAAGGTACTTTCAATTAGGCAATAATCTTCGAAACTGAAGTTTATTTTCAAAACCCTAATTACCGAAAATCGGTATTAACATGAACCTATACCTTATGGATTTGTCATTACCCATTAAGTCCGTCAAGAAATATTTGACATAGAAAAAATTTACTTGATCTAGATATACTTTGAATAAATTCTGATATTTATAAGCACAAGAAATTTGCGCTCTCGTTTAATATGTTTCCTTATCTTATTCAATCCGAGCACTAATTAGATGAGGGTGCACTAGTTGTATTGTGGTAAGCCTTGTTGAGCTTGCAACGAATATCATAACTTATGCTCATGTTTCCCTTAAAGGGTTTCTGTCCAACACAATTATCTTTCCTCTTTCTATTTTCCTTGAGATGCTGCAAAGAGGATCGTCAGTAAGAAATGAACTAATATAAGAGATATGTGGAACCTTAAGATCTCTTTTTATTTTGTCAATGAAATTTTTGTAACTTATTCTAATGATTTCCTTATGACATATCTCAGTCCTTTCATCGGAAGTCATGACAATATGTTTTGGAACTCATTTATGAGTGATTCTTTTATTATTAATTTTTCCTTTTCCTTTCTTCTGGATATTCTCCAAAGGTGATAAACCTTCATGTGAATCATGGTTCTTCTAACATGAGTGTGGAAAAATCTTTTTCCAAAAGATAGTAACAACTATTTTTCCATGATCTTTAGATTTGATGGGTTTCATCTAGAGGACTTGGATGCTTTGTCTACTACATAATAATGTTTCAAATCTTTAAGGAAAGATACTTCTTTTAACACTTACAAGAGTATTTGAAGCAGCACTAGCTTCTTGACCGAAAGTTGTATTCCTTATGATCTTCCATTCGAGATCGATTCGAAGTTCCTTTTGAACCAGATTTCGAATGATCAACAGTAGCAGTAAATAGAGGAATTCCAAGATTTTCTTCTAACTTGATGATTCTAACAGGTTGAAAACCATTATAACGAGAATCATGATCTGTTTTAGAGGTGATAGAACTAGGCTTATTATAACCACTCCGATAAAGTCGTGCAAGTACTTTTTGTTTCTTCATCAGAAGAAATTATAACAGATGCATTAGTCAATGTTTGTTCTCAAAACTCTTGTTCTAAAGTAAGATCTTTATCCTTCAGCAAAATAATTCAGTTGCATATCTCTCTCCTTGATCTCTTGTTTAACAGTATTAGTTTATGTTTTCAATTTATGAAACTCGGTGGACATAATATTAATAGGCTTTAGGAGTTTGGCAAACTTTTTTTCAGCATCTCTTTTAACATTAGAGTCGGACATATAATTTGTTCTTTTAGTTATCTAATCTCGAGAATTATGAGACATAGATGCAGCATCATATGAACTTCTTGACTTCCGTAATCTTTTTATACTTAACAGATTGATTTAGATTCAAGTCTTATTGGATCACACCAAACACAGATTATTAGATCTTATCGTGTTTTCCTGCTCTGATACCAATTGAAATAACTAGGGTACCAAGTACTCCATAATCTTTTCAATATATATTCACCTATTCAAGACACACCTTATGTAATATAATATAGACATGAACTGTCAAGAAGATGACAACCACAAGATGTATAATTGGTATATATTCAAAGTTCGAAACCGAACCAACTATGGGATCAAACCTTATATTTGATTAACGTACTAGTGTGTTTACTTTACTATAATTAAAATAATAATATAATATGAAAATCAAAGTAAAAGCACACAACAAGATTTTGTTACGAGGATACCACATATGCATAATAACCCAGAGACATAGTCCAGTTATGAATACTTTCAGTATTAAGCCGATATACAAAGACTACAACCAACTCTGTGCAGTTGGTACGTATGATCTCTATACTTTGGTAACTATTATTATAGAGGCGGAATTCAAAATAATAATAGACAGAAACTTATAAAACGGGACACAAAGTAGTAATTCGAAGAAATATATCTTCTCTAGATTATGAACAAGAAAACGATTTACAATTCTCTCTTTGTTACGCTCATAATCTCTCTAAACAGTAGTTAACCCTAAACTGTTTACTAAAGCTTTCCTTTGACAATAACACAGGAATTTGTCTACAAGCTTTCTCTAGGTCTGTGTGTTTTGTTAACAACCAAACCTCCCTATTTATAGACTTCCATCGTACTCAGCCGACTAGGTCTTCTATTAGGAATCTATTTCCTATACTAAGAGTGTTTCCTAAAACAAAACTCTTCCTAACTAGGAATTCTGCCCAAATAAGGTTTCCTTCCTAATATAGGATTCTTCCCTCAACTTAGCTTGAGGTTCACTAAGTTCCTAAGAGGAGTAGAGATACACCTGTATCATGGGTCCCCCTTTTAAGAACTTGAACTCCTGTGAATTTAAAAATGAAGGTTAGGGAACTCAAGAGTCCGTTTTTCCTTGTTAAACCACTTGGCCTTGCTGGGAACTTGACCTTTATATCCAATTAGAAAATCTTCTTTCTCTCCTTGTCATATTTTGGTCACTCTTCGCTCTAATATGCAGTCTTCCTTGAGTGGTTCCTCTCTATCAAACCGTAAGTCTTTTACTCATGGTAAGATCATAGTGTCGTCGTCGTCATCATCTAGTAATGGTGGTTCAAACAACCTCAAGTATTTGGCATTTATAACCGAGTACATTCCTAGATAAGGTGGAAAATCTAGACGAAAGGCATTGTCACCAATCTGATCGAGTATACAAAACGGTCCATATCACAATGGCTTCAACTTCTTACCTTCCCCCTTCAGTCAATCCTTACCTAATTTAACCATACCAAGTCACCAATACCGAAATTATAAGGCACAAGATGCTTGTCATGTTTTGCTTTGTATTTGGCTTTTGACTTCTTTAATTATGCTTTCAACAGTCGCATGAATCTAAGATATCTTCTCCAAGAACTTCTGTGCCTTTTGTCGTTCACTTCCTTCCTTCGCCCCCATTGAGGTGTCACTATAAAATACTAGATCGAAAGGGCTACGTGGTAAGTAACCATAGCACATCTCGAAAGTAGATTTTCCCGAAGAACTGTGAACTGCTCTATTGAAAGAAAACTGTAGATGTGGTAAACTCTCATCCTAAGTTTTAGGATGCTTGGAATTATATCCCCTTAGCATGTGAACCATAGTCTTGTTGACCACTTCTGTTTGTCCGTCTGTCTGTAGATAAAAAGCTTTACTCTTCTTCAACCTAGTGTCCATCATCTTCCACAAAGAATCCCAAAAATGACTAAGGAATCGACTATCCCTATCATAAATAATCAAAGTAGGTAAACCAAAATGCTTCCACACATGCTCAAAGAAGAACTTTGCTGCACCGGCTCCCGTTACCGTCTTCTTACATGGAATTAATGCAAAAATCTTGTTGAATCGGTCGACCACAACGAACAAGTAATCATAACCATACTTGGTCTTTGGTAACCCACCAAGAAGGTTAAGAAGAGTTTTATTCATCCCAAAGTGTCTAGCAAATCGAGATGTGTGTGCCTCTCTCAACCATTGTAAATGATCACCATCTTTTGGAATGCAAAGTAACTGACCCTTGTATAACAATCCATCCCGGAGTTCAAACTCTCCTTTAAAACCAATCTTTACCCCTTCTGAAGTTTTTGCTAGATATGTATGACTCTACATACTCTTGAGGAAAAATCGACTGAACTCTCATGGCACTATTAATGCTCGGATTGGTGGACGAGACAACATATCTGCTAATTTGTTTGTTACTCCCTTCTTGTACTCAATGAGAATGTTGAATCTCATCTAGTAAGACATCCACTTCATGTGTCGGGATTGTTGTAGTTTCGTCTGTGCGTGTAGATACTCAAATGGTTTGTGATCTGAATGTACCACTACTTCTTTACCTAAGAGATACACTCGCCAATGCTTGATATATTAATATAAAGCATAAAATTCTTTGTCATAAGGTGCGTAGTTCTTAATAGTACCTGAAAACAATTATGAATGGTACTTCACTGGTTTACCATTCGGTAACAACACTCCTCCCATTGCATAGTTAGAAGCGTCGGTCTCAACTTCAAAAGTACCCTGTAAGTAAGGCAATGCCAACACCGGTGCTTCTGAAATCTTCCTTTTTAGTAACTGAAAAGCGTCTTCATGGGTTTGCTGTCATTCAAACTTTGCCTTAGCTCCCGTCAAACCATGTAATGGTCCTGCAATAGTCGAAAAATGCCGGATACACTTACGCAAGTATGTGTAAGCCCCTAAGAAAATCCTGATTTCGGTTACAGTACTAGGTCTATGCCACTTAGTGATCACTTCAACCTTCCTTTGATCAATCTTCCGTTGTCCACCACCAACAATGAATCCGAGATACACCAACTCCTCATTTCCAAACTCACACTTCTTTCTGTTCAACTTCAGCTGACCTTCATGTAACACTTTAAACACCTTCTCAACATGAACTAGATGTTCCTCCCAAGTTCTGCTGTATATTAGGATATCATCCAAGTAAACAACTACAAAATCTTCTATAAAAGGGCGTACCAAATCATTCATCAAACGCATAAATGTCGCTGGAGCGTTACACAAACCAAAAGGCATCACCAACCATTCGAACAAGCCTTGTTTGGTTTTGAAGGCAGTCTTCCATGTAACATCTTCTCGGACTCTCACTTGGTGGTATCCGAATTTGAAATCTAACTTTGTAAAGACTCGAGCTTTTTCCAACTGATTCATCATGTCGTCTATCATAGGTAGAGGGTAACGATTCTTGATAGTGATCTTGTTCAATGCTCTATAATCAATACACATACGCCAGCTTCAATCTTTTTGGCACTAACAACACCGCTGATCAACAAGGTGAACCACTTGGCACTATCATTCCTAATTCTAGAAGTTCTTGGACTTGTTTCTTGATCTCATCAGATTCCTCGATGGTCATGCGATAAAGACCTACATTAGGTAGAGAACTCTCCTCGGTCAACATGATCTCATGCTCCACACTCCTCTTTGGCAGTAATCCTGTGACATCTGAAAATAAATCCTTATACTTCAACTTCAACCTTCCTAGGTCATCTTCTTGTTGTGCAGTCAAAGCTTCCAAACAAACTCTACTCGGCTGCTCCTCAAGAGAAAGGATCACAAGGAGAATGAACTTTGTGCTAGCATTCACCAACCGTTTAGCCTAAGTGGCCGTGATCAAGATCGCTCCCTCAAGAGGAGAATCTAAAGCCCGAATCACAAAACTTTTTGTAGTGTACTGAGGTACAACTACAAGGATTTGATCAAGGATAACTAGCAGCAAGCTGCCTTCTCTCTGCAAGCAGAGCCTAACCTTCAAAATTGAAAGCAAAAATAGTTTTTCATTGATAAAGATAAGGTTTACAGGGGTTGGTCTTTTAATACCCAATAGCTAACAACAGCTACCAACGTCTCTTATTACATCAAATGAATAACACGGAACTCGAGAATTCACTAACTCTAATTCAAACAGCTTAAATACGGAGTTGACTCGCCGGATCGGTGGAAAAGATGTGACTCGGTGGTAACTCGTGTTATGGGTACATGACATTTCCCCTCCCTTCAAAGATCCTTGTCCTCAAGGATGAAATGTGGAAACTGTGCTTTAATATGAGAAATCTCCTCCCAAGATGCATCTTCGACAGATGAGTTAGACCATTGAACTAAAATTTGAGGGACAAAGAGCTTACCCTTGAGTGAAATACGAGTGTCTAACACAGCTACTGGTTCAACCACATAGTGACCTTTATCATCCACCACTGGTAGCTGGGGTAGTGTGGGAGATTTGAGTCCTATATGTTTCTTCAACTGAGAAACATAAAAAATAGGATGGATCCTTGACCCTACAGGTAGCTACAATTTATAGGCCACAACACCAATTCTCTTGAGTACTTCAAAAGGACCAAAATATTTGGAAGATAGCTTGAAATTTTTGCGAACTGCAACTGAAGATTGCCTGTAAGGTTGCAATTTAAGGAATACCAGGTCACCAACAACAAATTCTTTGTCCTGTCTTTTCTTGTCTGCAAAAAGTTTCATCCTATCTTGGGCTTTAGTGAGATCATCCTTAAAAAGATGCAACATAACATTTCTTTCTTTCAAGTAAGACTCCACTAAAGCAATTGAAGTTGTTGTAGGGACTGGAAAGATCAGATGAGGTGGCTGATAACCATATAATGCTTGAAATGGGGACATTTTCAAGCTGGTGTGATAATTGGTGTTAAACACCATTCAGCTAGAGATAGCTATTGAGACCACTATTTAGGGTTAGAGCTTGTCATGCACCTGAGATACTGCTCCACACAGGCATTAGTTCTTTCAGTATGACCATCAGTTTGAGGATGGTATGCAGTGCTGAGTTTGAGAGTAGTTCCCAAAGATTTGAATAAAGCTAGCCAAAACTGACTTACAAAAAAATTGTCTCCGTCACTAACAATGGAGCTTGGAAGGCCATGGAGTTTGAAAATTTGATTAAGAAACTCTTTCGCCACAGTTAGAGATGTAAAAGGGTGACTCAAGGGAAGAAAATGGATGTACTTTGTAAGCCTGTCCACAACTACCAGAATAACATTTTTGTTGTTGGACAATGGGAATCCTTCTGAAAAAGTGGGGGTACAACAACCTCACCCAATAATTCGCTTAGTAATCTGTATGGACTAACTCCAATATACTTTTAAGTTAATCAACTAGACAGTCAGACTCAATCTTAATAAAAAGTATATCAAAGATTTATATCTAAATTTCTCGATTCAATCCTTACTCAAGCAAATAGAAATATGAGAGTCTAATTGAATACAAGAGAAATTAACTTAAACGGTACCAAAGACCAATATTCAAGTATCAATAAATTTCAATCAACAACCAAAGGTCGGATTTCCCAATTGATTGATTCAACGCACAACCTGTGAAATTTCAATTATATAACAAAATATAATGCGGAAAAGAAATAACACAAACACCAGAAGTTTTGTTAATGAGGAAACCGCAAATGAAGAAAAACCACGGGACCTAGTCCAGATTGAACACACACTGTATTAAGACGCTACAGACACTAGCCTACTACAAACTAACTTCGGTCTTGACTGAACCCCAATCAATCTCACATTGATCCAAGGTACAGTTGCGCTCCTTATGTCTCTGATCCCAACAGGATACTACGCACTTGATTCCCTTAGCTGATCTCACCCACAACTAAGAGTTGCTACGACCCAAAGTCGAAAACTTTAATAAACAAATCTGTATCACACAGGAATAGATAAATCTGTCTCCCACAGAAATACCTATAAGTTTTGTTCCGTCTTTTGATAAATCAAGGTGAACAGGAACCAATTGATAACCCGTACTTATATTCCCGAAGAACAGCCTAGAATTATCAATCACCTCACAATAATCTTAATCGACTAGCGGAAAAAAATATTGTGGAATCACAAACGATGAGACGAAGATGTTTTTGACTACTTTTCTATCTTGCCTATCAGAGAAATTAATCTCAAGCCAATCTTACGATTGCACTCAATCAAGATAGAAACAACAAGATCAGATCACGCAACTACAGAGAAAATAGTTGTGGCTGGCTTCACAATCCCAATGAAGTCTTCAAGTCGTTAACCTACAGGGTCTATGTAGAAACCTAAGGGTAAAGGAGAATCGACTCCATCTTATACAACTAGTATCACACGGGCGGTGTGGGGATTACCTTTCCCAGTTGCTAGAGTTCTCCTTTATATAGTCTTCAAATTAGGGTTTGCAATCTAAGTTACCTTGGTAACAAAGCATTCAATATTAACTATTAGATGAAAACCTGATTAGATTCAAGCTAATATCTTTTAACCGTTAGATCGAACTAAGCTTGTTATACACAAATGAAATATACGTCATTTAGGTTTGAGTAACCGTACGTAAACGTGTACACTTAGTTGGTTCAACAGTAATTAACCAAATGGTTAGCCATATGAGCACTTTCATATCAGCCTTATTCATCTTCACCATAACTAGTCCAAATGACTAAAATGAACTAGTTCAAAAGTTGTTCAATTGCTTAGATCTTATAGAAGTATAAAAGACACAATCGAAGCAAAATCGGTTTTGATTCACTCGAATCGATTCATGAACTTTATAGCCACGGTTTGCAAATATGCATTCCTTAGATTATATATATTTAAGTTCACGAATAAACCAATTTTAAAAAGTAACACACTTGAGTATGCGTACGGGTATGCGTACTTTAGTAACCGGATTTGAGTTTGTTTTGGTTTCCAAACTCAGCAGAAATTCACGGACGTGGACTTTCCGCCAGTATGCGTATGGGTAAGCATACTTAGGTAACCGGATTGAGTTGGTTTTGATTTCCAAACTCAGCAAAAATTCATGGACGTGAACTTCAGCCAGTATGCGTACGGGTACGCATACTTACCCAATCTCCATCAACCATTTAGTACACACACAAGTATGCATACATTTGGTTCCCGGTTTTGGACTTATACACTAATGCGCGAACACATTATATGCTTATATCCGATGGTTACATGTTCTAAACTCTTTATTTTAATCATTGAAACATTCTTAGAGGATGTTATATAGAGGTTATTCACACACTATTTTTCATCAAAGCAATTTTCCAGATATTGAAATAATCAACGTGACTTTCGTCACGAGTATAGATGAACTTGGCCAAAGCGAATGCTTACCAACGCATATTTCGAGAAAAAGATAAGCGAGATAAACTCGGCTCGAAATAGCAAATGTGTATAATCGAAGTCTATATAGCAATACGAATTTTGTCTCAAGATAGGAGATAGAGTAAATAGACTTTTTGAGTGATAGATAAGTTCAAGTCTCCACATACCTTTTAGTCAATGAAGTTCCACCAGTTCCTTGAGTAGTTCTTCGTCTTTGTATGATGAACGCCGTGGAGTCTAGAGCTCAACTACACTTTCTATCTTAGTCCGAGACTTAGCTATAAGTAGACTAGAAATCAAGACTTATAGTTTTGGCAACTAAACTTGACAACAAGCTTGAGATAGCAATGCTTGCGAGTTCGACCGAGTAGTGCTCTAACAATCTCCCCTTTTGTCAATTTTAGTGACAAAACTATCAAGACATATGGAATACAAAAAAATAAACTTTGCAGCTTCTCTTCCACATACATGATCTCCTTGGTTCTTCAACATTACTCGAAATCTTCGTCACTTCCAAGTACTCCAATGATTCCAAAGGTTGTAAGTTTAGCATCATCGTTGTTGAAAATCCGTAGCCATAACAATGAGAAAACAAAAGCTCTCAATCATTGTTACACGGTGTCATAGTTTTATTACACAGCATCAAAGTTCAATTGTATCACAACTTCGACAACAATACTATGGTGATATGTATCACTCCCCCTTATTCAATACTCCATCTCACATGGAAACCACTCCCCCTTACATAATGATCCGAAAACCATATGTATTTGTAGTGTGAACTACACATTAATTCTCCCCCTTTTTGTCAATAAAATTGGCAAAGGTACGAAAATTAGTGGGATCCTAATGAAATTTCCATCGAGATATTTCATGACCAAAAGAAAGAACATATCAACTTTTTTAGATGAAATCGTATAGTCGAAACTAAATGCATTCATCAAGGAGTTTATAAAGATACAAGATAACCCCTATAATATTCCACAGCTGCACTCCCCACCAATATTTAGCAATTAAGCACAAGTTGAAATAAGAACTCTCCCCCATATAATGTCATTCCCGAAAGAACAACAAGAGCGAACTTACTTTCACGATAAAAGAAGGATTTCTTTGTGTTTTGGGGTAAAAACTGATTCTGCTGTTTTTGGTAAATTTGGGTGTGCTGATGAGAAACGAATTCAAACCCTAAACAAATGCACTACATGGGAGTACTTTTAGATTCGAGAGATCAATCTATAAGACTCTGGCCTAAACCGAGAAATGGCCGTTCCAGATTCAATTAAGTCACAAAGTGAAGAAGAAGGGTTGATCTTAGGGAGGGAAGCGAAGAAGGTGTTTGAGATCATAATGTTGAATTATGAAGGTGTGGTTGTTTTATGACTTGTATCAGAATGTGGAACTGGCTTGCAAAACGTAAGCTATCAGTTCTTGGTGTTTTCTTGATACTTGTGTTGATAACACTTGTCTTTTTTTGAAAAATAGGTTGAAATCCTATTTATACAAGTCATGTTCGAGCACACCCTGACCTCGTAGGAAGTGGAGGTGATTAAGCAGTGGAGAAGTGGGGTTGTGTAAAAAAAAGTGGTGATCACCATATTTCCACTACGAGGGAAAACTGGTCACACTTTCACCCACTACTCTCATTGATGTTAACCGCTCGTCCTTTCCTGACACTTTCTTGTAATGGGAGCGTTGCACGCCGCACGCTGTAAACCACCAGACCAATACCCCAGTGAGCATCCCCCAGTTTGTGACATGTTTGATATCTCGAGTGAATGGGTCAGGTCGTGAGACTCGCCGCTAAAAGCATCACATAGTGCTTTTAGGTCAAATTATTTGTGAAATCAATAAAACATCGCTTATAATCGATGTATATAAAGCATCGCTTTTAAACAAGCGGATGGAAATAATCGATGTGCAGGAAACATCATTGTTTTAGAGCTCGTTCAAATTAGTCGCGAATTGAACGTTTTTAAAAAGGTAGCATGACCGGACACCTTTGGGTGATCGTTTGAGGACCCTATGGGTGAGCTACCACTTGGTCGATCGCTTCCCGTGGAGGAGGGGTGGCCGGTGATCACAATGCTACCCTGTTGGCCTCCTGAAAATAAATCTACACCATCCGACTAGGCTATCGAAGTTGGATGGACGAGATGATTTGCGGCAGTTGCATATTGTCGTTGATGTAATTTAGGGTTTAGGATCCGTGCGGCCAACCCTCTTTTGGGCAATCGATTCACGGCACTGGACATTAGTTTGAACAGGCCGATCGGTTAGGTGCAAAGGCAGGCTTCCGGTGATCATGCTAATGCCTTCTGGGCCGCCTGAAATTGGATCTAAGCCATTCAATTTGGACGGCGAAGATGGACAACCATGATCAATTTGCGACAACAGTACGTTGCCGCAACACAAACTAGGGCTTCCAAAACAGTGCGTTCACCCTACTCTGGGGCAAACGGTTTGGTGCCCTCTTGACTCGCCGCGGGTAGGTCGATCGACCATGGATAGAGATGGGTCGTCGGTGAACACGTTAGCACTTCTTTAATTATTCGAAGGAATATTTAAGCCGTCCAACTAGGCTAGCAAAGTTGGGCGGTCGTGATGTTTTTTTAGACCGTTATTGACGGTCTTAGCTCGTTTGAGCTCATTTTTCAATAGAGCGATCACCCATGTTATGGATAACGTTTGAGGGTGTTGCGGTAGAACTAAATGGATTCCGACCAGCTGGGATGTTAATGGGCCCGTCGGTGGTCATCATGATGATCGCCTAGTTCCGCTAGGAGTAGGCTAGACTTGTTGAATTGCGTGGCAAAATCGTGTAGACGTGATCGTTTTTTAAGACTGGCATGGACAGTCTAGATTTTCCTTAAGGAATTTAAACGCGTCGATCGAGCTAACTTTTAATTAAAAGTGTGTCGACACGCCGATCTCTTTGTCAGAGAGTGGTGTAGCCTACGTGAGTGTTTTTCATGCAGGTCTCAATACTTCCACTTCGGGAGATTCATGCTACTCTGCTGCGAGTGAACATTAACTGTCATGTAATGAAAATATTGAAAGTTCGGATGGGAACATAATATAGGAAAATACCAGGCAGGTCAATGCATTAGTGAATAATGCCGGTGGGGAATAAAATTCACAGAATATTTGGGTTGTTGTTATGCACCATTCTGAGTGAATTTTATATATATATATATATAAATATATTAAATTGCTCAATACATCTGTGAGCGAAGAGTTTTATGCACTCATCACTTTCAAATGGCTTCTGTTCCTTTGTAGGATGACAACGCATTAAAAACAGGGTTTCACAACGCATCAACACTTTGGACAACAATAAATCACATAAGAATATGAATTTATATCCAAAATACTCAATTGAATTAACCACAAGTGAACCCATGATTAATTCAACCGGAATACTCAACTAAATTAACCACAAGAGAACCCATGATTAATCCAATTGGAAATGCTCAACATAAGAGAACTTACGGAGCCACACAGTATATACATTAAAGATATGGATCAGGGAAGATCAATACTGCGGAATAAACAAAGATTCATTCTATCTTCCATCACTATTTGCACAATGACATACAATAGACTTAATCTTTGTAAACAAAAGCTCATCCTTTCTTCCATCAATATTTGCATAATGATATAAAAGGCTCAACTTTTGTTTTTGTCAAAAGTCCATTCATTCTTTTATCAATACTTGCATATCGACATACGAAGGACTTAACTTTTGACAACGTATGGGACAATCATAGTTCACAGACGCAAACACACATATCCCATAACAAATTGCAATATATAAAACGATAAAGATTAATACTGCAAAAAATCATCTTCCAAACAAACTTTAGAATTTAAACAAATAAATCTAAAAACATTGAAGATGAAAACGTTGGACATAGCTATGCGTAATCACAATAATGGCTATTCCAAACTCTAGTTATTCTTCTTAAAAACAAAAGAATAAAATTCTCATAAGAAGTTTCTCTAGACATTGAGACCTCTGAAAAATTCTTTATCGTCCCCGAACTCCTTGTCGTCAACAGCCATAGGAACATATGGTTCGTGAAGAAAGGAGTCAATTCCAACAAACCTTCTAGGTTGAAGATGTCGAACCAGGGCCTTCTGAATCTCAAGAGTTCTCAAAACAAAAGCCTCTATTTGCTGAATCTCCTTCCTTGTCTCCTTCAACTCTTCAAGAACATAAGAAAAATTCTGAGAATTTGAAGGAACAGCCCTTGGCTTCCTCACATTCCTTCTTTTTCTTTTCAAAGTTGGAGGTAACGGAGATCTCTCTTTTTCCTTCGTGATTGATGTCTTAACAATCATATTAACATGTTTTTCCATCAGAAGACAAGATGCTTGGAGTATCCATATGCGTACGGGTTTGTGAGAGGAAATCACAACTTAAGTCTCAACAAGCAGTCTTAAGATAAAAAAGTTTCAGGGAAGGAAAAAGGAATGTAGGGTTACGGAACCTTTATACACTTCAAAGGATTCACGTATGCACAACTCTTACTCTATAAAAGGCAGAATTGTCAATTTTAACCCTCTTTTATTGATTAAACAGGAAAGTCCTTTCCAATATCAATTAGATATGAAAAGCAGCATGAATTCAAGACTTTCAAAACACAACAAAACTAAGAAAATAGATAAAACAAAAACATTCTTTTCCTAAAGCCTGAGGTGTGCACAATCTTGTCTCTTTTGATCAGGCACATGAGACAAGACTCACCAAACAACACAATCAAGTTGTGCTGCGGTGAACAACAATCTGTCCACCATGACCTCTTTGAACGGAATTCATTGAACCCTGTCTTTCAAAATGCTTAGACCATACTCTTTTCTCTAGTGATCTTGACAAATCCTTGGAAACTAACTTCTTTGACGAAGATAAAATCTTACATACCTCTGCGGTCTTTTGAACAAGTTTGAGCTTGTTTGCTAATAGATTTGCTCTTCGTTGAAGTTTGTTGACATGTCTTAATTTGTGTTTATACTTGTAACACTTTGATAGATCATGACCCTTGAGCAAACAATATGAGCATGTCAACCTGGAATATGATTCAGGTACCCGAGATGTGCAAGCTGCTAGACACAAGGTAGAACCTGAAAAGTTATAAAAAAGAGTTTCCAACAGAAAGGTCAATTTTTTCTTCCAGATTGGTTGAGTTTTCTTCTGAAAGAATATCAAGATTGATGTATGTGTTGCTAAAATTATCAAAATCAATATTTTCACAAAGAAGTGCAACACTTGACTTTTTGTCTTCATTAGAATCATAGTTGTCAGACATTTCATCAAGAGTTGCAGCAAGACCTTTGTTTCCAGTGTATTTCTTTCGATTTGGACACTCATTTGCAAAATGACAAAAACCTTTACACTTAAAGCACTGTGGCATATCCTCGTCATCAGCCTCGTCAACATCCCTGTTTTTAGAAGGAATGCGATTGTGAGGTTTAACTGACGATCTGGGTTTGTCTCTGGAGAACCGTTTACTTCTCTTCAATAGAAGATCTCTAAACTGTCTTGTGATCAACGAGACTGACTTGTCAAGATCTTCATCTGATGAATCAGTCTCAGAAAGATCATCTACAGAGATGCAAACACTTTTACTTTTCTCAAGTAATTTAGTGTTCTTCTGTGCTTTAAAAGCAATATCCTTCCCAGATTTGGATGTATGCTCATGATCAAAGATCTTTAACTTCCCAACCAGAGTCTTTATGGAAAGAGCATAAAGGTTATTTCCTTCAATGATGGCATGCTTCTTAGAATCGTATCTAGATGGCAGCGATCTGAGAATATTCATCATAATGTCCTTTCCAGGAATAGTCTTACCCAATGCAAAGGATGCATTAACAATTTAAGACACTTTGTGATTAAACTCATCAAATGAATCTTCATCTGCCATACGAAGGTTTTCCCAATCGGAATTTAGGTTTTGAAGCCTGGCTTCCTTTTCACTGGTATTCCCTTCAAATACGGTTTCTAAGATATCCAAAGCATCTTTAGACCGAGTGCATGTAGTCACATTGTGCTGACGATATGGGGTGACATTCAAACCGTCGGAATTTTGCATTGCAGCAAGTATCTCAGCAGCGTCATATGCACCAATATCCTTAGGTACGGTTGCATCTCCTACTGCCACAACGGGAGCATCATAGCCATTAACTACATAAACCCATGATTGAAAATCAGGCGCTTAAAGAAAGGCACGCATAGCAATTTTCCACCACAAGTAATTTGAGCCATCGAAGACTGGTGGTACGTTTATAGAGATAGCATTTCTGTCCATAGAGTCTGATCGCTTACAAACACAGACTTATAAGGTCTTTAACGTGTTTGCTTGTTCTGATACCAATTGAAAAAGTGGGGGTACAACAACCTCACCCAATAATTCGCTTAGCAATCTGTAAGGACTAGCTCCAATATACTTTTAAGAGAATCAACTAGACAGTCAGACTCAATCTTAATAAAAAGTATATCAAAGAGTTATATCTCTATTTCTCGATTCAATCCTTACTAAAGCAAATAGAAATCTGCGAGTCTAATTGAATACAAGAGAAATTAACTTGAACGGTACCAAAGACCAATGTTCAAGTTTCAATCAATTTCAATATTCACTATTAGATGAAAACCTGATTAGATTCAAGCTAATATCTTTCAACCGTTAGATCGAACTTAGCTTGTTATACACAAATGAAATATACGTCATTTAGGTTTGAGTAACCGTAACTAAACGTGTACACTTAGTTGGTTCAACAGTAGTTTACCAAATGGTTAGCCATATGAGCACTTTCATATCAACCTTATTCATCTTCACCATAACTAGTCCAAATGACTCAAATGAACTAGTTCAAAAGTTGTTCAATTGCTTAGATCTTATAGAAGTATACAAGACACAATCGAAGCAAAATCGGTTTTGATTCACTCAAATCGATTCATGAACTTTATAGCCATGGTTTGCAAATATGCATTCCTTGGTTTATATATATTTAAGTTCACGAATAAACCAATTTTAGAAAGTAACACACTTAAGTATGCGTACAGGTATGCGTACTTAAGTAACCGGATTTGAGTTTGTTTTGGTTTGCAAACTCAGCAGAAATTCACGGACGTTAACTTTCCGCCAGTATGTGTACGGGTACGCTTACCTAGGTAACCGGATTCAGTTGGTTTTGATTTCCAAACTCAACAGAAATTCACGGACGTGAACTTCCGCCAGTATGCGTACGGGTACGCATACTTACCCAGTATCCATCAACCATTTAGTACATACACAAGTATGCATACATTTGGTTCCCGGTTTTGGACTTATACACTAATGTGCGAACACATTATATGCTTATATCCAAAGATGGTTACATGTTCTAAACTCTTTATTTCAATCATTGAAACATTCTTAGAGGATGTTAAATAGAGGTTATTCACACACTATTTTTCATCAAATCAATTTTCAAGATATTGAAATAACCAACATGACTTTCGTCACTTGTAAAGATGAACTTGGCCAAAGCGGAACCTTACCAACACAAATTTCGAGAAAAAGATAAGCGAGATAAACTCGGCTCGAAATAGCAAATGTGTATGATCGAAGTCTATATAGCAATACGACTTTTGTCTCAAGATAGGAGATAGAGTAGATAGACTTTTTGAGTGATAGATAAGTTCAAGTCTCCACATACCTTTTAGTCGATGAAGTTCCACCAATTCCTTGAGTAGTTCTTCGTCTTTGTATGATGAATGCCGTGGAGTCTAGAGTTCAACTACACTTTCTATCCTAGTCCGAGACTTAGCTATAAGTAGACTAGAAATCAAGACTTATAGTTTTGGCAACTAAACTTGACTAAAAGCTTGAGATAGCAATGCTTGCAAGTTCGACCGAGCAGTGCTCTAACACCTTCAATAAAATCCATGGATATGTCTTACCATGTTGTCTCAGGGATATGAAGTGGTTGTAGAAGACCAGCAGGAAATGAGGAATTGCTATTGCTACATTGAAAAACTTCACTGGCAACCACAAACTAAAGAATATCATGTTTCATTTTGGGCCAAAAGAAATGAGATTTATCTCTTTGATAGGTGCCTAACATACCTGAGTGCCCTTCAACTGCAGAAGAGTGCAGAGATTGAATAATGGAGTGTCTAACATTGTTGCTTGAGCCAATATACAGCCTGCCCTTGAACCTTAAAATACCTTGTACATAAGAAAATGGTGACTGGTTTGGAGAAATAAGGTGATGGGAAATGTGTTGTTGCACAATATTATCAGTCTAACAACTTGAAATGACATTTGTGGTCCATTGTGGAGTACTGAGATACATAGCATGGAAATCTGCAGAATAAGTGGGAAGTCTTGACAAAGCATCAGCAGCAGTGTTGTCCATACCCTTCTTGTATTGGATGATATAATCAAAACCCATCAACTTCACCATCCATTTTTGTTGAATAGTGGTTGAAATTTTTTGGTCCATTAAGTATTTGAGGCTCTGGTGATCAGTGTGAATGATGAATTAGTTATGGGATAGGTAATACTTCCATTTCTGAACAGCCATAACAATAGCTAAGAACTCTTTTTCATAGGTGGATAGAGCTAAAGCTTTAGGGCCTAGAGCCTTGCTGAAAAAAGAAATTGTTCTACCTTCCTGCATCAAGACAACTCCTACTCCTTTAGCACAAACATCAGTCTCCAAGGTGAACTGTTTGGAAAAGTCAGGTAAAGCCAAAACTAAAGCCTCAGCCATTGCAGTTTTAAGATCACAGAAAGCTTGATGTGCTTCTTCACTCTAGTGGAAGGCATCCTTTTTGAGCATATATGTAAGAAGCTTGGAAATGGTGCCATACCCTTTGATAAATCTTCTGTAATAACCTGTCAATCCCAGAAATCCTCTTAACTGTTTCAATGTGACAGGTAGTGGCCATGTTTGCATTGCAGCAATATTTTCAGGGTCTGCAGCTACTCCTTGAGCAGTAATGAGATGTCCCAAATAATCTAACTGAGGCTAAGCAAAAACACATTTGGAGAGTTTGGCAAATAGTGAATGCTTCCTCAAGACTGCAAAGACCTGTTGAAGATGAATAAGATGTTCTTCCAAGGAAGAGCTGTAGATTAATATGTCATCAAAAAAGACTAAGACAAATTTCCTTAGGTAAGGCTGAAAAATATCATTCATGAGGGCCTGGAAAGTGGCAGGGGCATTAGTAAGCCCAAATGGCATCACTCTGAACTCATAATGGCTATGATGAGTCTTGAAAGCAGTTTTGTGAATGTCTTGACCATAGACTCTGATTTGATGGTAACCAGATCTTAAGTCTATCTTAGAAAAAATGATAGCTCCTTTCAATTCATCAAGCAATTCATCAATAAGAGGAATGGGAAATTTGTCCTTCACAGTAAGGTCATTTAGCTTCCTATAATCAACACGGAATCTCCATGTTCCATCTTTCTTCTTAACTAAAAGAATAGGTGAAGCAAAAGGATTATTACTCTTCTGAATAAGTCCAGCATGTAGCATTTCTTGGACCATGTTTTCTACCATAGATTTGTGGATATAAGGGCATTTGTATGGTCTTTGGGAAGTAGGTTGGGAATCTGGTTTAAGAGGTATTTTGTGGTCCAAGGTTCTTGAAGGTGGTAATGTGGATGGTTCAACAAAGATATCAGAAAAAGAGTTTAAAACTTTAGTGAATGTAGGGGGTATAGGTGGAGGTGGTGATGTGGAAATAGCAAAAAATTGACCTAGTTATGTGGGGACTTTGCTCTTAATAAATTTCCTCAAGGAAGAAGCATTAATAAGGCTAATAGAAGGGTTAGCAGAACTCCCTTGAAGTGTAATGTGCTTGCCTTCATGCAGAAATGAAATCCTGAGTTGACTGAAGTTGAATGTAATGTCCCCTAACTGATGAAGCCAGTCAGCCCCCAAAACCATGTCATAATCCCCCAATGGGAAGATTCTTAGATCAAAGGAGAAATTGTAGCCTTGCATATCCCAGTGAAGGTTCTAACAGATGCATTGACTAATAGTGTTGTCACTATTTGCCACAGTAACAACCATTTGGCCTGTAGGAGAAGTATGGATGCCTAGTTTCTCAGTAAGGTGATAATCCAAGAAGTTGTGTGTACTTCCAGTATCAATGAGAATCATAATAGGCTGCTTCTGTAAGTGGCCAGCTATACGGATAGTGTCATGCACAACATGACCTGTTAAGGCATGTAATGAAATTTCTATAGAAGAGTCACTAGTGCAAGGAGAAGCAACTGGAGTTTCTTCAGCTGAGAGGTGTTCTTGCTCTGCCATCTCCTCATCAGTGATCAACATGAATAGCTGTTGGGATTTACATCGATGGCCTTGTCTATAGAATTCATCGCAATTATAATAAATACCTTTGTCTTTTCTCTGCTGCATTTGAGCATAAGTTAGGCGTTTAGTGGGTGGTAAAGAACTGTCAGGTGAAGTTTTAGTGGGAGCAGTTGGATGAGTCACAATGGATTGTGAAGAAGAGGTAATGGGTTTTGAAGTAGAAGAAGATGGAGAGTAAAAAAATTGAAGGTGGAAGGTGGATGAGAAACTGATAAGGGAGTTGGGGTAAATGGTTTAGAGAATGATCTCAGTGATTTAGGATGGTGATGCAGGGATGCTTGTTGCATTCTGGCTAAGAAAAAGGCCTTTGAAGTAGTGTCAGGTTTAAACATCTGCACAACAGTTCGGATCTCTTCCTTTAATCCACTGATAAAGCTTAAAGTATAAAAACTCTCTGGTAATGCAGGATTATTAGCAACCATGTAACTCTTATAATGTTCCCACTAATCATAGTAATCCTCAACAGTAGTAGTTTGAGACAATTTATTAAAGCTACCTACATAATTATCATGTGCAACATCTTCGAATCTAGCACATAAATCTCTAACAAAAGTACCCCAAGGAATTAACCCTTTACCTTATTGATAGTTCAAAAACCATGGATCCACCTGTGAATCGAAGTGAATCACAGCCATATCCACACGTTCATCATCAGGGAATTTATGGAGATGAAAGTATCTCTCACATTTAAGAACCCATCCACGAGGATTAACACCATTAAACCTTGGAAAATCAACTTTAGGAGTGCGAGTGAACTTACCAAACTCTCTGCTACCCATTCAATGGACCACAGCTTAAAACTCCTCCATAGATTTATCCGAATTTGTTGTAGAAGCATCATTGGATCCTAGATCTGGAGTTCTAGGAACGCCAAGGAATTGAATAATATCATGTAGATCAGTTTTCATCGCTGCGAAGTCAAAATCTAGACGAGTGACACAGGTAGTTAGATTACTAATAGATTCAGATTGTTGATTGCCTGTAAGAGCGAGCTGATTAACAGTGGTGGCCAGCTAATTCAGATTGCTATTGACCCCAGTGACGGTGATTTTCTTTGCCATTAGAACAGGTCCAGGAAGGGAAATCCGATACCAAATGTAGTGTATCGAGGTACAACTACAAGGATTTGATCAAGGATAACTAGCAGCAAGCTGCTTTCTCTCTGCAAGCAGAGCCTAATCTTCAAAATTGAAAGAAAAAATAGTTTTTCATTGATGAAAATAAGCATAACATGGAACTCGAGAATTCACTAACTCTAATTCAAACAGCTTAAATATGGAGTTGACTCGCCGGATTGGTGGACCAGATGTGACTCGGTGGTAACTCGTGTTATGGGTACATGACACTTTCCCCATCTTTGGTAAAGGTATACTTTTGTTCCCTCATGTGTATAGTTGCATCTATATCCCATAGGTAAAGACTACCTAGTACTTCCTGACAAACATCAAAAAGAACTACGTCACATGTAACTTCGTCAATGTATGACTCATCTAGAGTAAATTTGAACTTGCACTGTTGTGTAACTTGTAAGCCCTCTTATTTTTGAAGCCATCCTAAAGGGTATGGTTTTGGATGTTTGAAGATCTTCAATCCTAACTTCTGCACCAAAGAATTTGAAAGTAAATTCTTCCGACTTCCCGGGTCAATAACAGCATCAACTAGTGATGTTTTGACTTGCATCTTCACTTTGAAGAGTCGTTCCCTAAGATCATCTTTTGAAGGTATTTCTTTTGCCCCTGTCATAAGAAAGAGCTTTGAATTGGGTTTCGTTAGTACGTGGACATGTTTGCTTGCAATAGGTGCAAGTCAGACCTTCCTTGTCACTAGACTTCCCTTCTTCTTTGCTCCTTTCACCTCCTTTTACAGTGGTACCTCCATATTTTCCTTAAGTAGTTCCCTTTGAATCAGATTTCTTAAGCATGCCTTCAATGGCATTAGCTTTTATACTTGCTTCAGCAATATTATCTACCGAAAACATCTTCAACTCCTTCCGTATATACTCATGGAACCTGAAGATATACTTCATATAGATAACATAATCTCCCAAGTCTAAATCCAAAATCATAGCTTGATTCTGAAATTCCTAAGTATATTCTTGCATGGTTTGGTTGTAGGTCTGCTTCATGTTGTACCACTTGAACCATCTCTATTCGAGGTAGCCAACCGAATAAAACTGTTTCCTTACAACTGTCTTGAATCTTTTCCACGACAATACTCCTTTACCTAGGTTTTGTCTTTAATAAGCTTTCCACCAGGTTAGAGCATGCTTTTGTAGCTTAAATGCAGGGAAAGCAATCTTTTCCTTTGAATCATATTCAAAGAAACAGAACTACGTCTCTAGACGTTCAATCCAATCATCCATTTTTTCTACATCGAAACTACCATCGTAAAGTGGAATATCAACACGAAAATTAATTTTCAGATTTTTACCATGAAGTTTAGTTGAAGTGGGACTTTTAAGAAACTCGTTTTTCTTCTTTTCTTCGTCCTCGTCTTCTTCTTCCTCCTCCTCTTCTTCCGAAGTTTCAGGTGAAGGCGAAACCTTTTTCTTCGTCTTCGACTTGGGTGTATAAGAATGAATACATTCAGTCAATTCTTCAAGGGTGGTTTTAATCGACTTCATATCTGTTTGTAGCGTAGCCACCTTTTCTTCCATAGTTTGTGGTTCGCTATGCTTAGGTTCATCATCTGACTTTGTCATCCTTGATCCCCTTGTTCTCCTAACATCTTATAGCTTATCGAGTACCTCACCAAGCTTTATGTAGAGAGATCTAGTGAAAACCACAAACCACAGGGATTTACCCTAGAAACTAACCTTGCTCGTGATGCCAACTTGGTACCTATGATCTCTATACCTTGGTAACTACTATTATAGAAGCGGAATTCAAAATAATAATAGACAAAAACTTAGAAAATAGGACACAAAGTAGTTATTCGAAGAAATTTATCTTCTCTAGATTATGAATAAGAAAACGATTTACAATTCTCTCTTTGTTACGCTCACAATCTCTCTAAACATTAGTTAACCCTAAACTGTTTACTAAAGCTTGCCTTTGACAATAACACGGGAATTTGTCTACAAGCTTTCTCTAGGTTTGTGTGTTTTGTTAACAACCAAACCTCCCTATTTATATACTTCCATCGTACTCAGCCGACTAAGTCTTCTATTAGGGATCTATTTCCTAAACTAAGTGTGTTGCCTAAAACAAAAATCTTCCTAACTAGGAATTCTTCCCAAATAAGGTTTCCTTACTAATATAGGATTCTTCCCTCAACTTAGATTGAGGTTTACTAAGTTCCTAAGAGCAGTAGAGATACACTTGTATCAATAGTTGAGACCAAGTAAACTAACTCCAAGTTACTCAGTTCCTTCAGTATCCCTGCGCTTACTACCAATCTGATCTGCGCATGTGAATCCTTAGATACAGTATACTATCTTAAATCGCTTCACTTACTGTGAAGACTTCTAGCACTTGACACCTTTGGTCGTATTCCGAAATAATAAATGACTAACCTGCTTCAGTAACCGCTATATTATTCTCCCGTATTAACAAGTTAATCATAGATATATTGAGTTATAAAGGTTCTTCCGTTTAATCAATACAAACTCTTTTGTATCGGATAGATCAACTAAGATATAAAGACTAACAAAGATAATCAATCTTAGTTCACAGTCTATCAAATTTGTTTCCTTAAGAGAAACACCAAGTGATAGATTGTTGATCTATATAACAATCTATAAAAGGTCTATCAAGATAGACGAGCTTGTCAGGTCCCAGTCAATCAAGTGTGCACGAATTATAATCACAAATATCATAATACCAAAAATTAAATCTTCTAGACTATAAATCTTAAGTCTTCAAAGTACCTGCACAAACAACTTGATTTCATTACGATCAATCACGCACAGAACGGAGTCTGTTAACAATATATGATATCAATTCCTATCTTCAAATTTTGAATCAAAGATCAGATCTGAAATCGTCAATCCTTGATCTAGTTCGAGTGACCTTATATCAGAAGAGAATGATCATAGAATAAACAAACTAGGTACTATCAAGGATCAACTATACCATTAGTCAATCAAATCAATAATCGAAAGCTAAAATAACAATACGAATCTAATTTCCCACTAATGGTACTAATAGACGCTTCTTAATCCCAAAGAAGACTTTGAACGAAGATGCTAAGTTTACTTGGTGAAATCTGGTCTAATTAAATGAATCCTAAGTGTAGATGGTGAAATTTGGATAAGGGGAAAAATGTCATTTCAAGATCATAGACAAAACTCAACTCTCACGGGAGAGATTAAGCCCTTGGTCCTCAAGGCATCCATAGCCACGATTTCTAGTATACGTCCCCACGAGACACTGCTAGTCATGATGCCGTGATTCCTAGCGCACATCCTCGATGAGATATTGTTGGTCACGTAGGTTCTGTAGAGCGTAAAACGTCCCCGACATACTTATGAACCAGAACAACCACAATTCCAGCATGTCTTCGCGAGATGCAGCTGATTGTGATTCCATGATTCCTAGTATACATCCTCGAAGAGATACTGCTAGTCATGTAGGCTCTATAGATGCGTAAAAATGTTCCCGACGGACTTATGACCCAGAGCGGAGACATACATTCTCCTGTAAGCACGACTTACCCTATTTGAGATCAAGGACTGATTCCTAGTACATCATCGCGAGATACACTGGTCATGTCTACTCTAGGCTCTGACTCGACTTACCGAGGCTTATGAATAATTCCTTATACATCCCCGCGAGTTACACTGGTTATTCTGCCTCCTGGCCCTTTCGACAGACTCCTAGAACATCCTTTTGAGATACACTGGTCTTGTCAGCCCTGGACACAGTTGATTCCTAGTACATCTCTGCAAGATACGCTGGTCAAAGACAAGTGAGTCAAAGTCTCGCAGAGACATTAATCGAGCGCACAAAGCCATTTCTCTCTTCAGGACGAGTCCCAGCGGACCACAGAGAGATTCGGATCCGTCAATAAAATCGCGGATAGATTCACATCTCTTCTCAAAATCCTGGAGAGATTCATATCTCTCCGCAAAAATCCCGAAGAGATTCAAATCTCTCCAAAAAATCTCGGAGAGATTCACATGTCTTCTCAAAAATCTCGGAGAGATTTACATCTCTTCTCAAAATCCCGGAGAGATTCACATCTCTGCGTAAAATCCCGGAGAGATTCACATCTCTTCTCAAAATCCCGGAGAGATTCATGTCTCTCCGCAAAATCTCGGAGAAATTCACATCTCTCCTCAAAATCCCGGAGAGATACAAATCTCTCCACAAAATCTAAAAGAGATTCACATCTCTTTTCAAAATGCCAGAGAGATTCAAATCTCTCCACAAAAATCTCAAAGAGATTCACATCTCTCAAAATCTTAAAGAGAATCATATCTCTTTTCAAAATCCCGGAGAGATTCACATATCTCCACAAAATCTCAAAGAGATTTAAATCTCTCAGGAAATATCAGACAGGGCCAAATATTCCCCATGATTGGCACACGCCTTACCTAGGGCTCAAGCCTATTTCTCAGCCTCTCAAACACTCTCACGGCTAGTAAATTGAGCCTGAACTATACATGTTTATCCAAAAACGTGGATAAGCTCTCTTGAGCTCCGCATGCTCAACAAAGGGACCCACAAGCAATAGTACGGTCTCCACATGACGTATGTGACCGGCATGGAGAGAGGGAGCTCAGCCTTAGCCCCTCTCACACTCTTCACACGAATTCTGAGGCATCCCATGCCTTTTCACGTGACTCATCCTAGTGATTCTTTTAAATCAGAGAATATCTCTCTATCTTGGCCAACTCGGCTAAAGAGAATATTTCTCTTTCAACACATCATCACAAAGGCTGACTCAGCTTCACACAAATGGGGGGATATCAATTAGGACTTTTTTCTGGCGGTCTACGACGCGTGTGAGAAATACCCGGCCTATTTCTCACCGCAGAAGAGAGTAAAGGCGGTGAAATAATAAGATAAAATCAACCTAGTTTATCTTTATTCCTGAAGAGATGGGAGAATTGCTTCACACGGTATGGAAAGCAATCCTTATCTTCACCGACCTAAGATTAGAGAATTCAGCTATAAATAGGTCCTCTATTTCTCCAAGCTATGATCATCTTTCTCATAACCTCTCAGAGCAATTCTTATTCAAACCCTAGAATTCTATGATCTCTCTCTTCGTCTGCTTCCCTCCCTAAGACCAGCTCTAAACCTCTTCCCTGTGACTAAAGCATCCTTTGAATGTCCACTGTGCATGGTTTAGGCAGAGACTGTTCGTGCTCAACCTCCCGTAACTCACTTTCAGAAACCCTAGAATCCCACTTCTAACCTCTCTAAGATTTTAGGTAACTACACTAAGATTGTTATTTTATATCTCATTGATAAAGACACTAAGTTTACTTGGTGAAATATTCTAAACAATAAGATGGTATGCTATCTCTGGTCTCGATAACTTTTCTTTCTAATTCATTACGATCCCTTATTTTTCGCCTTTGCTAATTTTGTTGACAAAATGGTTAAATTATTTAGTAGTATTCTACTACAACATATGGTTTGTCGATGCATTATGTAAGAGGGAGTGGATTATACTATAGGTTTTAACTATTATGCAGAAGAAATAAGTAATGACTAAGGGGGTAATATATCACCGTAGTATTGCTTCAAAGTTGTGGTATAATTTGACTTTGAGGAAGGTAATACTATGCTTCAAGAAGATTTCCAAGTTGGTGTATAATCTTCTTATAACAACCACTGAGTTGAGTGCTTTTATCATTCTAGAAATGCTCTAAACGAGTATTCTCATAAGTTGTTATCTCTACAGATATTCAACAACAAAGGTGCTAAAACGATCATATGCAAAATTACAGAAGAACGAAGAATTCAAGACGATGTTGAAGAACCAAGGAAATCAAGCATGGTGGATTTTGAGCTGAAAGGTTTATTTATTTTGAATTCATATGTATTGATAGCTTTTTAACTAAAACTGACAAAGAGGGAGATTGTTAGAGCACTGTTCGATCGAATTCGCAAGTTTTACTATCTCAAGCTTGTTTTCAGTATTAGTTGCACAAAACAATATCTTGATTTCAAGTTTACTAAAGTCAAGTCTTAGACTAGGAGTATAGTATGGTAGTTGAGTATCAGACGTCACTGAATAACCCTCGAAGATTGAAAACTGAAGATCAAACAAAGACATTTGGAGAACTTCATTGACAAGGAGGTATGTAAAGACTTAACCATCCTATTTACTCACGACATTACTTTATTATCTTTATGAGACTATGTTGTATGATTTTAGTAGATTTAATATTGCAAAGAAAAAAAAATTGAGTCAAGCTTGTCTTGTTGGATATCTCGAAATATGATTCAAGCAATGAATGTTCGTAGATCCTTAGCAATCTTAGTTAAGAACAATTTATTGATCAAGAATTATTTTTGTTTTAAGTTTATCATTTGGAAATTGCCCAAGCAATGATATTTCATATCTTTAACGATTGAGAATGTTTCAAATCATTAAAAGTGAGTTATCAGAACTACTGAGATTCTGGACACATGGTAGGTACGTATACCCAGTAAGCTTACCCTAGTCAACTGAAGTTCCAGAACATGGGTGGGTATGCATACCCAGTACACGTACCCTAAGGTTCTGAATTCGTATAAAGCGGGTAGGTATGCATACCCAGCACGGGTATCCCAAGGGCCTGAGTTCGTGAATAGCTTAGGGTATGCAGACCTTGTACGTGTATCCTGGGCTTGGCTCCCTAAATTCGTGAGTTGGTCCATGGGTACGTGTACCCCTATACATATACCTACCAGTATGAATTAAGCAAATACTCATAAAATATTCAAAAATACGTTTTTCCATTTCTATAACTCTCATGAACACTTCTAAGATATCTTTGACCACTAAATCACTTTGTGTTTGTGCATCATGGTTTAAGTCTTGAGTGTTAATCAACACGATTACGCTTATACGTTCAGATGACATATTTACCATGAACTATCATTGTACATGGTTCCAGTACTCTGGACCATAGTGTATATTCTTCTATGTAATTTTAAGATAAATTTCTCACATGCTTACATGAACTCCTAACAAGAGTTTCATCTAAACCGAGAAAGTGTTTGCTTGAATATCAAGTTATCTTAGTTTGAATTCAATGTTACCTATAGTATTGAAAGTCTATATATACAGAAACTCAAACAACTGGGAGTTCCAATACCTGACATTTATGCATCCTAGTTGCTTGCTAGAGTCGTCCTTTATTAACCTAAGTTTCCTCTGAGAAATATAATTAGGTTTACAACTTAAAGACTTTACTTAGGGAATCATAAATCCAGGTCTGACTATTTTTACCTTGATAGCTCGTGTTTCAGGATCTTGTTGTTATTGATTGTCGAAGTTTTCGTCAATCACCGGTCAGGAACGAGATAAATAGAAATCGCAAAGTTGTCGTCGTCTCAGATTTTATGATTCCTCAAGATATATATATATATATATATATATATAACTCTTCTTTGTCGATCGGTTTAAGATTGTTATTGAGAGGTGGTTAGTAATCCAGACTTCTTAGCTAACTGAGTGTAAATATTCTGGATTCGTGAGGTTTGCTAGATTTATCTATTGAAAATATATTTCCAAGCCTTGATCTAAACGATCTAAAGGTACGTTAGAGGAAGATTTGTATCAAAATTCTTCATTTGGGTTGAAGCAACTCTTAGGCTATAAAGGACGTCAGCTAAGGGAATCAATTACGTAGAGCCTTGCAAGGTTCAAGAGACGTAAGGAGCACGACTGCAATTGAATTGATTGGAGGGTTAATTCGGCCTCAACTATATTCTTGTCCAAAGTATGATAGTATGCTAGTGTATGTAGCGGTTTGATACAGTTTGGTGTTCAAAACTGGACGAGGACCTGGGGTTTTCGGCACATGGAGTTTTCCTCGCTAACAAAACTTCTGGTGTGTTTTGTTTTTCCTTTTCTGCATTATATTGTTTTATCTTTATAATACGAACATTATAAGTAGTACGTAATCAATCTAGGTAGTTTAAGTCCTTATTAATTGTGATCAATTACGAGATTTGTTTTTGTAGAATTCGTATCTTGAAAGATAGATAACAAGTTTCATACTTGGTAGAATTTGAATCCTCTTGATTTGGATACGACTAGATTGATCTTGGATATTGATTTGTGAGATCATCCAAGAACTCTATACACAATCAGGTTCATGGACTTTATTTTCTAGACATGTTGATTATGGAAGAGATAAGAGAAAAACTATACATACATATTGTTCAAGGATCTTTAATTAGATCTACTTGCAATCGTATTAGGTATTGTCCATACAGGTTTCCAAACGAAAAAGTTGGTGGTGGGCATCATGCTTGAAATGCAAGCTTGGAAAGGAAAATTAACGTGCATTCCACTGGTGAGAAGTTGAGCTTTATGGCCCATTCACAACATTACGAGTAGTGCATCAAGGAGTTTCGGCCTGCGTGGCTTAACGCCGGAGAGGTAATTTTACGGTCCGTCACAACGTTGTACCTCAGGTTCTCCAAACTCAGCAAACTGTAGTAATGATGAACAATAACATATTGGGAGATCTTTGTCATTTGTTGATATCTTCGAGCAAAAACAGAAAGCATTACATCATAGCTAGTGTCCTTATCCCAATTCCTCTTGTAGTACATGTTCATTGTTGGAACTCTATGGGTTTTGTCTTTAAGAACTGATTTACCAACATGAAAGTAGGTATACCACTAATACTAAAAATAAATTCATAATTTAGTATTTTGACCATGTTTTTTTTTCAGAAAAATACTCAATTTAAAAAGAAAAATTTATATATATACCTCTATGATGCCCCTGAAGCCAGTGAAGTTTGTATCCTCTATGGATGTTGTCGAGGTTGTAGTATATTTCTGTTAAAATTATGGACACCCGATCATGATATGGTGCACCATGAAGATCTTCTAACGCTTCAGGCCAACCAATGTGAGAAACACAGGTTGATTTAGGAAAGAACGTTTGACCCAATAACCATATCATAAACACTCTTTACATTTTGTCATATTCAACTTCATTATTTGAGCCTTTCTTAGATAGTAGGAAAGCCTTCAACGCTTAAAAAGAAATTTCTACCTCCTTTCAAATGTTTATAATTTTCTCATACATTGGATACCAAAAACAATGGAAGAAACGTCTTCCATTTTTTATTTGACACCCATTTATTTTGGTTGAATAGTATGGAGGGCCCACACCACTTGGTATTCCAAAATGAAATATAAATCAAGAGATAATTCCTATAACAACAATGATATCATTTTATTAATTATTTTAGTTTAATCAACAATTATTTAAAAAATAAATATTAATTTCGATATAATAAACTTACTAATTTCAAAGTCTGGGAAATGGAGTATGTGCATCGTTTACCACCACCTTCTACCAATATTTGAAAAATAACGTTGTTGTGTTTTTTATGATCTACAAAATAAAAATGACGTCATGAATAAACATATCCACTCTTTCTCGGACTACACTTGGTAAAGTTAGATAAACATCATTTACGTCTTTGTATCCGTCTTTAATTTGTGATATCCAACCTGGTCTTGACGCCTTGACATATAACCTAGAATTAACTCTAGACCAGCAACTATATTCGGCGAATCAAACTCAGCCACATGATATGATATTCAGTAAAATCAACATTTGTAGAAGGCGCTCGTATTCTTTCGTCTTTTCGAAATGTTTTTCCCTTATAGTGTTTATGACAACCTTCATATTCGTAAACTAGTAGTTTTTACTAAGAATTGTAAAGAACAAGCGGAATATTTTGTTTAGAAAAATCAGGAATAAGAGAGTGTAGTGCTACGGGTGAAATAGTTGAAAATGGAAGAATTTATAGTTGTCGGAAATTAGAACCGTTGTAAATAGAGTCGCTGGCGATTCTCGTTCAACCGCCAGCTGTCTTGCTGCAAACGTCGTGTCTTTATTTCAACCCACAGCGGCTCAACTAACCACACGCGTTCTAATTTCGACGGCACATTTCCTCTGTCACAAAATATATTTTACCTAGTTTAATTGGGGGCCATCGTTTTTAATTGGGGGCCTAGACATTTTATTTGCACCCCAAATTTTTGAGGGGCGTATTAAACCGAAAGTGAAAATACTGTTTTACCCTTTACTAAATATAAATCTTAAAAATCAGTTAACTCTAATTAACAACATTAATTAGGCCCCCAATTCATATACCCTAAACCAAAAGAGAAAATCAGTTTTTGTTTCTTCTTTTCATCTTCCTCTCCTCCCCTTTCTCTTCTCCACCACCACCATTAACGACTCCTCCGAAGAAAAAAAATTTCTTCAACCGATTCATCGCGTAATCGTCGATGATAAAAATTTAATCGACGATTAAATTCTTCTACAAACATGGCTCGTACAAAGCAGACCTCTAGAAAAGCACTTCAAATCCCTAATCTCGTAGATACGGTTAAAGCCAAGGTATACGAGAGAAGAATTCCCAAACCAAAAAAATCGAAACCCGAGAAAGAAATGGCTCCAATTAGAAGGTATATGAACTAAAACCCACCTTCTATTAGATTTGTTGTTGTGGTTTGATTGTGAAACTGAGTTTAGTAACTGAAAATTAGCAGTTTCAGTGTAAGAGTCGTTAGTATATAAATTGAAACCCCTAACGACTTTTCATTTGCATGCAGATTCTATGAAAAATCGTTACTGTATTAGGTTGAAGATGAAGACCCTAATTCTGCTACTTCAATAATTTTTGCTCTAGAATAGAGTCGTTACTGTATTAGGTTGAAGATGACGACTTTGTTTTAACGACCCTTTTTAATTGGTTAACGACTCTATATGGAACTCGAACAGCCTTCTGTTTCAAAAAATGATAGTGTCGTCATCTTAGGTCCCATAGAGTCGTCAATTAGCAATATTCCCTAGAGTCGTCAACCCATATCGTAGGATCGTCATTGCCTTTTTGACGACCCATTGTTACGCGATAACGACCCTGTAAGAAAAAAAAAAATCACCCTCTCTGTCCAAATATTTGAAAGGGTTGTCATTATATATATCTGAGTCGTCACCTTATTTTGAAGGGTCGTTTGCTTTATAGGTCATCCCACTGACGACCCTTTAACTGATACCATAAAATTGATATGTTATTGGGTTTTTTTTTTTTGTGTTTGGACTATAGTACCAAGAAGACCAAAGACAAGGTTCCAATGATGATAACTCCTCCTTCCAAAGCTCCCCTCCATGATAAATACTTACTTGCCGGTCCATTACGCGGAAGAAAGCCGAGTGAGGTAGCATTTTCTATCACCGAACCAAGAGACAAAGGTAATGAGTTGTCGGATTCGTCGGGATCATCCTCTCCTGTTATTTCCGCTAATGGTAGCGATGATGAAGAATAAGAGATACAAGAGATACAATAAGATCCTCCCGTACGAGGTGAAAAAGAAGAAGATGGTGATAATGATGATGAAGAAGACAGTGGTAGTGGTGATGATTCTAATGATGGTAATGGTGGTGATGAGGAGGAGGAAGGGGATGAAGGTAATAATGGTGGTGATAAGGAGGATGAAGAGGATGAAGGTAATGATGCTGGTGATAAGGATGATGAAAAGGATGAAGGCAATGATGCTGGTGATAAGGAGGAGAAAGAGAATGAAAATCCGAAGCCGGCAAAGAGGGTAAATAAGGATGGAACATATATTGCACCCAGAGCGAGACACGTTCCTGCTACTCATTTGCTGCTGGAACCTCTTCGCAGTAGTAAACCTATAGGAGAACCTAGAGATGGCTGCGAAGTTCTATTTGGATATCCCGGATTATGGGCTCATACCATCTATGAGACAATCGTAAGAATCCCAACTTTGCTTGTTATTTGAATAGTTGATGTTAACTTTCTTATTTTATTTTTTAATATTTACATGTTTCTCTTTTGTAGGATCATAAGAATGTCGCACGTCTTTTCAGGCACCAATCTTCTTCTAAGAAAATGGAGTTGTGGCCGCTAGAAGGTGAATGTGCAAGAGTTAGAGAGTATGTTGAAAACTCTGGTTTGTATAATGTCGTTGTCAACTATGTGATTGCGTATGACAAGGTCGCAGTATCTAGTTTCTGTGAAAGGTATTATGGTGAAGTCGACACATTCCAACTCCCTTTTGGCGAGATGCAGTGACTCCTGATGATGCAGAACAGATATTAGGGCTGCAGGTCGAAGGTAAATCCACCAATGACAAGTTCAATAAAAGGCTTAGTTGGGATGAAATTTATGCATTGACCAGGAACTTGTTTTGCTGGGATAAAGAGACGACTAATGGGCTTTTCGTGCCGGGAACTAAATACCCGAAGAAAGAGTTCAAACTTGTAGAGAATAGGGAGATGTATGCTGACACATTAACCAAAGAAAAAGTTGGTGGTCTCTCTGAGGCCAAGATAAGGTGGCCATGGCCGGTTGGGCTAGACTAGGAGGTCGTGGCTTCTTAGAGAACTGGTGGCTACGTCCTTGGCTAGTTGGCTAGCTAGGGATAGGAATGTCGTGGCCAAAGATATGGCCAGGCTAAGAGATAAGGAAGTCTTGGCCTGACTAGCTAGTTGGCTAGCTAGGCACCTAGCCATTATTTCATGGCCTGGGAATGTCACAATACAAGCACGTCTCCACTAAAAGCTAAGAGGTAGGCGTGATGTGTCAAATTCTCCTCTGCATCTCATTTCTTATATGAAAACAGACTGGGATTCCGAGCACCATCGCTTGGGTGCTTTTCGTCTTCTTTCTGCCGGACCTGGACCTAGATTGCATAGAGAAATGTTGGTGAGTAAACACAAATGGGAAGATACAGATGGTGAATAACATAAATATTGGATTATGGAGCTCTCTACAGCAACGAAGTCCGATCTGTGGGGTTCCTATATGGTCTAAAGTTGGATCCAAGTGAAAGTTCTCAATGAAGAAAAATGGAGACGGACTGGAGCTTCAAAACAGCTGATAGATGATGGGTTTTGTTCGGTATTCTGTTCATGATATTTATTGCAGCAAGGAGATGTGGATTTCATCTTCAGTTTTAGTTCTCAAGCTTGTAGTCAATCTGGAGTTCCAAGACGAAGAAACATTGTTCGAATTGGTTATTATCACTAGGAGATTTTCATGAGTTTTGAGCTCGAATGGGATGGATTCCAACTAGAAGAACAACGGCAACGATGGAGATTTCTGGGTGTTGGCTATGTACAGATCTTAGCCGTGGATGAAGAAGAACCAGCTAATGGTTGAATGGGGTTGTATGAGTAATTGGCTGAGCCCCTGCAACCAATGATGACGAGATGTAGAAGCTTGGAGTTCTCGATGAAGAAATGCTCAACAGTGAAGAAGATGATTGAGAAGGGATACTAGATGCTCCTGCTGCTGCGGATGTGTCGATAGCTTGCGAGCAGTGGAACTGCAATTTGCTTTGGCCTGAAATGGTGTTTCTCGGGACCGAAACTTGAAGTTTGCTATTGAATCAAAACTGGGTTTTGCATGTGAACTGAAGCTGTTATGTGAAATCGAGTAAGAAGCTGTGATGGGCTCTACCCGATTCTGGCGTTGATTAATGGTGTTGGTTGTCTCAATGTTTGAATAGCCAACGATGGTGAACTTCTATTACGGAGACTTGGTATTCCGGTAATGATTCTACAGCAGTAAAAAGGGGGTTTTGTTTCGGTATGGAGCTGGTGCTTTGGCTGGATTTGAGAAGGTCAGTAATCGAAGTTGTTGAGCGAGTCTGTGACCAAGTTTGGACGGACAGAATAGGCAAGTTACTGGTGATGTGGCCGGACTTTGGAAGTTGATGGACCCGTATGGATTGGGCCTTGGCAGATATTGCTAGGTCTCTTGCTTCTCGCAGCAGCGACTTATATTGGATGAGGAGAAGAACAAAAAGGAGAAGGCCGGACTGGGATTTGAAGGAGGCGCGGCTGCACAGCCGTTTACGGTAGATAATAGGGTTTGGAGTTTTCCATTCCGTTTTGATTATCGAGTCATCTTCTTCTTCATTATTTTTAGAAAGTCATGTCTTGCTAATAGTTTTGTAACTAGGGTTTTTATGGTTGAAGCTACTTGGGTATTAGGCTATTTTTAAATTGAATTGAATTATGAAGCAATAGACCATTATGATTCGAATTGACTAATCTTTGCGTATTGTTTATTTGATTGATTGATTGATTGAAAAATGAGTTGTTGCATTGCCGGTTCTAGAAATCTATGCGCGTAATTGATAGTCTTACAAATATGTTTGGTCTCATTGTTTGGTAGTCCATACTTGGGTTAAATTCTTTGATGGGTTATGCTTAGAATAGTCAAATAATATTTGTGAATTAATATTGAGTTTCGTATAATTTTCTCGCTGATGCAATTTGATGGTGCATGCTTGGATTTATTCTTTTGATGCGCAATGCTTAGGGTATACCAGTGACATTTGCGACTCTATGCTTATAATAGGTGATGTCAATAGAACGAAAGATAAACAAATACTCATAATTATGTTTCATTTCAGTAATTGAATAGAAGTAGTGGTGGATTCCATAAAACCCTGGTTACTTACTCTCATATTCTTGGTTATGTCTTCATTATTGTGTTTTCTTAGTTCATAATTATGTTTCATTTATATAGGTATTACCTTTTACAAAAGAAGTAAGTATTGACTGAGGGGGAGAACATATCACCATAGTATTGCTTCAAACTTGTGGTGCAATTGAACTTGGAGGAAGGTAACAATACTATGTTTTTGTATAACAACCGATGAGTAGAGTGTGATTACCTCATTCTAACAAAGCTCTTTTTGAGTACTCTCATAAGTTGTTATCGTTACGGATCTTCAACAACAAAGGTGCTCAACGAACACATGCAAAACAATAAAAGAACTTGAAGTACGGAAAATTCAAGACGTGTGTGAAATCAAGCATAATGGATTTAGCTGAAAAGTTTATTTATTTTGAGTCCATATGTATTGAATAGTTTGTTCACTAAAATTGACAAAGGAGGAGATTGTTAGAGCAATGCTCGGTTGAACCCACAAGTTTTGCTATCTCAAGCTTGTTGTCGATGTTAGGATATTAAAACTATATCTTGATTTCTAGTCCACTAAGTCAAGTCGCAGACTAGGTTAGAATTTGGTAGTTAAGTATCAGATATCACCCTCGAAGACTGAAGATCGACGAAGATATTTGGATAACTTTTGTATCAGGTATGTGAACACTGAATCATTCTATTTTACTGACTATTTTACCATTATATCTGTTGAGACGATATTGTATGACATATAGTAGATTTACAATGAAGAAGTTTCAAGTCAAGCTTGTCTTGTTAAAAATCTCGAAATATGATTTTCGCAAAGATGCTCAACGGTCCTTAACAATATTAGTTCTAAACAACTTATTGTTTGAATTAATTTATGGATCAATTGAAAATTGCTCATGCAATGATTTTATCACTTGAGAATGTTTCAAACATCATAAGAGAGAAACTCATAACTACTGATATTTTTGCTCAGGATAGGTTGGCGAACCAGTTCGCAAACCATAGATATCTGAGTTTCAGAAGTACGTGAAGGTTCGTGAACCAGTTCGCAAACCGTGAGTTCAGTTTGGAATAGTTCACAAACCATTGTGAACTGAATTCTTGAAGTTGGCATTATAGGCTAGCATTTGCGAACCCGGTTCACGAATCGTAGTCCACTAAGTTCGGTTGTCTTGTAGGGTTGGTGAACCCGGTTCACAAAACGTTGCACCTGACTTGTAAACAAGCCTAACGGTTGTATCAACCGCCCCATTAGATTTTAGCAGATGCTCAAAGACTTATTTTTTAAATATGTTTAGGATTGCTAGAACTCTCTCAAACACTTCCGATCACTCTAACACTTATGTGTGTGCATCATGATTGATTTCTTAGGTTTTTAATTGTACATCGGATTGTTTTAGTTCTTTAGCATACTTGCCAAACCGAACAATCATTATACACGGTTCAAGAGTTGGTTCCTAGTGTATATTTTTCTATTGTACTTTCAATACCTAAAAGTGTTCGCTTGATTCTCAAGTTATCTTTGCTTGAATTGTAAACACACCATGTTTTTTGAAAACTATAAATAGAGATGCTATTTCTACTAGAAAATTCAATCCCTGACACTTTACGTCCTAGTTGATTCTAGAGCCATCCTCTATAGACCTAGGTTTCCTCTGAGAAACATAATTAGGTCTACGACTAAAAGACTTCACTTTGGGGATCCGTGAAGCCAGTTCTGACTATATTTACCTTGATAGTTCGTGTATCCTGATCTTGCTTTTGTGTTATCGAGGTTTCATAATCCTTTTCATGCAAGATAGATAGTAATCGCAAAAGTTCTATACGTCTCAGACTTTATGGATCATCAAGATAGATATATGAAAACTGATCTTAATTGATCTTTTGAAGATTGTTCTTGAGAGGTGGCTAAGAATCTAGGATGCTTTTCGGAGGTCGTAAGTTCAGGATTTGCAAGGTTTGCTAGCTTTGTCTATTGCAAACAAATTTTCTCACTTTCATAGGCTTATCTGCTTGAGGCAGATTGGTACCAAAAGTATTCACTTTGGCTGAAGCAACTCTTAGGCTGTAAAGGATGTTAGCTAAGGTAATCAATTGCGTAGCTCCTTTCGAGGTTCAAAAGACGTAAGGAGCGCGACTATAACTAAATAGCTTGGAGGGTGGATTCAGTCTCAACTATATTCCATTCTGAAGTCTTATAGTAGGCTAGTGTCTATAGCGGCCTAATACAGTTTGAGATCAATTATTACGAGACTCGTTTTTTTTTTTTTGAATTCCTATCCTGAAAGATAGATAACAATTGGATTATTTGGATACGACTAGATTGATTTTGGATATTGATTTTTGAGATTGTCCAAGTACTCTTCTTAACAATCAGGTTCACAGACTCTTTGTCTATATATACTGATTGAGAAAAGGTAGCGATATAAACTCTATATACATATTGTCAAGGATCATTCAGTTGGTCTACTTGCAATTGTATTAGGTTTTGTCCATACGGTTTACCAAACGAAAAAGTTGGTGGTGTACTTGGTACCCATGCGTTTTCAGTATGAATCTTTCTCGAAGAAGAATTGCAGGTATCTTCAAGATAGTGCTATTTATCTTTTAGATCTGAAAAGTAAATCTATTGTAGGACGTGGAAGGACGCAGATGATGAATTTATTTATCTTATAACTTTTAGTATGTTATAACAAAAATATAATCTGGAAAAGAATAAAATATGCATGATTCGTAGATACGAATGACTTTTTGTTAAGAATCTTTCTATTTTGGGAAAGAGATAATAATATCAGATCTAAAAGATCCATTATCAACCGTAAGATCTCAATCCTCACGTGTTGTTTGCCATCTAGTGTAGTTTAAGAAAAATGAGAACTCCAACACCACAAAGAGTTTTACCACCTCGACCAGGAGTAACTTCACCAAGTCAAGCTACTGCATCTGCATCTCCATCCACACAAGGGTGTTAACTCCAACATGCAAAAATCTGTTACATGTCGAGCAAGCTCACTAGCTAAACCTCGACCTGAATGAACAACTCCTTGATATGAAACACCTTTTATACCCTCAACTTTTTTAGGCCTTGATGGTCAACTTATACCTGTTTTGGTGGGACTAGTGGTTACGCCACAAGAGAGTACACATACCCTCAAAATCCACCAATCACAACTAGACCAATCATACGAATTATACATGACATGTTCTAAGGGATATTAAAGTCTATCTCAACTTTGACTGATATAGGAAATCAAATGACTCCACCAGAGCCGATTGTAACAACTCCAACTATTATAGTAACTCAACCATATCCAGTAATAAACGTACCTCAGCTACCTGCTACATCACCACTAAATAACCAACAAGAGAAGTTAAGCCAGCAACTTAGAAACTATAGCTCGATGGCTAATCAATATTTATCTACCTCCATAAATGAAATTCTAAAACCAAGTCAAATCATTACTTTAAATAGGGTCCAAAAGTCAGTTGACTCTAAAATGGAGATAATGTTTATGGAACAAAAAGACCGGTTCAAGCTATTGATGAACAAGCCAAAGGCCGATCCCACATATACCTTTAAAGATGTCCTACTCTCAAAATAATGAGTGCATATTTCCAGCAAATTTCATCTTTCTAACTTTGGATGTTTCAAAGGAAATATAGATCCAAACGAGCATGTGTTCCACTATGAGCAACAAATGGCTTTATATCTTGATTATGACACGTTTTTTCCATGCAGATTGAAATATAATGCATTAACTTGGTTCAGATGTTTGCCATCTAACTCAGATCAAACTTTCGAGGACATTGAAAAACCATTCATCCAGAATTATTCTTGTAATATTAGACAACGAGAAGTTCTTGAATGAGTTTCCCGAGTTACTCAACAAGAAGATGAGAGCTTCACGAACTTCTTAACAAGGTTTAAAGCTGCAACATCGCCCGTCGAGAATTCAGAAGAGAAGTTCAGAATATCTTCAAAAATGATTTACTTCATGGACAAATCCCATCACCGGCTCAGTCTTATATACTATAGAAGAAGTTTATGACAAATCTGGGAAAGGGGTCATGAAAGAACAAGATCACTTGATATCACCTACATCTACAACACCAGATCACAAAGTCTAATCAGCTGGTAGTTTACAACCACATTCTTCGAAGTCTCCAAACAAGACTTCAAAGAAGGTAAAATACAAAGTTAAATCTGATGCTAAATGGTTAGAAGGCGGCATCTTCAACTGCAACCCCTAAGGTAATTCTATAATTTATAAAGAATAAACCACATTTCTTAACTCCAAGGAATATGAGGAATGAACCAAAGATAAAAACTTATTGTGCATGTCATGAAGCTTTTGGTCATCTGATCAGTGACTGCAGAAATTTGACCAGGTTCATTGATAACTTAGTTGAGGTCATTTAAGAAAATTTATTTCCAAGGATCAAACCCCTAACTGCACCAAAGGAGGTGAAAGAATATATGAATATGATATATTTTGTAGCTCGATCTAGAAATGATTCACAACTCGATTTAACTGACATGAAAATATAATTCTTTGAGATAAATGTCACATGTCTACACCCCAGTTCTGAAGGTTTACTTGTAGCTTCCACCTTTCACCAAAAGCTTAAATTCATGACTAGATTAGGAGAATATGTGATTCGTGGAAATCAAGTTGTTTCAAAAGAATTGGCAGTCCTATCTCTAGCTTGACAAGAAGATCACATGGTGGGAAGCGCGGGTAGCATTTAAAGCTGCCAGGTAGAAGCCCTAAACTAAAAAAAACAGTTAGCTGAGCTAAGCTACTTGGAACCCAATCTAAAACAGGTCTTTATCTCAAAGCCTGAAGATGAAATTGAGTTTCCAGGTAGAAGACCCACATGGTGGGCAACGCGGGTAGCAGTTAAAGCTGCCAGGTAAAAGGCCTAAACTAAAAAGAAAACAGTTAGCTGAGCTAAGCTACTTGGCACCCAATCTAAAACAGGTCTTATCTCAAACCCCAAAGCTGAAATTGAGTCGCCAAGAGCTTTAGATCCGTAATTCAAATATGAGGTCGTGGAATTCTTGGAAGAAATTGACGTTTGAACTGATGATGAGCCAAAAATTAGCTTCATAGGTAAACATCTCCCACAAACTGAGAAGCATGGCATGCTCGAGCGGCTAATACAGAACATGAACAAATTTTCCTGGAAAATATTTGACATGCCATGTATTGATCTAACCGTGGCTTGTCACTCGTTAGATTTCGGTCCAAATTTCAAACTTACAAAACAAAAGAAAAAGAAGATAAGCATACAATGCAGTCAATGCAGACATATACCATATGCTAGAAGCTAAAATTATAAGGGAATGTCAATACCCCATCCGGATTTCTAACATCATAACTGTAATGAAAAATAATGGAAAGGTCAGAGTTTGCGTCGAATTTTCCAACCTAAATAAATCATATCCCAAGGGTAGCTTCCTACTTTGCGACATAGACAAAAATTGGGTCATTAAGGCAAGTTCAAGAAATAATTAATGTTAGAGCACTGCTCTGTCGAACTCGCAAGCGTTGTTATCTCAAACTTGTTTATCAAGTTTAGTTAATCAAAACTATAGTCTTGATTACTAGTCTACTTATAGCTATGTCTCGGATTAGGATAGAATGTGTAGTTGAGCTTTATACTTCACGGCGTTCATCGATTGAAGACGAAGATCTACTGAGGAGAGCTTGGAGGAACTTCATCAACAAAAGGTATGTGGAGACTAAAGCTTATCTATCACTCAAAAGTTTATTTTATTCTATCTCCTAATGAGACTAAGTCGTATAGCTATATAGACTTTTATATTATACACATTTGATATATCGAGTTGAGTTTAACTCGGTTATCTATTTCTCGAAATATGAGTTGAAAGCTTTTTTCTTTAGCTATATTCATCGTATTCTTGACGAGTTTAGTTGGAGACAATTTATTTGTTGGTGTAGTAGGGTAAAAACTGATTCTGCTGAAAATGGTAAATTGGGTGTGCTGCCGAGAAACGAATCTAAACCCTAAACAAATGTACTGCACATGAGTACTTTAGATTCGAGAGATCAATCTATACAATTCTGGCCTAAACCAAGAAATGGTCATTCCAATCTTGCTTCGGTCACAAAATGAAGGAGAAGGGTTGATCTTAGGGAGGGAAGCAGAGAAGGTGTTGAAATCAGAATGATAAACTATGAAGGTGTAGTTGTTTTATGACTTGTATCAGAATGTAAAACCTACTTGCATACTATAAGAAATTGTTCAATAATGAACAAATTGAACAACAATTGAACCGGAGTTAGCAGCCTCTGATCCGAAAATCATCCTAAGAACGTAAGTTCTAATGAATAACAAAAATCTGATTAACTCTACAACCGCAATTCTTACATCATTAATAGGCTAACCCTAATTAGCAAGACACAATCCTAACACGACATGTGGTCGGATCCTAGCGGCCAGAATAAAGAAAAATAGAAAATTATAAAGCACCCAGAGTTTAACCAAATACACCCCTCACACAAAGGCAACCACATGACACTGTCTACCCCTCCAAATTGTCCTTTTCCTCAAGGACAAAAGATGGAAAATGAGCTCGAATTGTAGCAGTGTTCTCCCATGTAGCTTCCTCAGCAGTGGTATTGGACCAGTGAATAAGTACCTGTTGAACAGTGTGATCTCCTCTGGTAATAGTTCTGCATCCCAAAACTAAGATAGGAGTGATGACGACTTGGCCTGCATGGTCTACTAGTGGGAGAGTAGGAGATGGCACATAAGAAGATCCAATCTTGTTTTTGAGTTGTGACACATGAAACACATGGTGTACTCTTGCCTCTGGTGGAAGTTGCAGTAGCTAAGTTACCCCCTTTGGCAAGAATAGGAAAAGGGCCATAGTACTTAACTGAGATTTTGAAATTCCTTCTCAGTGAGACAGATGCTTGTTTGTAAGGCTGTAACTTGAGGTAGATCAAGTCACCAACTTTAAAGGATCTTTTAGTCCTCTTCTGGTCTGCAAATAATTTCATTCTGGCTTGAGCAACAGACAGTGAGTCTTTGAGTATGTCAAGCATAGCATTCATGTGTTCAAGATACTCCTCAATTGCAGCTACAGAAGTAGTGATAGTAGTTGGAAAAGCTAGGTGGGGAGCATCATATCCATACAGAGCTTTAAAATGAGACATTTTAATGCTAGTATGATAACTGGTATTATACCACCATTCTGCAAGTGACAGCCAGCTGAACCACTTCTTAGGTTGAAATCCTGTCGTGCATCTCAAGTAGTTTTCCAGACATGCATTAACTCTCTCTGTTTGACCATCTGTCTGTGGGTGATAAGCAATACTAAGTTTTAGACTGGTGCCTAGATGATGAAAAAGATCTTGCCAGAAATTACTTGTGAAGACCTTGTCCCTGTCAGAGGTGATGGAAGAAGGTAAACCATGCAACTTGAAAATGTGGTGTAGGAAAGCTTTGGCAATAGTAACTGCAGTATAAGGGTGTTGAAGTCCAATGAAATGGCGGTACTTTGTCCAATGAAATTGGCATCAGAGTCGTTCCTTCCTGGCACCATGGGAGGATAGGGAGTTCAAGCTACTAAGGATTTACAGGACGCACAGAAAAAATAACAAACTCAGTTGGATAAGGTGAATCAAGATGTTTCTGAAATGAAAGAACAACTTAATCAAGTGCTTCTACAGTTACAGAACTTAAACAACAGAGAAAGTGGTGGTCATGGAGAATCAGGTGATGTACCAGGAAAGGAAGTAATGGAGCAGTTTCTAATCAACACACTGAGAATTGAGGTTTCAGTATCTACAATCGATTTCCAAAGCTGGACTTTCCTAGATTCGATGGAACGAATCCAAAATGGTGGATTCAAAAGTGTGACAAAAAATTTCTTCTCCATAATATCAGAGAGGAGACTCAAAAGGTGCAGATGGCAGCGATGCACATGGATGGCAAAGCTGAGAGGTGGCTTTCTAAATTACAAACTTATAAATCTATCTTGTGCTGGTTTGAATTAGCTGAGCAAGCCTGTTTTCGTTTTGATAACCCATCTAATGATAATATTGTGGGTATGTTTAATAAACTGGCTCACACAACTATAGTAGATGAGTTTTTTTGATGAATTTGAGGTTGCTAGATCTTTAATGATGAGCATCCACCCTAAATTACCAGAGAGCTATTATGTTATGAGTTTCATTGGAGCTCTTAAGTAAGAAATCAAACATAATGTTCTAATGTTTCACCCCACCACCCTCATGAGAGCTTTTTCTCTAGCAAGGTTGCAGGAACAATCCTTACTGAACCAACAAAAGCCATTATATAAGGGCTTTTTGAAGAGGCATAAAAGAGGTCAGTCGAAAAGCGTCTAACATAAAAACCACGAACACCTCACGCAATCAGCATCTCTAACATATAACCAAACATTATAAAAGAATGCATTGTTCCTATTCAGAAGAAAAAAAACATCACTATCACAAAAGAATCTATAAAGATAAATTGCAGGCAGAAATTTTGGAAATATGCAAACCTTTGGCCATTCACGAAATGCTTGTTCGGAAGCTTCTGTGTATTGTAGTCAGTTATTGATGCATAACCTATGGCATGATCAAAATCTGGTACGGAGAGAACCTACATTCCGATGACAATGAAGTTCAGATAGCATTAAATCAGTTGAATTGCATCATAAGCCCATAAGCTCTGCCAAGAATAAGAATGTCAGAAACTTCTACAAGAAAGCACTTACCAAGTAGTTCTCTTTGACAAGCTCTACAACTGCATTAACAGTTTGATGCAACTCCATATCCACAGATTTATCTCTCTTACGTTTCTGAAGTAAGTCAAAAGACATGAACATCAGGACTTCAATAAACACAGCATAGGTAAGAACTTCCTCTTCAGACACACTAACATATTAATTGCTTACAGGAATTAAAAAAAAATCAAGTTTGCATATCTCCCGTTTAAAAATACTCAACATTTTAATCTTTGTCTTAATATAGGTAGATGAAGCTATTAACCCGAGAACATTAAAAACGTAATAACAAGAGTTTGTAACGATACGGTTACACGAGACTTGGGTCGGCCTTGATATTGTGCATGGGTGGGAGTCTTAAACGAGTTTCCATTAAAACTGATTCTAAATGATTTAAGTTAAGAACTACCATCTTTGAGGTGCTCAGACTTATTAATGTCAAGAACAACAGCACGAACAATAGACCCTTTTTCAATACTCGTTCCACCTACTGAAAAAAATAACTCAAAACTTATTAGAGCAAGAAGTAAGGCATGAAAAGCTTACCATCTATCAAGGGAACAAAAAGAATTGATAGTATAGGTCAAATACATTAGAATTCAAATGCATGAACAAGGGGTCGGGAAAAAAAAACCTACACTGATAGTGAGTAATAAAACCAAAAACATCGGTCTGCTGCTTAAAGTGAAGAACAACCCCAAATTATTTGATCTCGTGAATCACACCTTCAACAACACTCCCTATATTAAAAGATTCCACCCATTTGAAATCAATGTTTTTGGAGTCCGACATTTGCATTTTAGCAATTTGCATCGTAAAGTTAGAAAATTATCAGTACTGCTACCAATTAGTATTACATGTACATTAACAATAACTTAAGCGAACATAATACAGAACTGGGTGGTGCAGATAGGCAAAAAGAAACAAAATCATATGGAAATACATAATCGATAAAACCAGCACCCTGGCACAGAGTAAGAATCTTATATCCTCAATGTAAATCACAGGGTAGTACCACATGAGAGACATTGAGTAACTTTCCCTTTGCACAATTAAAATCAAGAATTTTCGGAGAGAACGAAGAAACTGAAGACACCTATGTATGTGTTACCTTATCCTCCAGAATAAAATATCCCTGAATAAAGGACGTGTCAGTTGAAAAACAAGACGACTGCTTCAAGGAGAGTGTTATTCTGTTTGTGTCACTGTTAACCTGAAAGTAACAGCAACCAGAACAACCAAGTATTGAAGATTCCAGATATATACAGCTACTAAACCAAATTATGTCCACTTACAGTTTCGACATGACTTTGGACAGATTGTCAAATGTCGAAGGCTTCAGATATATCAGTTCTTTGGTCATCTAGAGCCTTCAAGGAAATCAAGAAATCAGGCCAAACATCATGATAGTAGATTACTAATAGCATGTAATCCAACAGCAAAACCTAAATATTTACTTTATTTTTAGGAGAGAATCATGTCAACCTCCCAAGAAAACGAACAAAGCAGCCACCTTCAATCGAGTTGCAGACTTATCCCTAATTATCAAGAAAAGGGAAGTTATTTCTAGGAAAATAGTAGGATGACTAATGTTACACACTATCAAGAGAGAAATTAACCACCATGCCAAGCTTCTTACATGGACTATGGAATGAGGATGAATCTGTGCAATATCTGAAGGAAGCTGAGTAGTAGAGTTAATAAGAGAAAGCTTCGCGGAGAGTATCAAACTGTTGCCATCAACATCTGCAAGTATATGATGGATATATCAAACCTAAAAAACAAAATTAATGTTTCACATAGTACGTGGATATGATCCACTCAAGAGTCCAGTAACATTGCACGCTCCTATCATTAGATTAAAGATTAAAAATGGAATCAAATCCCGTAACCAAAACGCGTGCTGAAAGACAATTAATTATACACAACTCGGACTTATTAAATATTTCTTTTATGCCTCTTTGTAAACATATGCACATTAGGGAACCTGAAGCATACTCCTAGAAACTTTGAGTTAGCAAAAATTTAAAGTGAAAACAGAAGACAGCCAAACAAACAAAAATTGTGAAGAGGTTTCCAAGTTAAAATTTAAAACCATAAATTTGTTTTATTCTTTACTGTTATTTTACAGTTTCTTATAGATGTCACACCATAAAACAGGAACCAAGTTATTTCAGAAATGGAATAGAACTGACTAAATGGATATCCTAACAGAGGAGTTTTGGATCCCACTATTTGAGACCTAAGACCTGAACGGTGTCATGTACCTTCTATTTCACTAGCTTACTACTCAGCCGCCCCCAAATAAACGTACGTATACCCTTATCATTAATGACATGTCGACTGATCATTTGGCATTTGTTGCCTGTTAGGATGTGAGCACGTGTTCGGTTTAGATTAGTCAGTCATTAGGTTTTCTCTTCTAATCATAAGCGTATTTAAGATGTAATGAAACCCTGTTTTAGGGTAAGAATGAATTAATGAAGTACTAAGGCTGCTCCGGCAGAGTTACTATTATCCGATTATTTTCCGTTCGTTTCCGTTCAATTTACGTTGATTTCACTCCCATCGTACTTAGAACAGTATAACTGGCATCAGAGCCGTTCCTTCCTAGCATCATGGTGGCTCAGACTTGCAAGGAGCTACAAGAAACCAACAACAGAGAAAACAAACTGAGATCGATTCTTTACACTTGAAGGTAAACAATCTAGCTCTGCAACTCAGTACAACGTCGACAAAGGATGATTTACAGTCGATGAAGGTAGAAATTGATACTAGTATGCAGTCACTTAAGGCAAATATTGAAAAGGGTTTTCAATCTCAGTTGGAAAAAAAAAATTCTAATTGAGATCTCAACAGAGATCAAAATGGAGCTTCAGGATCTAATACTGGTGAATTCCACTCTAATTATCGTTCTGGTGGTCGAGATTCTAATCAATTTCATCGAATGCCTAAGCTAGATTTTCCTAGATTTGATGGCGATAACCCAAAAAGCTGGATCCAGAAATGTGACTACTATTTCCAGATGAACAATATTCAGGAGTTACACAAGACCAGGATGGCGGCCATACATCTAGATGGTAAAGCAAATAAGTGGTATGACAATTTTTTCCTTAATAAAACTGACATTCCTTGGTCATATTTTTGTGATTTGAAAATCCTGCTCATGATAACATCGTTGGCTTGTTCAATAAATTGGCTCAACAGAGCACTGTTGATGCTTATTTTGAAGAATTTTAATATTACAAGGCATTACTATTAAGTGTTCATAAGGATTTTCCTAAGACATATTTCATTGCTAGCTTTATTGGTGGCTTAAAGGAGGAACTCAGAAGTTCAGTCCTCATGTTTGATCCTAAAACACTACTCCATGCCTTTTCACTTGCAAGGATGCAAGAAAAAACTCTTATCCTGCAACTGAAAACCAACAGGCCTGCACCCAAATTTTTCTCTCCTTCATTTTCCAACTCTAAACCATATACACCTACCACCCCTTCCCAAAAATCTTCTTTTGTCCCATCCACTTCATCTACTACACACCCTGCACCTAAGACTAGCCCAACTTTACCACTCAAAAGACTCACTCCATAGCAGGTACAAGCTAGAAAAGCAAAAGGGTTATGCTTCAACTGCGACGAAACTTGCAAGAAAGGACATATTTGTAAAAAGCAGTATTTATGTGTCCTTATAGGGGAAGAGGCTGAAGAAATTTATGAGCATGGAGGAGAGACTGAACATGAAACTGATGAAGACCCTCCACTTGAGAGTGATATGGAAATCTCCTTACATGCTTTGACTGGAAATATCTCAGGGGACACCATAAGAATTCCTGGTTTTGTAAAGAAAAAATTTATTTCCATTCTTATTGATACTGGTAGCACACACAGTTTTATAGATTGTGCTTTGGCTACTAGCTTAAATTGTTCCATTGCTCAAACTGGTAGTTTATTGGTCACAGTAACCAATGGTGATAAAACAGTGAGTTCTGGTGTTTGTTCTCAGTTGGAATGGACTATGCAAGGTCACAAGTTTTGTGGTGATTTGAGACTACTTCCTCTAGGAGGGTGTGACATAGTTTTGGGAGCAGATTGGTTAAGGAATCTGGGTGATGTTCTATTCAACTTATCCAAGCTATGCATCACTTTCAAACACAAAGGTAAGAAGATCACATTAACTAGTATTCAGCAAAAGTCTTCACTCAGCATGATGAGTGGCTCTGCAGTCAAGAAATTTTTTCAAAAACATACTCATGGCATAGTTGGCCAATTATTCTCCATTACCAGCTCATGTGTCCAACTCACCACCCCACCACCAATGGCCAACTTACTCACCCAGTTCTCTGATGTTTTTACTGAGCCAACCACTCTTCCACCTCAGAGAAATTTAGATCACAAAATACCTCTCAAACCAAATTCTGAGCCAGTGAATCTCAGACCTTATAGATGCCCTTATATTCAAAAATCAGTTGTTGAGAACTTGTCAAAGAAATGCTCCACTCTGGCATCATACAACCAAGTCACAGTCCATTTGCTTCTCCCATTTTGCTTGTCAAGAAAAAGGACAACTCTTGGAGATTTTGTGTGGATTACAGGAAGTTGAATAGCATCACCTTTCCAATACCAGTTATTGATGAGCTACTAGATGAATTACATGGCTCCTAATTTCAACTAAGATTGACTTGAAGTCTGGCTACCACCAAATCAGAGTTTCTCCTTCTGACATCCACAAAACAGCATTCAGGACTCATCATGGGCATTTTGAATTCAAGGTAATGCCATTTGGTCTCACTAATGCACCAGCTACTTTTCAAGCTCTAATGAATAACATTTTTCAAGACCATCTTAGGAAGTTCAGTTCATTCTTGTCTTCTTTGATGACATTTTAGTATATAGTCCTTCCTTAGAAGATCACTTACTTCACTTACAAACAACTCTGGAGATCCTCAGACAACATCAACTGACAGCAAATTTCTCAAAATGCTCTTTTGGGCAATCTGAAATTGAGTATTTAGGACATATCATTACAGGCAATGGGGTTATGGCTGACCCTGAAAAGATCTCTGCAATGGTGGATTGGCCTACACCTACTAATCTCAAAGCCTTGAGAGGATTCTTAGGACTCACAGGGTATTATAGGAAATTTGTGCAGAACTATGGCACTATCAGTAGACCACTTACTGACCTATTAAAGAAAGATGCCTTTAGTTGGTCTCCTGCAGCAACTACAGCTTTTCTTCAGCTCAAAAAGGAAATGACCACTACTCCTGTTTTGGCTCTGCCTGATTTTAGTAAACAGTTCATACTTGAAACTGATGCTTGTGACTTAGGCATTGGGGTTGTACTTATGCAAGAAGGCAGAGCTATAGCTTTTTACAGCAAACCTCTTGGACCAAGAGCTGCTGCCTTATCCACTTATGAGAAGGAGCTTTTAGCAATTGTTCAAGCAGTCACTAAATGGAAACATTACTTACAAGGTCAGCATTTCATTATAAACACTGATCATCAAATCATCAATTACTTCTTGGAGCAGAAGATCTCTACAGTCTTGCAGCAAAAATGGCTTATGAAACTTTTGGGTTTTGATTATGAAGTCAAGTACAAGAAAGGTTCAGAGAACAAAGTGGTTGATGCTCTCTCTAGAAGAGCCCATTTACCGGTTGCCTGCAACTCAATTTCTCTATCTCAACCTGCTTGGGCACAAGATATTATTGCTAGCTATGTTGATGACCCTAAAGCACAACATCTTATTACTCAGCTCACCATCACCCCTGAGTCAACTCCTAACTATTCTTACATCAATGGAGTCTTGAGGTACAAAAACAGGCTTTATGTTGGCAGTTCTTCTACAACAAAGTCCAAAATTTTAAACTCCGTACACTCTTCAGCTGTAGGTGGCCATTCTGGTATGCAAGCTACTTACATTAGAGCTAAATCTTATTTCTTTTGGCCTGCCATAAAGAAGGACATTCTGTTGTATGTTTCTACTTGTGATGTGGGTCAGAGGAATAAGGGGAACACACATTTCCTGCTGGACTACTGCATCCACTGCCCATTCCAGATCATGCTTGGTGCCAATGAGTGAGAGGAAATCTGTTATCCTAGTGGTAGTTGACAGATTAACAAAGTATAGCCACTTCATTGGACTGCACCACCCATACACTGCTTCTTTTGTTGCCAGAGAATTTATTTCAAATGTTTTCAAGCTTCATGGTCTGCCATCTTCTATTGTTTCTGACAGAGACAAGATCTTCACCAACAACTTTTGGCAAAACTTATTTAAAGCTCTAGGCACTCAGTTGCACCTCAGTACAGCTTACCATCAATCATCCACAGACTGATGGTCAAACTGAGAGAGTGAACTCTTATCTTGAGAGTTACCTGAGATGCATGTGTGGTCACCAACCCAAGAAATGGCATTTATGGCTTCCACTTGCAGAATGGTGGTATAACACTAATTACCACACCAGCTTGAAGATGAGCCCATTTCAAGCTTTATATAGCTATCTCCCACCACACTTAGCTTTTCCCTCCACTGCCACCACTTCTATTGCTGAGGTTGAGACATATTTAAAGCAAACTCAAAGATGCTCTGCACAAATCTCAAGAGAGAATGAAGTTTTTTGCTGATCACAAGAGAACTGACAGAGTTTTCTCTATAGGTGACAAGGTTTACTTGAAGCTGCAACCATATAAGCAAGCCTCTGTGGCCCTCAAAAGAAACTTGAAACTTGCTGCCAAATACTATGGGACATTTGATGTGGTACAAACAATTGGTCCAGTTGCCAGCTGAAGCAAGGATTCATCCTGTCTTCCATATATCCCAGCTGAAGAAGCACATTGGTACCACTCACATCCCATCTCCTACACTCCCTGTTTTAGATACAGATGGATAGTTTCTTGTCATCCCTGCAGCAGCTCTAGCCTCAGGAACAATTCTGCAAAATGGGGTTTCTGTGCCTCAAACTACTCATCCAGTGGACGAACTCTTCAGAACAATTCTGCGAAATGGGGTTTTTGTGCCTCA
>JAJJMB010007708.1:15881030-16051870 GCA_023531105.1 Papaver atlanticum
AGCACATAGCTCACTATTTTCCTAAATTCCATCACATGGGAGGATGCAAAGCACATAGCTCGCCATTTTCCTAAATTCCATGCTTAAGGACAAGGATCTGCTGATGGGGAGGATATTGTCATGTACCTTCTATTTCACTAGCTTACTACTCAGCCGCCCCTAAATAAACATACATCTGCCCTTATCATTAATGACGTGTCGACTGATCATTTGGCATTTGATGCCTGTTAGGATTGAGCACGTGTCAGGGTTTAGATTAGTCAGTCATTAGGTTTTCTCTTCCAATCACAAGCGTATTTAAGATGTAATGAAACCCTATTTTAGGGTAAGAATGAATTAATGAAGTACTAAGGCTGCTCCGGCAGAGTTACTATTATCCGATTATTTTCCGTTCAATTTCCGTTGATTTCACTCCCATCGTACTTAGAACAGTACAAACGGCTCTATAGAACACAAAGCATTACAAAAATTGAGATGGATTAAACGAGCTTTAATCTTTACATTTCCTTCAATAAACTGTATTAATACCTCCTCTGTACCATAGCTCACCAAAGATGATACTATACACATGACTCACATGACAACTACAAACGTAAGACATGTTTCTCGAGTATGAATATATCCATCCACTGAATGTACAATGTACTGAACCAAAATTTGGAAATAATTGATATTTGTGAGCTTACCTAGAACCACAAGTTGATCAAATTCATGCCCAGGCTTCAACATAGACTTCATCAAAGTAGTGTGCGCTACAGAGTAAACAGAAGGATTAGCGTAAATAACTTTTGTAAAAAATATGATATCCAAACACTAATGAAAACAGGTACCTTGGTGGTCCGCCAAATGTTCAGTGAGTATGGTACCCTTCAAATAACCTTTAGCATTCACTTTCACCATAACTGCATTAGGATTCAAGCACTCAACAACACCAGAAACCACGCTACCCAACTTTAATACAGCATCTTCTGATGTTGTCACGAAGAATTCAAGAAAAGAATATTAAGCTGGAGATTTTACTAACTTCGCAAGATGGAATGGTAAAATTTTTGGGAAGAAAATAGCAGTAAAAGTGAGCACCATTTATAATGGCTTTTATAATATAAAGAACATAAAAAGAATTAGAAGATTCTCTAGCTGAACAGCATAACCTAATACAAAAATTCTAATCCTGTTCCAACATATAAGCTTCTGCAGATATGCGACGCAAGACATTATCAGTAAGCATTCTGCAACAAAATTATATTATATTCCTTGCCGAACACCAAAAGCATGTAAGCTAATAGGCCTTCAGAACTTGAGAACTTAGATTGAGGTGTGCCACCAAAGGTTTAAGGAAGCGGCAGGGAGAGGCATTTTCTGTTGGAGATGCGAGACATTGCCTCACATTGTGACTTTAACAAGTTACCAACTAGTCCTACTTAAAGTTGAACATGCTAACCTACTGCCCTAAATAAGAAATAGGCAACTGTATTGTCTTCTCTCTATGTTACAGACTACAGTAGCCTCCACTTCGTTTAACCTTCTCTTCACTGGCATTTATATTTGGGTTTGATCTTAAAAACCATCTGTAAAGCATTTACAAGAAAAGTCAGTCTCAAATACGCCTTGCTCAGTTTAAAGATTCTTAATGCCCAAAAGCCAATAGGCTAACCTTCAAAGCTAGTGGAGACCAGACATCACAACAGTCGATTTAAAGAACAGAAATTTATAAATTTAAGAGATTGTCAACCCTCATACAAGTTTTGAAAAATGTATAATTGACACCTTCATACACATAGATATAGAATTCAAACACAGTGAGAATGAAAGCGAACCTTGTTGGAGACATAAGAAAACTAATGTTGATCCTCCGGGAAGCAGGAACTGCACTCAGTACCCTACATTTCACGACTTGTCCAGCATGATACATTGAACTTGCTTCGCAGCCTGGGTCTAATCCAAGTTCAGATCTGATTAAGAGAAGAAATAATCAGCTAATGAATAAAAAGATCAAATAATATATTAGGAGGCTTATAAAGTAGATAATCATCAGAGCAGCTCTATCCATATCTAACAACACAAGTCCTGAATGACAATGGTCAATAATTACCAAAAAAGATAAGGTAGAAAAGTTCCTAGTTACATTCTTGAAAAAGGCAAACTGGTTGCTCTTCATCCACAGACTAATTTCATATACATATGAAGAAATCATGAAACAAGTAGATGCAATTATATAGCATAGTGCTGACTAAGATCATCACATGTGCACAAATGCACAAGAATGAAACAAATAGACACGTACGCAAGTTTAAGGTCCGTATAACAGCAAGGGATTGGTTATATAGAGCAACTAACCGACAAGCAAATCCCTGCACTCCATTGTAGAAGTTCACTAAGCACCCATGTGTTTCAACTTTTTTGATCCACCCATGTGTTATCAGTCCATCAGTAGCATCGTCATATGAACTAAGAATAGCAAGCTTTAACTTGACCTGAAGAGAACACAGCAAACAAGATAGGAAGATGCAGCTCATATAGAGAAGCACAAACACACAATATAGCGGTGGTCCCTTTGGTTTCTCGTTACCTTCAGGTAGTTGATGAGTTCAACACCATTCTTACAACCGCATAGTTTACATCGTTTCTGTTTGATAAAATAGAAAAATAGGGTGGAAGAGAGTTTCAGTTGTGGTACTTCATATAAATTAATCATCAACACTGATTTAATAGGCTAATGTTGAGATTTGTTTGCTTGCACTTATGGATACTTTTAGGAGCTTATGTTAACGGGTTATAAAAATTCGAAAACAACCAATATCATTTTTGACAGACATCATAGGCTATATTTCTTCCATGAGACAATTATCAAAACAGGTCATGTTGTTTACGTGTTTCTCACATACCTTGCATAGAGTTAAATTACTTCAGAATTTGAATTAAACCAATTTAGATATGCAGACATGTATTAGGCTAAAGTTTGTTGTATGTAAAAGATATAGGATGTAACATCATAAGCTCGAACTAATAAGCTAAAGCTTTTAACAAAATGAATATTTGCCTCATTCGTCTCCAGAATAGTAGCTGATCATTTTTTGCTTATGTTGAAGGAGTTCTGGGTGATTTGGAAATCCACAGGTTGATGGAGAATTTGTGGGAACCCGGATAGCATGGCAGCTTTCGCTGATTCCTGCGAATTTTAAGAGTGCTATTAATTTGTATATCACACATTTCCGTTCATTATAACTTATATAATATGATGTTCTAGGGTGAGATGAGAAGATTGGCTAATTTACCACTCACCCACTCAAGAGTGTTCGGAGGCAGTCTGACGACCCATCTTCTGGACCTCACTGTCTAGAGCCATAAACACAGCAATACGGGTTGCACCTTCAAATTCAAAGGGGATAGGTACCTGTGTTGCAAATGGAAGATGAACTGGTGAATAAATTAACAGGTCGAATTTATAACAACAATTGTTTAATAGTAATACATAGTGTTGAGCACTAACCTGGCTATGAAAATGTTTACTTTTCTTTCTCCCTATAAACTTTCTTCCTACAACCATTGCAACCAAGATTATACCAACCATTCACAATGAGTATTTTTGTAGCGAGGCCGTTACACACATGAAGATATTAGTTGCCTGTATATACAGATAGCAGGCCAATTGGGAAAATCAGATGCAGTCAATAGTTTTACAGGATAAAATTAAGTTAGCCTAATTGGAATGCATTGCCATACTCACAGGGAAGGCGGGGTCCCCCTTGGAAAAGAGTAGTTGGTCGATAGTTTCACTGTTATCAACATCGAGAATTTCAATCGGTGTTTTCCCTTTTTTGCCGACCACTGTAAGTGATATGGAAAGATGTTCTTGAATCCAAGCACCTAGAAACATTTAAACAACCAAAACATAACTGGTTTAAATACCATTTCAACGGCGTTGATAGGATGATTCCAATAAACTGTGAATCACCAGCATAGTTGTTAATATCATCTAAAACTGCATATCAGAAGTTTAATAGCTTAAATTAAAATGTAGGATATCTTGTTCAAGTGTTATGACATTCTTTGCTTTATACACATTCAAGTTGATCTTGGGATCAGATAAATGTAATATAAATAGTTGACCTTTCTTACACTGACAAATTAAGAATTTACCAAAATCTGGGGTAAATAACTAAACAAAGCTAATCAAATCATTAACACAAATGAGTCTAACATATCTATGTCATGCACCATAAACATAGTTTTTGATCCTAGTAGAAGATAAATATTATACTAATAAAGACCATGAATAGTTAAAATGATATAAGAAAAATGCAAAGACAACATTAGTAGGTATAAACTCAGTCCAACACCGATGAGAGTTGATGTACACTACATTGTATCAAATAAAAATGGTGAACACTAACCGTTGTCGAATTTCAGCGATTTAAGCTATGTCAATTTTGGTGTACATAAAGTCCAACTATTTCCATTTCCTGGTATCTCCAACTGTGAAGGTGCATTATTTGGATTTTTCGAGGGACTGAAAATTCTTGGAGTATCCTGTGTGGCAGATGATTATATCTTATGTGAGTTGCATTCACTAAAAATTATATACTTAATTAGAGTAAAAAGAATCTGACTCACCTATACTTAAAACATACATGGCCAAATTCTAATAGAGGGATAACAACAGATGTTAGGAGAGCAAAGGAAATCAAAATACTAAAATCTAAAACGGTAATTAAGATAAATTACATAAACGGATAAAATTAAGCAGATTTCAAAATGAGCTTGATTATTAATTACTAATTTTTTTAACTCAATTATGTATCATAGACCTATGTCGTTTGTATTAACCTAGGGTGTCGATGAAATGCATCCTATGCTCTGCCCAATCTGATTATTGAACCCTTATGTGCATCGAAAATTCCTAACACAGACATGAATTTGTTGAATCAAATACCATCAATTATAGACTCCATATAACTTCTACGTATGAACCCAGCACCCAATATCAACCTTCCCCAAAATTCTGGATTAGAAAAATTGAGTTTTTCTTCTTGGGAAACAAATGATTAAGGTAAGGACTAAACTCTTATTTAAACTTGTTTGAGCTTCCTCAGTAAACTTAGGTCATAACTATATCTAGCATAGAGTTGAATCAAATAAAAATCTACACAGCGATATAACACAAAGTTACAATATAAATAAAATTTGTAAAATGAACCTACTTTAGAGCAAGCTTTCTGCTCCTGATAGGAAGAATCCCCTGAAATGCTTAAAACTTCATAACGATCTCGAAGCAGAGCAGGCATAGAAGTACCTTGACGCAGAGCAGGCATCTTCCCTGGCTCTCTGCATTTCCAAACAGTTGGCTATCTATTAAAAATTGGAATTTCACATCAAAATTAAAATTTACTATACACAACCAAGTCCAAACACAAAATGACAACCCATTGTCAAAAACTTCAAGAAAAATAAATCCTCAAATTCGAGGGTCTAAATTGAAAAACAAAATAACACCCATTGTGGATATGATGTCTAAATTGAAAAACAAAATAACACCCATTGTGGATATGATAGTTGGATAAGAACAAAAAAAATTGATGGTAGAAGACTTGTACAGATATCAATCTAGGGCTTCGAGAAGAAAGAGCGAACTGGGGAAATTACCTGAAACTGTCAACAGGGAAAGAGCGCTACTGAATTTCTTCATGTTCTTTTGCTGCTGCTTCATCACTTCATAACCGATCGATTCAGGAAACAAAATTGAGGATTCTTATAACTTTTATCAATAATGGATACTGTAAGTGAGAGACAAAAACCCAGTGTCCTGACTGAATCAAAAGTGAAATTCATAGTTTTCCGTTTCAGATCTAGTTTCAGACAATTTGCCATCGGAACATGAAGAGAGAGTGTAAATGCTAAATCATCCACACAGCTGTTCCGTTACATAGAATGGAGAACCGAATTTATGATTCGCCAATTAAGAAACAGATTTAATACACCCAGCAAATAGATTAGAGCAGATTCCATTCATTCGACTGTAGATAAATCAGGCGTATCGACTTACATAGGCCTACTGTTTCAACACCAACGCCAAATAGATTAGAGCAGATTCCCTTCATTTGACTGTAGATAAATCAGGCATATCGACTTACAATCCCAGCAGGGTTCCTGAATCACAACACAGACGAAGAATTTCATTAAGCCAGATTTTTGCAGTTTACCTAATCATAAGTTATTTCTCGATACCATGTACTCTAAATTTCAAGGAAATGATTACCCATTCAAATGCCACCAGGAACCATGGCAGACACATCCCCCGGAACAGTGGTCTTGTTAGCAGCGATATGAACCAATTCCATTACTTTCTCAACTCTTGAGCCATCGATACCCTGCAGAATTTAAGACGTACAGAAAGAGACTCGTGAGTATCTACTTCCACCAAGCTGTTGGACATGCCACATAATATTGACAAGACATGACTACAGAGTACAAGCTTTCATTCAATTGTATGCCACAGAACTGGGTACAAGACGGCAATGTTCATTCTGAATTTCGAGGATAAAGTAAAATAATAAAATTCGCCTTCTCTGAATAAAACCGACCTCTTTGCCTTGTTTGTTGACTTCCTTCAACCCCAAGGAATTTATCATTTATGTGTCGTAGTGTCGTAGTGGTCACCACATAGGCATACTCAAATGGAGATGGGATGACCCAACAGCAACAAGACCACTGATATGAGCCATATCTGCCAACAATATAGCCTTTTGCTTGACACACACCTACAAATATGTGAAAAGATTATTTTTCAGTTGGACCTGTATAAAACTAAATAATAAAGGTGTGCCAGAAGGAAATAAAATTTGGCCCTATATGCATATTCTATCCTAGCAATATGTTGAGAATATAATGAGTGAGATGGCAACGTTCAGTGAAATGATGCCACTGCGGACTAGAGAGTATAATCAACTGGCAATGCTTTCACATAGCCAAAGTCCAGAGATGCAAAGAAAAATCGAAACTGAAAAAGAAGTTCAACTGAGTTTGGCTGTACTTAACTTAATGTAGTTTGCCTGGTGAATGCGTGCATAATCATAGAAGCGTGAATAAGCACTTGCACCAGCAACTATCCTACTATGCTTGTGAACCTGTGCTGAGCAACAGCTTTCAAAACAAAGTACCTGTGTTTTGTTTTCAAGTTGCGAAAAACTTGCGATGGCAGTTCCAAGACTAGATCAGACAGCCGCAACATGGTGCTGTAATTGCATTTGACACCCTGCAACTTTAGAGAGCTACTTGCCAGGATTTAAACATAAACTATTTAACATTCATTCCCTTTTAAGTTACCAATTTAAACATATTTAAGCCCTTTCGAAGTTTTAATAGCAACATCAAAAGTAAGAAGAAGAAAAACCTAAGACATCGCTTGAACAAAAAACAAGGTCATATCCAAGAAACTCAGAAGTTTTAATACCAACTTCCCAATCTCGTCCACAAGTCAAGCACAACATTGCAGCTCTATTTCTTCACCTCTTCGTATTCAGCTTCTGGAGGTTGCTCACCACCTTTGGCACCACCGTCTGATGAAGAAGAAGAGTCACTGCCCGAACCGCCAGCCATGTTTTGACCAATCTTAGAGATCGCCTTGTTTGCAATATCAAGCTTGGCCTTGATCTCGTCCACATTATCTCCTGCAGATGCCTGTCTGAGGTCAGATATGGCATCCTCGATCTCCTTTACAACCTCTGCTGGGATCTTGTCCCTGTATTCGCTCAAGCTCTTGTCCATGCTGTAGAGACTGGTATCTGCACTGTTCTTCATGTCTATCAAGGCCTTCCTCTCCTGATCCTTTTGAGCATGTAATTCTGCCTCATCAACCATCTTCCGAATGTCACTCTCAGAAAGACCTCCAGATGATTTGATGGTAATCTGCTGCTCTTTACCAGATTGTTTGTCCTTGGCAGATACAGTTACAATACCATTGGCATCAATGTCAAAAGTGACTTCAATCTGGGGCAACCCTCTGGGTGCAGGGGGGATACCCGTAAGTTCAAAGTCTCCTAGTAACTTGTTGTCAGAAGCCATCTCACGTTCACCTTGCAACACACGTACACCAACCTGAGTCTGATTGTCAGCTGCTGTAGAGAACACCTGCATCCAATATAACCAGACATAAATATAACAGCAGACAACAATCTAAAGAAGAAAAAAGAAAACATGATTCTCACATGTTTAGTAATGTAACATTCAACAACACTGGGGGAAAATTCCTCACTGCTAGGGTTGAAAGTAAGAAAAAAGAAAAAGAGAATATTGGAGAGAAACTCAATCAAGGTGGTTAGAGTTGATAACAGATCAATAGAAGACAAACACAAAATCAATATGTAAACCTTTTCTTACAAAGATTGAGAGATTAGATTAGCACTAAATCAACGAAGAAATAGAATCTTTTGGTTTCTTTGTATGCCTGCAACGGAACCAGGAGGCATTTACAAAAGTAGCACACATGGTTCTCTCTAGGCAATGAACATAATTAAAACGTATATGAATATTATGACCACTCAAAACAGGGATTTATGGCTACCATTATTTTTTGTAATGCAAAGATTAGAAAACAAAATCGATATGTAAACCCTTTTCTTACAATGATTGAGAGATTAGAGCTATGGTTCTCTCTAGGCAATGAACATCGTTAAAATGTACATGAAATTCAGATTACAAGACTGCATAAATATGATTAAACTTCTTTCAACCAAAAATTAACACCAAACGGTTTTCTGAACTTTACAGCATTGTGCAAGTTGAACTAAACAACCCAGATAAAAATTGGGAAAAAAAAAAACATGTTATAATTGAAATTGGTAACCATACCACGGCAGAAACTCGATATTTCATCACCCATAATGTCCGAAGTCCAAGTATATTTCATCACATGCTAGACATCATACATGTAACTAGAATATATAGCTTTTGCTTGCAAACAAAAGATAAAGATTGAAAAAGACAGAAAGTAAAAAACTGTCAACGAAATGGCGGAATATGGAAAAATCAGAACCATGACAACATTCGGAAGAAAAAACCCCACTAGAGAGAGATGAAATAGATTAACTATTCAAAAACTGAATCATATTGAACACAACAATTCCAACAAAGTATATAGTGTGTCAAGATAAGCCAGAATCCTACATAAAAGAGCTCAAAGATACACAAATCTTTGAAGATAAACAAAATTGCAAGACATATCACATCAGAAGCTCGATTTCACATCATCCGTAATGTAAGAAGGGGAATCCGAGTATATTTCATCACATGCTAGACATCATAAGTGTAACCATAATCCATAGGCCTGGCTTGGAAACAAACAATACAGATTAAAAAAGACGCAATATGAAAAACTGTAAATGAAATTGCTAAATGTCGAAAAACCAGAACCATGACGAAAAACGAAGGGAAATAACCCACTGGAAAGAGATGAAATAGATTTAACTACTCAAAGCTTGAACCACTTGAACGCAACACAACAACCACTTGAGGTGGGCAGCTCATTCAGAGTCTAAGTGCTCCAAAACAACCCAACAAAACAGTGACATGAACCATTTTCCAGGAAATTCAGTTCCAACTGCCTATACATTCCATGGCATAATTACCAAACTACAAACCCAAAGAGTATGCCCTTTTGATAGGTTGTAGAGGATACTTAGGGGAACATTTTCCGTGAAGAAAGAATTGTCTAAAACATCACCCATAGACGTAGAAGTAGGCCTCAAAATGGCTGTCCGTGCAGTTTTAAGAAAACGACAAGTTTATGCACTCACTTGACCGGCATGCAATACAGACCAAAAGGCAATAACATATGAAATTGCTCCAATAAGAAAAGCAGCAGAAGATAAGAAAATAAATACTATTGTCAAAAGTTGAGGAACGGAACTGCGTACTAACCTGGCTCTTCTTAGTTGGAATGGTTGTGTTTCTGTTGATCAACCTAGTAAAGATGCCACCAAGAGTTTCAATACCAAGAGACAGGGGAGTGACATCCAACAATAGAAGTTCCTTCACATCACCACGTAAGATACCGCCCTGGATAGCAGCACCCATAGCAACAGCTTCGTCAGGATTCACACCTTTACTTGGGCTCTTGCCAAAGATCTCAGACACTACTTCTTGAACTTTAGGAACCCTTGTCATTCCTCCAACAAGAAGAACCTCATCAATGTCTTTGACTGACACACCAGCATCCTTCAAACAGCTCCTGCATGGGTTCTTGGTTCTTTCAATCAAATGATTCACCAGGGACTCCAGCTTGGACCTAGTCATTGTGATGTTCAAGTGCTTAGCTCCTGAAGCATCAGCTGTGATGAAAGGCAAGTTGATTTCAGTCTGGGAGGTAGATGACAGTTCAATCTTAGCTTTCTCAGCTGCCTCTCTAAGCCTCTGGAGAGCCAATCTATCCTTTGACAAATCAATTGAGTCAGTCCTCTTGAACTCACTGACCAAGAACTCCAACAGGGTGTTGTCAAAATCCTCTCCACCCAAGAATGTATCACCATTGGTAGCTTTTACCTGTGTAACAAGAACAGAGCCAGTTAGTTAACAATACACTAAGAAAAATAAGCATAAGCACATAGCAGAAACAGTCATATGTTTACCTCAAAAACACCGTTGGAAATCTCAAGGATAGAAACATCGAAGGTTCCACCACCAAGATCAAAAACTGCTATTAGTCCCTCCTTATTGTTCAGCCCATAAGAAAGAGCAGCTGCAGTTGGCTCATTGATGATTCTCAGGACATCTAAACCAGCAATTCGCCCTGCATCCTTTGTAGCTTGTCTCTGTGCATCATTGAAGTATGCAGGAACTGTAATCACAGCTTTGGAGACACCCTTGTTAAGATAGGCCTCAGCGGTCTCCTTCATCTTAGTAAGCACAAAAGCACCAATTTGACTGGGAGAGTACGTCTTGCCATTAGCCTCAACCCACGCATCACCATTTGGAGCCTTAACAATCTTGTAGGGCACCATTTTCATCTCTTTCTGTGTCTGGGGGTCATCATAAAGTCTACCAATCAAACGCTTTGTACCAAAGACGGTGTTGGTTGGGTTGGTCACTGCCTGACGCTTGGCTGGAACCCCCACAAGCAATTCTCCCTTATTGCTGAAGGCAACAACGGAAGGTGTGGTCCGTGCTCCCTCAGAGTTTTCAATCACTTTAGCAGTCTGTAAAAACACCAGCAACCATTAGTCAAAAAACAATATACACATGCCAAGGAGATAAAGAATAAAAACGCAGGATCGAACCAACTTGCAAAAGATCTTAAACTCACCTTCCCCTCCATCACTGCCACACATGAGTTGGTGGTTCCAAGATCAATACCAATAACATCATCACCAAGAGCTTTAGAGCTGCACAAGAAACATAACCATTAGTACTAGCCAAAGCAGTTGACAACAGGAAACCAAATCATCACATAAAAAATAAAAAATAAAAAATAAAAAACCACACAAACCTGAATAATCTAGCTACATTCCCCAATCTCTTACTCAATGGTGAAGCAACAGTCCATGCTGTTGCACCAGTTGCAGGCATCTGTGTAGTGAAGGAAAATTAGCATCCACATAATTCCACATGAAAAAACAAGGTACTAGAGAACACCAAACAACACTGAATTGAAATAACAGAAAATGAAACAAAAAAAATCAGAAACAAAACACCATCAATCTCTGATAAACATATATTCATGAATCTAAAATAACAAAAACAAAAAATTGATGACCTTAATAATCTCCATCATGCTTTGTCATATCAAATAGGCAACTATCCATAGAAGCTTTGTTCACTCACCAAAATCATTTAACTACGACATTCTAGCAGTACCCAATAAACCCTAAATCAGACCAGAACAACCCAACAAATAAACAAAATCTCCAGTGAAAATTAGCACCTAAATTATAAATAACGACAAAATCAACAGCACCCAAAAGAACCCTAAATCAGACCCAGAACCACCAAAATCTCCATTTTTCACTGAAAATTAGCATCTCAAAACAATCATAAACAGTATCACACAGCTACTAATCATCATACAGATACCAAATCAGTGAAACGAAAGACAAAGAAAAACCCTAAATCAAACAAAAACTGATGATTTCTTTTCTACATCTAACAAAAAAAAAATCCTAACAAAAAATACCAAAAAAAGAAGATAATCATGAAAAGAATCAAAAATCATATAATCCTAACAAAAAATACCAAAAAAAGAAGATAATCATGAAAAGAATCAAAAATCATTTTGAACAAAAAAAAAATAGAACAAATCAGAGAGCTAAAGGTAAACAAAAAAAACTTACACATCTGGAGGCCAAATCAGTAGATTTAAGAGCAGATCGAGCTGATCTAAGAAGAATCGAAGTCGCCATTAACAATAGAAGATGATTTCAGAAGAACTACTGAGAGAGATTTTGATGAATTTTGTTTCGGGTTTTAGGGTTTTTGTTTTGGAGAAGTTTTGAGCCGCTCAAGTAATGAGGTGTTTTGCCGCTCAAGTAATAAGGTTTTGTGATTAAAAAGTTTCTGGTTCTTTTGAGGGTTATTAATCACCAAGGTCACAAATGTCATTTCACCTGTCTTGCGCTAAAAGTTGCGATGGGAGACTACTGCTGCATACTAAGGCCTAGCGATTCACTCCTCCTTCTCACTTTACATGTACGGGCTACCATTTTGGGTGCCCCTAGTCTAGGAAGTTGGGTGCCTCAGTAATTAGTTCTTGTCCGTTGATTGATGGTCACGTGTCCTCTATCCATTGAGCAATCATTATGGATTATCATTGGGTATAACTCTCTAAGAGAAGTTTATCTTCTTCATTATTGAAAATAAATGAAACTAGTTTTGTTGGTTGCGCTTCTTTAAGTCGGATTTGGCCTGAATCTTCGATTTAGGAGGTGTTTACACCAAATTTATCATCTCTGCTTTGTTAATTTGTTGTAACCATATAATTGGCATCAGAGTCGTTCAATCCACCCAAAAAAAAATATTCTGATTTACAATGACTATCAAAGAAGTTGCTGAAAAAGCTGATGCTAACGCCGCTGCAATCTCCCAACTCAGATCGGAATTCAAAACCCTTTCCTCGGATCTTACTAATCAGATTGATACAGTGAAGGCTAGCTTCAAAGAAGCTTTACAAGAAAACAATAGAAGTCTCATTCAGTTATTCAATAAACCCATCAATCCTCATTATTCTGAAGATGTGGGTGGCTCTCACAACATGTCTTTCATCAACATCATTCTAACTTTGTTAATCACCATCATCGTATTCCAAAGTTAGATTTCCCACGATTTGATGGAGACAATCCTCGGGGCTGGATCCTTAAAAGTGAAAGGTATTTCCAACTAAATGACATTGAAGAACACAGGAAAGTCGACATTGCAGCTACCTATCTTGAGGGTAAGGCTGAAAAATGGTTTTTAAATTTTCAAGTTAATCTAATAGAATTACTTGGACTGATTTATCTCACCATCTATGTGCTCGATTTGAAAATCCTGTTGAGGAGAATTTTGTTGGTAGCTTTAACAAGTTAATACAAAGTTCATCGGTGGATGATTACTATGAGGAGTTTGAGTCACTCAAGGCACTAATGTCACGTATGAATCCTTCCTTGAGTGAAGCTTACTTTGTTATGAGTTTTCTTAGTGGGTTGAAGGATGAAATTGGAAAATATGTGTCTATGTTTCACCCACAAACTTTAGCTGATGCTTTTTCACTAGCCAGACTACAAGAACAAAAACTCCACTTAACCAACACAACTACTAAACCATTTACCAAAACTTTCACTACCCTTTATACCTCTCATAGACAATACTCTCCTACACCTTTGTCACCAAAATCAATTCTCACTTCACCTAAATCTGCTCCTACTACTCCCAAAACTTTTTTCACTCCTGCCCCAAAGCCTAACCCTCCACCTCCAGTTATTAAAAGACTATCACAAGAAGAGATGGATAAAAGAAGTGCCCAAGGGTTGTGTTACAATTGTGATGTTGTATATAGACCATGCCACTTTTGCAAAGGGAAGCAAAAACTTTACATGGTTCACATGGATAATCCCGAGTCACAGGATACTGAAGAAGAGGAAGAAATTTTTGAAGAAGCAAATGAATCTCCAGTACACTCTGATATTGAAGTATCTCTCCATGCTCTCACAGGCAATGTCACTGGTGACACAATCAGAATTCCTGGTGTCATCAACAAGAAAACAGTCTCTATTCTTATTGACACAGGCAACAGCACTAGCTTCATTTATAGTGATTTAGCTTCTTCACTTCAATGTTCCATTGCACCAACCCCACCAATGATGGTTACTGTTGCTAATGGAGAAAAAACAGTCATTTCAGGTATTTTTCCTAAACTACAATGGAGTATGCAAGGACATACATTTATGGAAGATTTGAGAATGTTACCATTGGGAGGCTGTGACATAGTCCTTGGAGCATATTGGCTCAGGAAACTAGGTTCCTTTCATTGTAACAACCAGCACATTACTTTACAAGGAACTACCCCTAAACACTCCTTCTTAATGATGAGTGGAACTGCAATTAAAAAGTTCTTTTACAACCATTCTCATGGCATGGCAACCCATTTATTCTCCAACCTCAACACCCCTTCTAACTCATGACATTTTACTTCCATTATTACAAGAATTCAATTATATTTTTCAAGAACCCACTGAACTTCTACCAAAAAGGAGTTTGGATCATACAATTCCTTTAACCCAACTCAACTCTTGTCAATCAAAGAGCCTGTAAATTTCCATATGTATAGAAAGGAGTAGTTGAGCAATTGATTAAAGACATGCTTCATTCTGGGATTATTCAACCAAGTCACAGCCCCTTTGCATCTCCAATACTTTTGGTCAAGAAAAAGGATAATTCTTGGAGGTTCTGTGTAGATTATAGAAAACTCAATAGCATTACTATCAAGGATAAGTTTCTTATTCCTATTGTTGATGAGTTGCTAGATGAACTCAAAGGATTTAAAGTTCTCTCAAAGATTGATCTTAGAGCTGGTTACCACCAAATCAGAGTCAGTGATTTAGACATTTTCAAGACAGCATTTAGAACTCATCAAGGTCACTATGAGTTCAAAGTTATGCCATTTGGCCTCACCAATGCTCCTACAACATTTCAAGCCTTAATGAATGACATCTTTCAGCCATTTTTGAGAAAATTTGTTTTGGTCTTCTTTGATGACATACTCATTTACAGTACAAGTATGACTGAGCACTTAGAACATCTCCAGATTGTTTTCACATTATTGAGAGAGCACCATCTTTTTGCAAAATTGTCTAAATACAGTTTTGGTCAATCCTCCTTGGAGTATCTAGGTCACATTATTACACCTGAAGAAGTTTGTGTTGATCCTACAAAGATTTCCTGCATGCAGTCTTGGCCACTTCCCAAAAATATCAAGGAACTAAGAGGCTTTCTTGGCCTCACTGGGTACTACAGGAAATTTGTGCAAGGCTATGGTGCCATCAGTAAACCTCTGTCTGACTTACTTAAGAAGAATTCATTTCATTGGAGTCCTGCAGCAACCATTGCCTTTGAGAAGCTCAAGCTATCCATGAGCAACACTTCTGTTTTGCCTCTTCCTGACTTTACTAAGCAATTTGTAGTGGAAAGTGATGTCAGTGACTTATGTGTTGGCGCAGTGTTGCTTCAAGAAGGCCAACCAATTGCATACTTCAACAAGCCATTAGGTCCAAGAGCAAGAGCACTCTCTACTTATGAAAAGGAATTCTTAGATATTGTCCTTGTTGTTCAAAGATGGAGACATTATTTGCAGGGTAACAAGTTTATCATTAAAACTGATCATCAAAGTATCCAATATTTCCTTACCCAAAATATCACTACTGCACTACAACAAAAGTGGCTTATCAAGCTATATAGGTTGTCTGGCTTTTTCTAGGCCGTCAAAATATAGGTTTATGTTACGTGGATGTGCTATCAGCCATTGCATTTATCTATCCTACCTAAAGAAACGTGTGACTCTAATACATGAAACGTTTTATAAATTTAAGCCAACTATGGTTTCGTTTTCGCCAAGTCGGTTCTATACACCAAGATGGGTTAAAGGGCCAAACTAAGGGCAAAATCGTAAAAGAAAAAATGCTAAATCGAAACGATAATGAATTAAAATGCTGACTAATTCTAAATTCATGTTGCATGTATAACAAAATTAAATTGTAGCCATCAGCACTAGTACAGGCCAAGGTCACCTGCTAATAAACTTAAGTCGTCGGTTCAGGGTTCACCGATCTGCAGGTCACATGTATTATCCAAGGACATCACCGATCTGCTAGAGATTCATACCAATAGAAGGAGAAAAAAAATACATTGCCGAATTTAATAGAATTATCGCTCTACTACAAAGACATCTTTGTCCAACCGGATGAGCTAGACCCATTTTGCAGGACCATTCAGCTGTTTTGGGGTCATTGCAAAGGGAATTACATCTTTTTAAAGTGCAATTCAAGTACTAAGAACGTCAATCTTTATATTTGCTTGCTTCAATCGGGCATTATCCATTTCCTAGTGGTCTGTTCTTTAAATGCTCTTGTGGTTGGTTGGACCAGTGGTCTGTCTGGTGGTAGTGCTTTTCCTGTCTTTAGGTAATGTCAGTTAAACCAAAAACAAAACCATATAGTAGAAAATTCTAAGCACAAGATTGATTCAAGTTTAGCGTGAGCAAGCCTCAAATCAAGTTAGTTTCAAGCAATAGTTCCATTTGAAGTCCTGACGTTAATAGCATCAACGGCACTAATACCCGTTGGTCGTTGAACATCATGCACCATAAACACTCATCTAAGAAAACTGTAAGGGATCGCAAGCTCGTCAATGTTATTTGACCGGTCAAGAGACGATTTAGCCGCTAATGACTCGATTAATTGGATAAGAACGTTAATTAATATAAATTAATCTAACAATAATTTAGATTAAAAAATAGTACCATTGGATAGATCTCGAAAAGTTATGAGAAATGGACTACAAGAGCGCCTTATTCGGACTCCGGACGAAGAAGATAAAGAGACGTGAAAGATGCAGTCACAATGAGTCAACCGGAGTTGACCGTGAACATAGGCCGGCGGTACACCATTGACCATTGACCGGCGGTACACCATTGAACACGAAATCAAAGTCAGTTGACCAGACCTTTGTCTAGTCACCCCTTAATCGTAATAAGAGGTTGGGGATAATAATAAGAACCTAATTAATTTAATTACTAGTAACTAATAAGGTTTAGGTTACCGTTAATATGTAATTAGTGTGATTAGTGTTATAAACAGAAGTTTATTAGGTAGATGCCCACTTTAGTGGGACCCCATTACTTGGGCACCAAGTATGTAAACTCTATAAATAGAGTCACAAACCTTTGTAAACATATATACATGAATATAATTTTCTCTCCTTCTTCTTTATATTTTATGTTCCTTAGTTTTGTCTCTTCCTCAACTTTGCTAGTTTCACAACACATCATCAGAACGCAGCTCTAATTAATTGAGCTTTGTTTCGTAAAACTTTTTTTTTTCTTCTTTTGATTATTTTTCACAGAAGAGTTCTCTTACGTTTATTGATTTGTCTCTAGTAATAGGCAAAACAAGATTGTACAAGAGGAATAATCGTTTGTGTACAATTCTCTCTTTCATGATCAACACAATAAGCTTTTCTTTCTCAATTCGATTTCATGATAGAGATAATTTTATTGTCGGAATCCGTGTATTCAAATCTAACATACATATATTCTTCCACTGATCCGGAAGTAGTTGGGTACACAAAGATTACATTATGGAATTTATTTTTTTCCAAACATGAAGTCATGTATACATTGTGCATGGCATACCTATAGTTTCATCATTATTGAAAGTCATTGGGTAACTTCGAGGTCTTTGCAGAAACTATGAAGATATGTTTATTTTTATTTTCATAAATAAAGAGTCCTTTTGTTTCGTTATAGCATATTCTTTAGTACCCCAACCGTAGCCCGTCAATATCCTCATGTGCACTCACCAAGTTAGCCATATGCGCTCCTTATGATCTATTGGAGGACTTTATCACCTACAGGCACGGTTGATTTAGTTTTGGAGTTTGATATGTAAACAGACAAAGACTAACAATGGATTTTAGTACTATCGGTTTGTATAACTCGCAAACATTATCAATTATTCTTTTTAATAATTGTTTTTGGTGCTTATCTATTATCATTTTCTTTTAATCCGTAGTTATACCAAAAAAAATTAACGTATCCATGTAATGTTCTAGTTATTTTCTTAGATGTGAACTATACAATTTGCCTTAGTTGGCATATTATCCCTATCTCTTGTTAATAATAAGGAAACTCATGTCTATGATTCCACAATGATTTCATATCTTACCTGCACCATGTTTTATTCTTTTGGGTGCCATTGAAATCTATTGATTAATTCTAAAATAATGATCCCTATCGTTTTATGGGATGAGGGTGATCAACTTTACCGAATAAGTTAGAGATTCCCTTCTTTTCTAATCTCCTTTATAGAAAAAGAAAAAAAAAACATCAAAAGATGGTTTACAGTTTCTATTTTTTTTTATTGAAACTGTAATCACCAAAAATTGGTGTTGTCGCAATTGAAGTACCTTTACGGTAATTAACCACGTGCATGGTTGAAGAACCTACGGCCAATTAATTTTGGTATCTTCGTCCATTCGATGAAGATCATGTGATTTAATTATAAATGGTTTCTATACATCTACAAGAAACCATCCTAACACGGATTGAATTTTCCATATGTGATGCAATTTTGGTGTACAGTATAAACCAATCGGCATTGGTTTTTCCCCATCATTTTTTTAAGATGTGAGAAAATAAATTGGCATATTCTCTAAAAAAAATTGTCATTTTTTTTTCTCCCAGTCAACACTCAGGTTTCCTTTTCTTTTTCTCTAACGAGAAACCTTAATTGAAATATGTTGTGTTTGCAAGAGCAAATTATTATGCTGGGATGTAGTTTCTATTTCTCAACAAGAAGCTATTAACTTGGTTTCCTCTATACGTACCAAGTTTATCTGCATAATTGCAGACTATACTAGTTGAATTCCCGAACAAGGAACTACAAGTAGTAATCACCATGTTCATATACAAGCTATTTTGCTCCATCTATTTTAAATATTATTGATGGTTCGTGGTTTCTTAAGATTTTATGACCCCTGTAGCTTGGTATATCTTATAATTAGTGGCGATGGGCCAATTTTTCTTTGCAAACACATTACCAAATTGTACCACATTTATCCCAGGTGGATGATCATTATACATATTTTCTAGTAATAATATTTTGGATGGTCCACTATAACAAGAATATTGAGAATGCAGTACACTTATTTTCGTGATGAATAAGAAAATGAATTACCTATGAGAAATCACCCATGTAGCTACTTGAGTTTAGCATTATGTCTTTGAAGTAATTCTGATACTTCTAATAGTTGTTGGGTATGGTATGGTCCGTATGGGCATGGCTAATGGAATTATCCAAGTTTGAATTAGCTTATACAATTGATGTTTTTACATGAACAAAATAAAGTCAAACTGTTTTCTTGCCACCAGTGATGAATGATCAGTGATGAAGAAAATTGGTGGTGGTTATAGTCCATGATCATATATTGAAGGTAACTATTGACTGATTTTTACATGATCTCCACGATGTTGCCGCAGTGACCGAGTATGACAAGATTGGACATAGGTAAGCCAAATGCACTAACAACCTTATTATTTGTATTCTTTCTTTTTCTTTAATGGTTTGTACTATTTTACTCTTACATCATGAGCGACTTTTGATTATCTTCTTTTTCTTTCTCTTCGGTACATGAATGTGGATGGATTTTTATCTTCCAACATTGAACAAACCATAATGGTTAATCTGTTATTACCACACCGAAATTATGATATTCATTGGTAAAGGGTTGTCTTCCAAGTATGGATTGTCTTAACGACAATATAAATTTCTATCTCTCATACAAGAAATCTTCAACTTGGCAATTCTCAACGATTTTCGAAAAATTGGTTTTTATTTCTTTAAGAAACCATTAATCAACCACAATAAATTTTGTATCGATTTTGAAATGAAATATGATTATTGTGGTGTAAGACAATTACAAATACCAGTAAATGAGGAATTGTTGCATCCTTCGGGGATATTGAGTAATATTATTTTATTTTTTGCCTCTTGGTAATTTTCACTTGTAGTTGAAATACGAGACACAAAAGATCAAATGGGTGCGCAACTGGCTTGTTAGCCTACATAATTAGTCCTTGTAGTGACTAAATTGATCTTGAATTTAATTTCTTTGAAAAAGAATGTGTCCATAATTTCATTCTACATCAGTATCTCGTTTGCCTTAGAGGTCACGGAATTATTCCGAGATTTATTTGCATATGGTATATGATTTTGGTTGTAACCAATAAATTCAATGGTTGATGTTCAAATTGTATAGACTATAATTTTAGGACATTTTTTTATAATGGCTCTTGAAGTCAGTATCTATTGTCCAACCCGGTATTGTTAACATCCATAAATTATTATAAGTATATGTCCTCGGATTAATCGGATAATACTTTACGAATTTTTTTTTCGTTTTTATGAGATGGAAATATTTCCGCCATGATCAAGGGGAGACTATATACTACCAGCAAAAGTTGGTGTTAATTAACTTGAAAGTTATATTTCTCTTCCATCACGATAAAATCGATTAAGGCTGTCATTATATGATCGGCGTGAAATTTCTCGTTTTGCTTTCATATAAGCTTTTGCCTCTTAAAAGGAAATCCAGTCACATCTAGCTGATAAGTAGCGTTCTATAAGAGGCTATAGGTAGTGCTTCAATAGAGTGTACCAAATTCACATTCTCAAATATGATGTCTTCTCACTTGAAGATGAGGATATTACAATGCTCGTGGGCGCTGGTACCAGTATTTCTGTTAATTTCAAGATATGCATATACGTGAGAACTGTGTGGAATCATGATAAGAAAATACGATTGTCGAATATTCATAGAGACCGTGGTTGTTAACCCCTCTACATAGAAATATCGACATATGTAATTGGTTGGCATACAATCCAAATTAAGTTGGATTAATTTCTCAATTAACGCAATTTTGGATCCAAGACTTACACCTTAAAATTGCCAAACCCATTACTTAATGGTTAGTGTAGTCTTCATGCGTTATACGATAAAATATGTTCCTTTTTAGGACGATTTAAGGGTTTTATTTTAGCTCAAATTTGAACCCTAGGATTGATTCAATAATTTTTGTTTCCTATGTATAATGCTTTTGGCGTGGTATTCCTTGAAGGACTCATATTGCATTTACACAAGAAATGTGATTGGGAACATATTCAAATTTGTAATCCTTGTAGGATTCAAATTATATTCAGACGGCCATCTGACTCTATTATGTTAGGTTTAACAATCCTTTATATATGTGTTTTTAGAAATTTGGTGCGAAACAAAGAATCCAGATTAATTAGTTGATGATATCAGCTTTATATATAGGTCTCTTGAGGAGTCCTTAAAAACACAAAAATCCACGCTTTAGCAGCATAGATTATATTATTTTTTATTTCTTATTTCTTAAATCTGCATTTAGAATTATGCTAGCTTAAACTCTTCTTTGAGATAGACTATAGTTATTTGTTTGATGATTGTCTACTGTAAAACTCATATTGTTGGGTTAGCATCCATATTTTTGTCAACAGTTGTACTATTTTTCCTTCATTCAGGTTTTGTCCCATGTGGTTTTCCTGATAAGGTTTTAACGAGGCAACATCTCGTTGAGGTTTAACCTTTGTTTTTCAAAATGTTGATATTTGTGCTCTTTTTCCTTTGTCCAAATTTTTTCCCATTGAGTTTTATTGGAAAGGTTTTAGTGAGGCAATTTAATTCAACATGGTGGTCATCCAGGGAGAGTTGTATCCATTTTGGTTATTCGGTGGATTCCCACCATTAATTAGGTCATTTTGTTAGACCAAATCAACATAACAAGCCCTTAGTCATTTGGATGTCATTCCGATCCACATAAGGTATGACCACAAATACAGTTTTGTTCACTTATGGTAATTTATCTACATGGCTCTATGTTGAAGAAACTACATCAACAACTTCTGCAAATCATCTCGGGAAGCTAGCAAATCCATGACACAAGTTCTCAATATGTTAAGGAATAGAGTAGACTCTGCAAAAGTATTAATCGAAGACAATATTGCTTGTTCTACACAAAAGAAGACTTCATCAACTATCCGACATCTTCATGAAAGCATTGTTGTCTCCAGCATAAATTCGTTCATCAAAATCGGAAGTATCGACTCAAAGATTTGCAAGCCAAGATTTAACCGAAGTACTTATCAGGGGGAGCATCATAGTGAAAGGTATTTTACTGGACTATCATGTGGTACTCTTTTTCCTTCGTCAAGGTTTTGTCCTACTGGGTTTTTCCATGTCAAGGTTTTAATGAGGCAATATACGCGTGTCCAACTATGTCCTAAGTTTTCTCATAATTGTACTTTTTCCCCTTCGATCAGGTTTTGTCCTTTTGGATTTTCCTGACAAGGTTTTAATGAGGCAATTGCTTAGATACAGTGGTCATCTAGGGGGAGTGTTATAAACGGAAGTTTATTAGGTAGATGCCAACTTTAGTGGGACCCAATTACTTGGGCACCAAGTATGTAAACTCTATAAATAGAGTCACAAACCTTTGTAAACATATATACATGAATAGAATTTTCTCTCCTTCTTCTCTATATTTTATGTTCCTTAGTTTTGTCTCTTCCTCTACTTTGCTAGTTTCACAACAATTAGTTTAATTATTAGAATAGTTATCTTTTCAATTTCTGTTTCTCCTGTATCACCTCGTAGTTCTCCTGTAACACCTAGTAGTAAGATAAGAAGAAAGGAGAGGAAAACAAAGAGCAAGTGAAAGTAAGAGAGAGATAGAAGTAGGGGGATTTTTACTAGTTAGTAGGAAAGAAGAAGGAATAAGTAATGGTGATAATTATATGAGAACCTTAAGAGTGGTTATGTGAACTTTGAGTAGGATAATAGTAGTAACCAAAGAGAAACCAAAGTAGGAGTTAGAGAAATAGATGAGGAACATAGTTATGGTGATGAAGCTCTTGTGATGAACTTAATTATAATTAATGGTGTTGATGATAATTAATGGTTATGGAGATGATGAATACGGATGAAGACTTGATAAACCAACTAAGGTAAGCTTTAGAATGATTCTAGTTTGTTAGTTATGTTTTAGGTACTTGTTAGATAGAAGATTTGTGATACCCGGTGTTTTTGGTTCGGATTTTAGTACCCAAATGTTGACCCATCGGAATAAAATACGCAGACCCAATAAAATGCGAATGTAGCCAACTAGTTGCATGTGCAGTTTCTAATGATAGACTTTTGAATTAGAGAGATAATCGTTTTACATTTTGTGTTAGTGAATATCATTAATTAATTATAATGTATTTTCCTAAATAATCAAACAATTGAAAATATAGTAAAGATATTTTAGGAAGTTCAAAGGACACATTTTCTTTTAAAACTTGGGATCTTAACTTTGTGGTTTTGCATGCATATTAAGTAGCGGAGGAAAAAGAGGAATTAAATAAGTCTTAATTAACATTTTTATATATACGTACGTATACAACTTGGTAAGGGTAGGTAGCACCTGTTAAATTAATTCTCTCCATGCACTATTGCCTTGATAAGGCTTTTAAGGCCAAACGCTATATAATTACATTTTTAGGAAATAAAAGAAGAAAGAAAACTGATTTAAAAATGATGATTATTATTATCATGCATGTGTATTTAATTGCATTGTTATATTGTACTATTTCCTTCTTTACGTTGTGCATGCAGAAGAGATTAAAGGAATATAATAATAATGTAAATAGGAGATTTGATAGTGTCCATTAAGAGTAGAAAGTATATAGAAAGTTGGTCAAACTTGGAGTCCCATTAGATTTCCATTCTATGCGTTATTGAAAGAATGCCTAATGTGAGACAATGCATCAAGAAACTAATAGGTGGTAAATGATATGAATGAAGTTAGTATGGTGTGGAATGTAAATCGAACAGTCCTTTAGTTACGAAGTTGCTTACTAGAGGCTTCTTTTGGTGCATCATCAATGGAGGACCTTAACTAAATCTTTATGATACAATAATAAATATATATTAACCATGGTTCTTTGATAAATTAACTATAAATAGGGATTAGAGAAGAAGCTGTATAAGGAGGTTAGTGTGATGTTATCCACGCACTTTTCATCTACACTTAGTTGTAAAGCCTTTCTTTAGAATGCATGTCCATATATAGTATTGTTTCCCGTGAGAAATGAGAGAGTGGAGTTGAGATTCAGAAACATTGAGCGAGTTGGAGCAAGGATTCTTAGAAAGAATATAAACAATAATTGTCAGTAATGGTCCAAGCATATTCGAGGTGGGTTTACTAACTCATTCTCTTTGAGGTGGTTGTTGGTGCATCGTCTTTATTTCATTTGTGCTTTTATTATTTTGATCTATCGTTTCTATATCTTCTTCCATCTTCTTCCTTCTGAGATGAATGTGTGTTTTGTGATCACAATTCTTTTGAATGGAAATGTTGTGTTTTTTTAACAATTTTGTTGGGGTTTGATTTATCTGACTTGATCTTTCATTAAACTATAACTGTTTGAAAATGATTACATATTCCCTTGTGCATAAATGATATATATTTTGAGGTGGTTTGTTTGAGTATGAATTGATCGGTAGTGTTGATTGGAATGTTCCATGCATGTCATCGTAATTCTAAAATAATTTTAAAAACTAAATGAGTTCATGTGTTTACCGTTAGATGGAATATGGTTCCATGCTAACGGCGGGTAATGATCACCGAGATTTAAATGGGTAATGATCCCCAGTAGGAACTTGTGTTTCCTGACCATCAATGGCGGTGTTCGTGTCGGATAATGAAAATAAAACGGGTAATGATCCCTGAGAGCAGATGGGTATGATCCCCATAGGAATTTTTGTTCCTGACCATTGATGGCGGCTGTCCGTGCCGGTAAACGATAGGTGGGTGTATGAACCAAGGTTTTCGTGCCGTGCACTCATGTGACAAATTGACTTAAATAATAATTTAAAAATATTGGTACTATGAAATTATTGATAAATTGATGTAGTTGTTATTGTCATTTCATATTGTTGAATTCGTGCATTTTGTCGTGATTTTTTTGTATCTTTTAGAGGATGGGAAAGTATGCCTACTGAGCCGTCAACTCACCCCAATTGACATTTTTTTTTGCAGATTAAAATAAATGGTGGAAGTGGAAGTTAGTGTTATTTGTTTTGTTTCTTTCCCTTGGTTGATATGTAATTTTATCCAAATTTTATTTTGTAAATGTTAAACTATTAAATTATAATGCCTGATCTATGTATTTAAGAATAAATAAATAATTTGTGCTTGTTGAAATTAAAATAGAAAATTTAAATATAGGATTCGTCTCTTTCCGACCCGTAACGCTTCGAGTTGGATCTCCAAATGGGTTTGACCCTGATCCAGAACTCGGAGTGTTACAAGATTAGTGTAGCAACCATTAAGTTCTTGATGCATGATAATTATAATTTTTGCATGGTATTTTGTTTACTGCTTAATATCTATAGATTTTATTAGGTATCTTAATGAATGATTTAGACACATCTCTATAAACGTAAATTGTAGACCATCGGTGTAGTTTCTATAGATATAAAGTTTGTCAAATTCCGTTGAGAAACGAATTAGATATCATTGATAGAAAAGTACCCGATGCAACAAAACCCAGGTGTAAACAGTCACGAGTATCAATAAGTATTAGACTTTCTAGATAGGTTAGACTCAGAATTAGAAAATATTCGGTAGGATAAAGTTGTAGAGGATGATCCTGCGATTCTAATGAGCCATATATTGTTTAATTTGAAATTATAGACTGTAATCTAGAGGCCCTAGAAGATGACCTCTTGAGTTGAGTTTTAGGTAAAACACTTGAAATATTCTCAAGAGAATTAGTGAAGATGATGATCGAGTCAGCTCGCTGACTCGGGGTGACCAATCTGACTCGTTACGAGTCAGACCCTCTTATGAGTATTTTTGATGGGCCGGTTTAGTGGACCGTGACGGTTTGGCCCATGGGCTAGGGTTAGGGACAGATTCATTCTTTTGATATTTTGGACCCTTTATGGTCCAAGTTAGCTTTCGGTTCCTTCTGAAAAGTTGTAGCATTTTTCGAGGGCTTTCTGATGATACCCAATTTGACCTTATTTGGATAAGTATATATTGTTTTATCCCAAAATTACTCATTACTAAGTTATAGAACCATTAATAAAACTAGAACCGTTAGTAATTTGACTTATCCTATAACTAGAAACTTGTATGATATTATGTTATGAACCTTTATGAGCCTATCGGCTAAATTCTTAGAGTGCTTGTGTGATTTAAAATTAGTCTATATTAACAACGATCGATTCAAAGGATGAACCAGTGGATTGAGGATCTCGAGGTAAGCATGGCTTGTCATCAAATCAGGTGGGAACTCTGTAACCTCCTTGTAATCATTAAGTTACTTCATCTGCGAGCATGATGAGTCCTTAATTTTTGTGAGCATGTTGTTTGTATTTGAATGGGTATGTTGTGTGATATGCGTTGTGTGGTTCCCCGCGAAGAGTGTTTGTGATTCCCCATAGCTCTTTGTTAAGTTTAGTAGGGCAATGTTACGTTGTTTAAATATTATTTTAGTAGGTAGGCTTTACCCCAGTTTAATACTATTACATTTTATTGTCTTAAGATAGTAGTCTGGCTTTACCCCGATTGAATATTATTTAGTAGTCCGGCTTTACCCCGGTTGAATATTATATATACTTTATTTTATTTGGGGAAATCACTCTGTGCATGTCATACTTGATTGTTCAGCCTTAGTAGTATGACTGGGTTACTATGACCTTGACTTAGGAAGAAATTATAGGTTCATGAGATGGTCATTATTTGGAGACTTCGGCCTATGAATAATGATTGGGCCTTTTGTGAACTTGCTATGCGGGGTCAGATCATAGTAATCAAACCTTATTATATCTAGACTTAGATGGTGGCATTGAGATTTATGAGGTGTACGCATTCCACGACAATATCTTACGGTACCTGGATTCATGCTATCATTTGAGACTGGAGTTATTCCTAGCATCTTCTTCTCCATTGAGTGAGACGAGGTTAGGATAACATATGTTTAGGTTGTTTTTATTTCATTATCTTTTGAAACTGTGAAGCATGTTAGTGATTACTTGATAGTTATATGTTTCCATTGTGCACCCCTTTTGGGATGATGTGCTCACTCGTTCCCACTTCAGTTTTTCAGTTATCAGAAGAGATGGTGCACGTGAAGATATTCGTTTTCATAGCTTCAAAGCATTATCGAATTTAGAGATGTCGTGTGTCTTTTGTATATTTGTTGTTAATTTGTAAAACAACACATTAACATATTTATATCACTCGAGAGACTTTCATTTATATAATATATCAGAGAGTTTGGATTATTTTTTTTAGTACTTGAAGTAATTATGATTCTTAAAATCGGTAATCTAGGTTTGATGCTTCAATTAGGTTTTAATCCTTTAGTTAAGCAGGTGATTAGGTTGGGGGGTTAAAAAAACACAGCATCAATACCAGCTAACCTGGTTAGCGATAGTTAACTACACGTATGTACAGCTATACCAACAATAACCTGGTTAGCTATCTATTTCGGTAGTTGTCAACTTCTTCGGATAGATCTTCTAAGACCTAGTTACGCTCTCCTCGTGAGTCAGATCTGCAAAGCAAGTTAATCCCAAACTGTAGGAAGATCCGGTTTTGTTATGTTGGTGGCAAAACCGAGCGGTGTCCTTAAAAATTTCAAACCTCTTCTTAAAAGCTTTTTCATTTTCCACATCAAAATGGTAGTAATCTTGATACGAGAGCCACTCTGCAAAGCAAGTTAATCCTAAACTGTAGGAAGATCCAGTTTTGTTATGTTGGTGGCATTACCGAGCGGTGTCCTTCAAATTTTCAAACCTCTTCTTAAAAGCTTTTTCATCTTCCACATCAAAATGGTAGTAATCTTGATACGAGAGCCACTTCAAAAACAAAGCATGGAGTTTAGCCTCGGAATTGAGGATATCATCGGTTATCTCTAGAGCTGTTTCATGATCATATAAGAGATTGCTGGAGTAAGATGAGGAAAACTTGCAAAGGAAAGTGAAATAAAATAAAGCTTAACACATCTTCTTCTTGTGTAGCTTTTACTACCTAGCCAGTCCTTTGCCAGTTTCGGATCTGGAACATTTGAGCTGAAGATAAAAACAACATTTTAGTTAAAAGGAACGACAATCACAACAAGTAATCAAATCATCACTTAGCTAGTAACAAAAGAAACCCCGGCACAAACCAGAATAGTCTAGCCAAAACAAACATTACTACAATGAATCAATTCATTAAAACCTGCAGAATAGTCTGGCCGCGCTCCCCAACCCCTGACGCAATGGTGTGACAAGCCATGTTGTTGCACGATTTGCAGGCAGTTGCAGAGTAAAAGGGAATTAATTTCCTTAATAAATACTAGAGAACACAAAAAAGCAACAAATGAACTAAAACATCGTCAATTTATGTCATGTATTTGTGAATCTTGAAATTAAAAATTAATGTTATGGAAAATCTCTGTCATGCCTTAACTACAAGTGCATCTGACAATATCACATAAGCAATCCTATTACATTACATACAAACTTTGCTAAGCAAAGTCATATAACTACCACATTCAAGAGTACCTCCAACAACCCTAAAACTCAAACTAGAACAAACCAACAAGTAAAAGAAATCTTCATTTTTCACTAAAACAAGTATAAACAACATCATAATAAGAAAATCCCTAAACCAACATCTAAGAAAAATCCTAACTAAATATACTTAAGTATATGTTGACTTCGGTCAAATCGTGCGTGCCAAAACTGCGAGTCACGTACCGTGTTCATCCGGTGTCTAGAAGGTACATGTAAATAGTGGACGGTATTTCTGAATTCTATCTCGTGGTACTAAAATTTTATTCAAAATATTATTTTATCAACAATTTACATTTTAACTAAATTAAAGAACTATACCGTTATATGACGTAAATGCCATTTGGTCAATCCATAACCGTTGACCGTTTTTCCAATTTTCACATGTTTGTGTGTACTTTTATGTGTGTGTAATGTGTGTCGTGTGATTTCCCCGCAAGGAGTGCCTATGGTTTCCCCACAGATCCTTGCTAAGTCTTATAGCACATGAAATGCAATGTATAACTATCTAGCACCGGAAGTGTGATATTATTTATAATTTATCATACGGGAAAGTACATGTTCGCATATTATACTTGATTGTTTAACTATATGATCTTGAATGTAAATATTGTTGTAGAACGTGAAGTGAAATATAGCTACATAGCACGGGAGGTGTAATATTATTACTTTTATTTTATAATTTATGTTGCACGGGAAGTGTGTTAAATATTCGTTTCCCACTCTAGTTTCAGATAACAGGTACGGTGGTGCTCACGAAGATGATCAAGATTGGATGATTCTGCTTTATTTGATTTATGTATATACATTGTTTGAAAAAAAAATACACTATTGTATATGTATCACTGGAGAGGTCTTCTATATTTTTCAGAGAGGGTTCAGATTTAGGTTAATCTTACTTTAGAACTTATTCTTTTTTGCTTAAATAAACATTTTATAAACTTGATGCCTCTGAACGTAGAATATTAAGTCAGATGTCTAACTAGCTAGATTTAGGGGCGTCACAAATCATTCACACAAAAAGTAAATGCACACAAACTTGTCCAAAAGTAAACAAGACCCATCATGCTCCAGATAGAAAGAAAGCTCAATGATTACAAGGTTACTGAGTTCCCACCTATTTTGTAGGGTAACCATATCTACCTCGAGATTCACAATCCACTGCTCCATCCTTTGGAACGATCGTTGTTAACAAAGACCAACTGTTAATCACACAAGCACTCCAAGAGCTTAGCCAAAAGGGCTCACATAGAAATCATGCAAGTCTGAATTAATGGTCTAGGTAAACTATCTAATGGTTCTAAACTTATTTATGGTTTTACATCTTTTCATTCTCTACTTTTAGAATATCTAAGGGTTTACTAATCCTATGGAGTTGGTTCTGTAGTCCATAAGATAAGCCTTGAAAAGATATACAACTCCGTCAAAAGAACGAAAGGCTAATTCGGACCACAAGGGTCCGATTCATCAAAATAGGAAAACTATCCCAATCCCATCAAATTGGCCCGTTAAGCCAATGTCTGGTCCATCTGGTCAACTAACGGCCAATAGTTAAACTGAAGGTCAAACTAACAGTCAACTTCTTGGGTCAAGGTCAAGTCCTGGTGAAACTTAATTTGAGTCAGGTCAATGGTCAAGTCAAGTCTAGGTCAAAATAGTCAAATTAGGTGAACCGGTCAAGTCCAACTAATGTAGAGTCAACTCAGTCAGATGGCTGAGTCAAGTGAGTCGAATCAGTTAGTCTTCTGACTGGTTAAATGGGAGCCATTGCACATGCCAAGGGAACAATATCACAAAAATGATGCAAGTGCAAAACAAACTTTAACGCAGCTAGACACTCTCTACCAACCTGATTCAAGCTTTGGTCACATTTCAGTCAATCTTTTTGCACACTCATCAACATTAGCTTCATTCTTCATACAAAATCACTACCTACAACATCAATTGAGATTACACTCAATCCTATCAACCCATCCCCATTATTAACAATTCCTCTATCAATCTCCTAAATACCAACCACACCTGAGCCAACCCACAATCTTGATTCCGTTACCAGCTGCGATGGCACATGTTACAGCCAACTTACAATAACCTAAACATACACTTATATCTTCAATTCATTTAAGATCCAATACTGATACCGCCTTCAACAATTACAACCAAACTCTTATCCCACCAAAAATCAACCCACCACCATTTTAACTGCAATCTAACTTATATTATCAAAATCCTCAATGACTAGTTTATAAGGAAAAAATTACGGACATAAGATCAGCCAATTGGTAAGGCTTTGAAAGCTTGGTTACTCTTGGAAACACTTAACCCTAGGTGTTATCCATCCTCTGATAACACGCATCTCGTCCCTGGAGCACTCATATATAGGACTAACCCTCACTGGCCTCCACAGTTTGATTTGAATGCCACCTCAAGATGGCTCAGGGTTCCTAACTATCCAGTAATCCGAGCAACACAATCTTACCAATTGGTTTTTTATTTTTCCTCACATACAAGGCCCTCTCTGTTTTTCTCATTCGCCTTTCTAGATACCCCACCTCAAGATGGCTTAGAGTACCTAACTATCCAGTAATTCGGACAACACCAATCTTATCAATTGGTTTTTTATTTTTCCTCACATACAAGGCCTTTCTGTTTATCTCATTCGCGTTTCTAGATACCCCACTGCACTATTGGAGCACTAGGTAATGACCCATGCCATAACGACACGGGCTATTTCACACAGTTTTACGCTGGGGGTGTTAGACAACCTTTAAAAGTTTGCGAAAGAAAATCATATCAATGGAAGAAGATTTTTAATGAGCCAGTTTCCAACGTCAACACACTAAGAAGACGTTGTAAATTAAAGCAGTTGTTGTATAATTTGGTTTATTGTTTTCAATGATCATTAAGAGGATCATATCTTCCATTCACTTTACTCTCCTTTTTTTTACCAATTTATTCCCAGTTCCATTAAGAATATCATATTTGATGAGATCTGAGAGAGAGACTGAGAAAAAGATTTTTGTTTTTAATTTGAGAAGATGTAGTCATGGTGAGTGTCGGTGGTCTAGGGGAGTAGTTTGTTAATAGTAAAATATATGATCCATTTCGCATCACCTAAACTAAAAAAATCAGAATTAAAATGCATGAGGTTTCTTGTAAATACATTATTGGCGGTCAATTTAATACAAATGTGTTTTTTGTAATACTAAATTTTTTCCGTTTTTTGTTTAACGGCACGGGTAATTTCACAGGGACAGTAGTTGAGCGAATAGAAATGCATGAGGTTTCTTTGGAAAAGTATGACGGCACAACTTGGTCTTGGTCCATTGAGACTTTTTGATGTATTATTTTAAATCATAACAGAAACAATTAGGTATTATTAGTATCTATGGTGTCGTCTTTGGCACTCATGAAATTGTTGAATGCCATAAAACAGAAGACTGAGCTACATCGTCTTTCGTCCGTACCGGAAGACTCATATCTTTTTTTGTTTTGTTGTATGCCATAAAACAGTTGTTGCACCATAGGTAACACTCCTCTTGTACTACTTTATGTCATTCATGTACCCTTACCTGGAATCACAGTATCACCTGTGTAAAAAAATATATGAAAAGCATTTGCCTTTCATAGACTTTAAGTATTAATACAATCAGGAGTTCAATCGGTAAGAGATAAGTTGTAGTGCAGAAAACCAAGCTGATGGTTGGTTTACACAAACTGTATGTTGTAAAAAAAACACAAAGAACTGTATGTTGTAATTCTAACAGTCCTTCCCATGAATAACACACTTAGCCCACTGTCATACAAGCATTATCAATTCAAAATACCACTTGCGACGTGCATATTCATAATTTAGTACGTAACTTAACGATACCAATTTACTTATTGGTCTCTGTCTAAAAGAACTTTCCATCTGAACTCTAAAGCTACCTTAAGAGAAGAATGTATATATATGTCAATCATCCATTGGCTAACTAACTTGAAAACAAAAGCAGACTAACACTTAGTTGAGGGCATTATTTACCTTGAAACCGTAGATGATCATTTGAAACCCCACTATGTCCAGATAACCAAACGGTGTTAATAAATTAGCTCACTGATGGAAAGACTATCATTGCTCATAAAATACACATGGTAACACTAGTTTAGTCCATATTCGAAAGAGCGATATGAGTTAGTATTACTTGAACATAAATTCCAAATGAGATGGTAAAGATGTTAGGCGTAAATCATAGTAATTACGTATTATATTTCTAAGTACACAGAAAATGAGCAAGATTAATCGACATCAATGCAAAATTTAGTACACAGTATACAACCCAAGTTCACATAGCAATTTTCCAATTTTACAGCTTCGAGTAACCATATTGTAAAATTCCTACAGACTTTGTTATATAACCGAATTCAACAATTTCTATCCCGGTGGAAACCAAAGAAGCCCATCTACAACTTCTTAGAAGATTCCGCCAGCTAATTCAGAGTCTAAGTGATCCAAAACAACCCAAAAAAACAGTGACATGAACCATTTTCTAGGAAATTCAGTTCCAATCGCCTATACATTCCATGGAATAATTACCAAACTACAAACCCAAAGAGTATGCCCTTTTGACAGGTTGTAGAGGATACTTAGGGGCACATTTTCCGTGAAGAAAATATTGTCTAAAACATCACCCATACACGTAGAAGTAGGCCTCAAAATGGTTGTTAGTGCAGTTTTAAGAAAACGACTAGTTTATGCACTCACTTGACCGGCATGCAATACAGAGCAAAAGGCAATAACATATGAAATTGCTCCAATAAGAAAAGCAGCAGAAGATAAGAAAATAAATACTATTGTCAAAAGTTGAGGAACGTAACTGCATACTAACCTGGCTTTTCTTAGTTGGAATGGTTGTGTTTCTGTTGATCAACCTAGTAAAGATGCCACCAAGAGTTTCAATACCAAGAGACAGGGGAGTGACATCCAATAATAGAAGTTCCTTCACATCTCCATGTAGAATACCTCCCTGGATCGCGGCACCCATAGCAACTGCCTCATCAGGATTTACCCATTTACTTGGACTCTTGCCAAAGATCTAAGACACTACTTTTTGCACTTTAGGAACTCTTGTCATTCCTCTGATAAGAAGAACCTCATCGATGTCTTTCATTGACACACCAACATCCTTCAAACAACTCTTGCATGGGTTCTTGGTTTTTTCAATCAAATGATTCACTCGAGCTTTGATCTAGTCATAGTGATGTTCAAGTGCTTAGCTACTGAAGCATCAGTTGTGATGAAAGGCAAGTTGATCTCAGTTTGGGAGGTGGATGACAGTTCAATCTTAGCTTTCTCAGCTGCCTCTCTAAGCCTCCGGAGAGACAATCTATCCTTTGATAAATCAATTGACTCAGTTCTCTTGAATTTACTGACAATATACTCCAACAGGGTGTTGTCAAAATCCTCTCCACCCAAGAATGTATCACCATTGGTATCTTTTACCTGTGTAACAAGAACAGATCCAGTTAGTTAACAATACGTTAAAAATAATAAGAATAAGCACATAACAGAAACAATCATATGTTTACCTCAAAAATACCGTTGGAAATCTTAAGGATGGAAACATCGAAGGTTCCACCACCAAGATCAAAAACTGCTATGAGTCCCTCCTTATTATTCAGCCCATAAGAAAGAGCAGCTGCAATTGGCTCAATGATGATTCTCAGAACATCTAAACCAGCAATTCGCCCAGGACACCCGGTAATTTTCTTGATTTTGAATTTCGGGATGAAATTCTTTTTAAGGGGTTAATAGTGTAAAACCCAGTAAAAAAAGTAATATGATTTCCGTGCCTAAAAAATTGCGGGGTTTTACACTATTAACCCCTTAAAAAGAATTTCGTCCAGAAATTCAAAACCAAGAAAAATACCGGGTGTTACACTATTGACACCTTAAAAAAGAATTTCGTCCCGAAATTCAAAACCAAAAACGCTTATTTTATTTTATTTTCAAAATTTAGCTTGTTAAATATTTTAGTTTAAAATCCACAGATGCAAGCAAAAAAAAAAAATTATACTTTAATACTTTATTAGGTAGTTTTTTCTTCCCAATCCCAAAATAAATGGATGTAAAATAAAACCGGAACTATGTTGAATCAAGATAAAACCAATATGAAAACACAACGATTAAAAGCCAAAAATAATTATGATTATTTAAAATAAAATCATTGTACATTTTTGTTTTTGTAAAACAAATTTTCGAAAACTGGTAAGTCCATACGCACAGTCCAAGTAAATCGGAACCATGCTCTGATACCAACTGTGACAGCCCGGATTATCGAACCTCCAGTGGACACGGATTCGACCTTGTGGGTCGAGTCCGATCCATCTAGCAATTCCAAATTTCCGGACCGCCACTCGTGTAGAACCAGATTTATTGTTGCAAAAGATTTTGGAGACACCCTTGTTAAGATAGGCCTCAGCGGTCTCCTTCATCTTAGTAAGTACAAAAACACCAATTTGACTGGGAGAGTAGTCTTGCCATTAGCCTCAACCCACGCATCACCATTTGGAGCCTTAACAATCTTGTAGGGCACCATTTTCATCTCTTTATGTGTCCGGGGGTCATCATAAAGTCTACCAATCAAACGCTTTGTACCAAAGATGGTGCTGGTTGGGTTGGTCACTGCCTGATGCTTGGCTGGAACCCCCACAAGCAATTCTCCCTAATCCAATATACCCCTGTTAATAACAATAAGTTCTGGAGCAACAAGGATTCCTCGTGGGATTTGCGGACGGGTCTGAGTCGTCTGATAAGACGATCCACAAAATTGAGAAAATGTTTCTCCCCGTCAAATATCCAGAAAACGTCATCACTTTCCGAGGCCTCGTAGACAAACTCTACTGCAAGAGACTCACATCTGACGGCAAGAAGGACTTCCTTGGCAGAGTTAACAAATATATTGACGAGTATTCTCTCCTGATAATTGAGGATCCTGTTTTGTCAAGAAAAATCGAGAACTTCGTTTTCCGCCTCCCGGATGCAAAGATGTCTAAAGGAAAACTTGTTGTGCTTGTCAACAGAGAGGTCACTAATAACACCTCAACGGCCATGATAGTGGCAATGGATTTCAAGTTTTCAGATACTCATAGTAGTACTTGGAATGCGAGCCAATAGATGAAGCTAGGTGTTGCAACAACCATAACATCCGGTGTGCCGTAGGTGGTAGAAGGGTCGATTGAGATTTCAGTAGAGTTTAGCAGTTCATACGAATGGGGATAAACGGTGGAAAGGGAAGTACAAATGGGGGCTGTTTATACAGTTGAAGTGCCATCTAAGAGTATTTTGAAGGCAAGTATGATTGCGATGCAGGGTACGGCTGACATTCCTTTTTCTTACACTCAGACTGATAATCTGGCATTCCTTTTTCTTACACTCGGATGGCTTGTTAGTGCCAACTCCTTCAATGAAAGCTTCCATATTGAGCGGTCTGCAATTCCATCAGCTAAACTTTAGTGCATCGTCTTTGTTTATCTGTTGGATTTAAAACGTCTTTGTTTTGTTTTCAAGTTGCGGAAAATTTGCGATGTTGAATGATAATCCTATCTGTTGTGTTTTTATTTGCAAGTTCCCTATCAACTAGCAGTTCCAATACCAGATCAGACAGCCGCAACATGGTGATGTAATTGCATTTGACACCCTGCAACTTTAGAGAGCTACTTGCCGGGATTTCTCTACATGCTGTACCCAAATGGCTACAATTACCAGACAAGAAGTTTTGCCAGGATTTCTTCTGTCAGTTTAAAATATTTCAAGAGTAACACAAGAGCAATTTAGGCCAGAAAGGCTTTGCCAAAATAAACTATTTAACATTCATTCCCTTTTATGTTACCAATTTAAACATATTTACGCCCTTTGGAAGTTTTAATAGCATCCGCAACATCAAAAGTAAGAAGAAGAAAAACCTAAAACCTCTATGCGCAGTGTTTAAATGGAACCTAACCTAACATAGTAGATAGCTTGAATAAAAAACAAGGCCAACACTTTTAAGCAGTATCCAAGAAACTCAGAATTATTATGATTCACTCACTCTTGAAAACATAAATATCATATCACATACCAACTTCCCAATCTCGTCCAGCAGTCGAGCACAAAATTGCAGCTCTATTTCTTCACCTCTTCGTATTCAACTTTTGGAGGTTGCTCACCACCTTTGGCACCACCGTATGATGAAGAAGAAGAGTCACTGCCCGAACCGCCAGCCATGTTTTGACCAATCTTAGAGATCGCCTTGTTTGCAATATCAAGCTTGGATCGGGTGATGAGAGAGTTGACTTAGTTTTAAAATCACTTTTGAAAATTCAAATCTCTTTTCCCTCTTCTATTTGATTATTCTATGTTATTACTTTTAATTAATTTTCATATATTTGATTCATCTCTTCCTTATGTTTGAACCAATTAGATTATTCTCTTAGTTTGATTTATTGTATTATAGCTAACATATGTTCTTATTTTGTGCTTTTCTTTAATTTATGTGTTTTTGTTTTACATCTTATTTATTTTGCTTTGAGGATGCTTTGGCTATTTGTTTTTGGATTTGATCTCTCATGGAAAACTAATCTCCCTTTTCGTTTTTCCAGCTTTTCCTTTGATATCTAGTCGACCAGTTGTGGTCTATCATATGCAGTGTGTATCCATTTTTCGACGTAGTTGTGCATCTCGAGCAGTTTTGCTTTATCACTGTAAGTTTGATTTGTGAAGAACAGAGGTTTCTTTTGCCGTGAGAAGACTTACTCTTCTTCTTATCTCCTTGAAATATTTTTTCTTCTCTGACTCAGTTTGATTCATCCATGGCACGATTCACATCTTCCTTTCGGCTACCATTTCCAATAATAGAACATGGTGTTTATGTAATTTCTGATGCTCTTCAAGTCAATATTCATTTGATTTTGATTGTAAAATTATAACCATAATTCTTACAGTGTCCAAAATACTTTGTCGAAATCCATGAAGTATCCAAAATAGTACCATATTCTTATGAGGAAAAAATCTTCGCAACGTCTAAGTTTGGTGACTTTTTCCTTCATGATTATGATATAAATCCTAGACCTAATTCATACCACTCTTAGATAAAAAGACCTTTCAATACTCAAAAATCCGAGAAAACTTCAGACTTGACATGGCTACCGACTCCAACGATATATTTGCTAATATCGTATCCAGAACGAGATATGTTAGTATCTTCAATAATGCTTAAGGTTCCATAACAAGAGCAATTACTTCATCTCAAGCTGTTGATTCCATTATTGAAGATCGGACAACGAGTTTTCTAACTCATAAATACTGCAGATATCGATTTCAAAGATATCAAATGAGAGGTGAACCGGACATGGAAGAAATCAAAACTTATCCAGATTAATACAATGTGAACTAATATGTTTGTGTTCAAACTTAACTTTGATGAAAATTGTAATGTAATCATCTGCAAAAGTCTGTGGACTGTGAAAGTCTACTTGCTATCTCTACATACATACGATAACAAGATTGAACTTGATGATCATAAATTTTCCTCCCATATTCGGTGTGTTCAGCTGCGCCACCCGCTTCTTGAAAATTTGAATGTCCAAGTGATAGACGATATATGCAAGGATATAGCAAAACTGAAAGTTGAACCTAAAAACTGTCATCCAAGTGGCACTAAACTGTTCAAAATTTGGGTTGAAGTTGATTTGAAAAATCCATTAAAAAGAGGGGCTAACTCTACATGGATAAACCTAACAAGATGTATTGGGCTAGGTATAATGCTTTGTTGTGGAACATCATGTTGCTGCTTGTGCTAGCATCGTTCAGAACCTTAAGGAGATGGAGTACAATCCTGAAGACTTTTAGAAATGGTGCCAAAATCACCCGGATGGGAAGGCTCTTACGGCTACCATTGAGGAATAACAAAGGTGCATTAACAAAGACTAAAAATCCCTAACCTACATAACAGATGGTTCTTCTTCAGATCTAGAAGACAACAACAACAAAAACCAAATGAGAGAACCGACTTCTTCTTCTACTCATACCAATCCAATCTCTCAACCAAGTATTTCTACTTCCCCTAATCTATCTGAGTTGAGTGAGATTAATCATGGCGGTTCTCTCAATTAACAGTTGAGGGTGATACAAAGATGAATAAAAGAACATTGGATACACATGCAAATCGAAATCTTGACAAAGGATTTGAAGGAATTGCTGTAAATACATTATTTTTTGCTTAATCTTTTTTTTTTCTTGTGAGTTTTGTGGGGAAAATTCAAGGAATTGCTGTAAATACATTATTTTATTTTATTTTTTGTAAGTTTTGTTGGGAAAAAAAAGGAAACAAAAAAAGTGATAGCATCTCTTTGGGAAACTGAGGTCGTAAAAAAAAGGTTGCGGTGAGCGTGAATCGAACACGTGAGGAAACAGAGGTAGTAAAAAGAAGATGCGAAGGTAGTAAAAAGAATAAGGTTTTGCGGTGAGCGTGGATCGAACATGCGACCTTCAGATCTTCAGTCTGACGCTCTCCCAACTGAGCTATCCCCGCTTGATGTTTATATACACCAACAAAACATACATACTCAAAAGTAAAGGTTATCGGGCCATTCTTAGATGAAATTAACCGACGACGAAATTATATGGATCGATGATTAATTGATGATGAGAAGAGAGAGGAAGAGGAGTTTTTTTTTATTTTAAATGAACCTTGCTAGTCTAAGAGAGGGTTTTTTTATTTCAGTTTTGTTAGGTTTGAATATAAAGGTAGATTAGGTTTACATCAGGGGTAACTTGGTCATTTACTAGGATTTGGGACACCCCTTATAACGAAAGGATCTATCATTTAAGGGTCCCATCAAAAGTGGGCAGGTCCCTGAAAAATCGTTTACTGCTAAACTATAGGTCTACGTTTTCACTTGAGCCCCTAAGCCCATATATTTTGGGTCCACTGTGTGAACATTACCTTCTTAGATATTGAAAGCGTGGGGTACCGAAATACACCACCAACTTTTTCTTAGGCAACCTGTATGGACTAAACTCAAATACAATTAATTTCGAGAGTTAACACTTAACAAATCTCAATCAGGAATAACATGAAGAGCTTATATCTCTTTCTCTCACAATCAGAATGTAAACAGAACAAGTCCGTAAACCTGATTATTCCGTGAGAGTACTTGGACGATTCCAAATATCAATCAAGTCGTATTCAACAATTTCGATGGACTTATCTACTTGAATTGATTATATGTACAACCTGTGATATTTCAATTATAAAGATAAACAATATAATGCGGATAAAAATAACACAGACACCATAAATTTTGTTAACGGGGAAACCGCAAATGCAGAAAAACCCATGGAGCTTGTCCATATTTGAACACCAAACTGTATTAAGCCGCTACAGACTCTAGCCTACTATCATAACTTCGGACTGGAATGTAGTTGAGACAGAATTAAACCGTCACAGCATTCAGTTACAGTCAAGCTCCTTACGCCTCTTGAATCTCAGCAAGACTTCGCACAATTGATTCCCTTAGCTGACGTCTTTTACAGCCTAAGAGTTTCTTCAACTCAATTGAAGACTTTAAACCAATCTGCCTCCCACAGATAAGCCTATATGTGATTTTTGTTCTGATCAAAGATCAAAATAAGGTAGGAAATCGATTTAAATTGACAAAATCTAGCAAACTTCAAAATCCGGTCTTATGACTCCCGAAGAGTAGCCTAGATTATTATTCACCTTACAAGTAAAACTTGTGGAATCACAAAGTCTGAGACGAAGAATTTATGATTTATATCTATCTTGTTTGTTGAAGCTAAAGGCTCAATAATCAAAATAAAATGAGGATACATGAACTATCAAGATAAAGATAGTTGGACCTGGCTTCACGAATCCCTAGGTGTAGTCTTTTTAGTCGCTAAACTTTGAAAGGGTTAAAAAGAGATGATGACTCTAGTTTACAACTAAAACACAGTTGTTTGAGGTTCTCCTTATATAGACTTCCAAGTTCAAGGTTCTTTTAGATTTAAGCTAAGGTAGTTTTGGAATCAAGCAATCAATAATCACTGTTAGATAAAAAACTTGACTTTGAGATTAACATAACAGAATATACACTCTGGTTAAGTTGACCGTAACCTAATCGTGTACAATGACTTGTTCATGAAAGGTTAGCCGAAACTAATCATTTGAATGATAAGCTTAACCATTTTTATATAACACTTTAATATTGAGTCACAAATGTGATCAAACATGTCTAGATGTTTTTTTAGAGAGTTATTCAAATGCTGATTATCTCATAGAAATAATTCTGATACATACGAAAATGTTCGATGGGGTAAGTACAGTATTTGGTATGTGTATTATAACCTGTTCGTGATTTTTTTTTTCATGGTACATGTACCGGGTATGTGTACCCTTAAGACAAAAACGGGTTCAGGAATCCATAGATCTTTTTCGGTTTGCATACCGGGTATGCGTACTTTTTTGGTATTGAAACCAACAGATCTTTTTCGTTTTGCATACTAGGTATGCGTACCAAAAAGTCAATGCCGAACTATAGCTACGTCGGTATGTGTACTGGGTACATGTACTGCGGTTCTGGACTTATAACAGTTGTCTCATCATGTGAACTGGTATGTATATTGTCCTGTATCCTGATTTACAGTAGTTCGATCTATATCTCTCTAATAATCAATTTTAAACATTCTCGAATAACATCAATGACACATATCACTGTTCCAGGCTATTTTCAAATAATTAAATCTTGAATCATGATTAGGTCATAAATAATATATTGTTCTTAACCAAATTCATCAAGTATGACCAAATGTTCTTAAGCTTTAGCATATTTCGAGAACGATTATCAAGATATACTTGACTCGAAATTATGCATGTAGTGTCTAATTTAGTCGTGCGACAATGTCTCATAGATAAAAAAAAAAGTGATAAAACTTGAGAAATAGGTGGTTCAATCTTCACTTACCTTTTTTTGAAGAAGTTCTCCAAAAGCTTCGGTTGATCTTCACCTTCAAACGGTAGAACGCAGTGATATCCGATACTCAGGTAGCGCCCCAACCTAATCACCTGCTTAGCTAATAAGATTACAACCTAATTGAAGCATCAAATCTAGATTATTTATCTTAAAGAATCTCAATCACAAAAAGTTCTAACAATAAACCCAAAAATCTCTGATATTGTATACATGAAAATCTCTCGAGTGATATGAATCGAATAATATGTTGTTTTACAGATTAACAAAGAATACATATATAAAAGACATACAACATGTTTATCTTTAATCTGATAAAATCTTTAAGCTACGAAAGCGTATATCTTCACGCACATCATTTCTTCTGATTACTGAAACTAAAGTGGGAACGAGTGAACACATCACCCCAAAGGGGTGCCCAATGGAAAAAAATAACTTTCAAGTAATCACTAACATGCTTCACATTTCTAAAGAACAGTAATTGAACATAACATGCATAAGAATATTTAACACACTTCCCGTGCAACATAAATTATAAAATAAAAGTAATAATATTACACCTCCCGTGCTATGTAGCTATATTGCACTTCCCGTTCTACAACAATATTTACATTCAAGATCATATAGCTAAACAATCAAGTATAATATGCGAACATGTACTTTCCCCATATGATAAACTATAAATAATATAACACTTCCCGTGCTAGATAGTTATATATTGCATTTCATGTGTTATAAGACTTAGCAAGGATCTGTGGGGAAACCACAGGCACTCCTTGCGGGGAAATCACACGATACATATTACACACACATAAAATGACACACAAACATGTGAGAATCAGCAAAACAGTCAACGGTTATGGACTGGCCAAATTGCATTTACGTCGTATAACGGTATAGTTCATTAATTTAGTTAAAATGTAAATTGTTGATAAAATAATATTTTGAATAAAATTTTAGTACCACGAGATAGAATTCAGAAATACCGTCCACTATTTACATGTACCTTCTAGACACCGGATGAACACGGTACGTGACTCGCAGTTTTGGCACGCATGATTTGACCGAAGTCAACATATTTTGACTACATTTTTTGAAAATTCAGCAGATTATGGGTAAAAAAAGAAATTCAGCATGGACTAGTTAGTAGCCGTTTGATTTTTTATTTTTTTTACCAAATAGTCACTTTTTATTTCCGATATGTTAGATTCTTTTCTATTCTTTTAGTTTATGTGTAGTAGCTGGTGTTATAGTTGGTGATACGTTGATCCACCTAGGCTGATCCACGTATAGTGAGTGCATGTGAGGTTAGCAAAATATGATAGTTAAATTGAAAGTTTCCTAAACAGAGACCTAGGCGAGCATTACTATGAACTAGAAGAGAATCCGTGAGAGATTTAATTAAAAGGAAAAGAAAGATTAAGTTCATACATATATGTAGTGTTGTTTATATTTTTGGTGATGAGATCATTCAAATAATTAAGTTGATAACCAAAAGTGGAGGTGATGATTAATGGACAAACCTTTACGGGTAAAAACTAAACCTTATGTATTTTTTTTTTAATTATTCCCTTGATCAGTTTCATAGTATGCTTATTCAAATAATTAAGTTGATAACCAAAAGTGGAGGTGATGATTAATGGACAAACCTTTACGGGTAAAAACTAAACCTTATGTATTTTTTTTAATTATTCTCTTGATCAGTTTCATAGTATGCTTTCATTGGATAGTATCAAAATTAGTAGAGGTTTAATTTATGAATTATAAGGGGTTGCTTTGTCTAGTTAATAGGGTAACATTTTGATTCCACCAGAAAAACCAGCATCGAATATATCTATATTTTTTTAAATTAGTATTGATTTATATATAATTGGTAGCTAGATCACTTGTTAATATAGCTAGTTAGACTTAAGTATTAAATCGGATCTATAGATCGAGTCAACCAGTTTAATTATTATATTTAGGTGTTCTTTTTGTTTGCTTGGATGTTATATGAATTGGGTGCTAGCATATTTTCTTAAAAGTATTTTATTTTCATCATCCAGTTTATTATATTATCGACTTTGAGATGATTCGTGGTGTACACATGGTGGAAGTGGCTTGACATTAAATGAGGTGGGAATCGATAACGAACTCTCTTGAATTCATTATTATGAGTTTTTCATGGTCATTTGCTTGTATGTTGGTGGTTCCTCAATATTACGGGTGTGCACGACCCGATATATAGGTCTTATGCTTTGGGGATTTCCCCATGTTTGCCGGTATGGAATGGTGCCGAGGCCCGGATTTTCCTGGTAGTATTTATTACTTTTATTATCTAGAGGAACTTCAAACATATGAATGAATATGTTTTCTCAGTTTTCATTCGACATGCATTATCGCTTTTGTGAATATTTGAAAGTTTGTTATATATTTCTTCTGAGCACCCCTTTGGGGATGATGTGCTCATTCGTTTCCCACTCCAGTTTCAGATAGCAGGTACGGTGGTGTTCGCGAAGTTGATCAAGATTGGATGATTCTGCTTTATTTGATTTATGTATATACATTGTTTGAAAAAAAAATACACTATTGTATATGTATCACTGGAGAGGTATTCTATATTTTTCAGAGAGGGTTCAGATTTAGGTTAATCTTACTTTAGAACTTATTCTTTTTTGCTTAAATAAACATTTTATAAACTTGATGCCTCTGAATGTAGAATATTAAGTCAGATGTCTAACTAGCTAGATTTAGGGGTGTCACAAATCATTCGCACAAAAAGTAAATGCACACAAACTTGTCCAAAAGTAAACAAGACCCATCATGCTCCAGATAGAAAGAAAGCTCAATGATTACAAGGTTACTGAGTGCCCACCTATTTTGTAGGGTAACCATATCTACCTCGAGATTCACAATCCACTGCTCCATCCTTTGGAACGATCGTTGTTAACAAAGACCAACTGTTAATCACACAAGCACTCCAAGAGCTTAGCCAAAAGGGCTCACATAGAAATCATGCAAGTCTGAATTAATGGTCTAGGTAAACTATCTAATGGTTCTAAACTTATTTATGGTTTTACATCTTTTCATTCTCTACTTTTAGCATATCTAAGGGTTTACTAATCCTATGGAGTTGGTTCTGTAGTCCATAAGATAAGCCTTGAAAAGATATACAACTCCGTCAAAAGAACGAACGGCTAATTCGGACCACAAGGGTCCAATTCATCAAAATAGGAAAACTATCCCAATCCCATCAAATTGGCCCGTTAAGCCAATGTCTGGTCCATCTGGTCAACTAATGGCCAATAGTTAAACTGAAGGTCAAACTAACAGTCAACGTCTTGGGTCAAGGTCAAGTCCTGGTGAAACTTAATTTGAGTCAGGTCAACGGTCAAGTCAATTCTAGGTCAAAATAGTCAAATTAGGTGAACCGGTCAAGTCCAACTAATGTAGAGTCAACTCAGTCAGATGGCTGAGTCAAGTGAGTCGAATCAGTTAGTCTTCTGACTGGTTAAGTGGGAGCCATTGCACATGCCAAGGGAACAATATCACAAAAATGATGCACGTGCAAACCAAACTTTAACGCAGCTAGATACTATCTACCAACCCGATTCAAGCTTTGGTCACATTTCAGTCAATCTTTTTGCACACTCATCAACATCAGCTTCATTCTTCATACAAAATCACTACCTACAACTGATGTCGTTTTATAGTTGTAGTGGTAAAAAGGTTCGTTGCTCGAACTTGTGAAGGATTTTCGAAAATTAAATAGAATTGTTTTGACAATAATAAGAAAATACCGAGACTTTGGATTCCACCATTGACCAATTAATTGATAAACTCTAATCAATAATCATGCAATATTCTTCTTTAAAGTGATTCTAATATTTGCCTCTAATAGATTTTTGAAGTAATAATTGTAAGCACGAAGCATGAAACATCAAAAGTATTAAAACCAAGCATGTCCCATCAAAACACTCACAACTACTCAATAAAAACCAATTTTTCTTTTAAGTTCTATGCAAAAAATCATGTAAAATAATTGCAATAAATAATTAAAATAGAACTATACCACTTTTCATGGAACAATGGCTTCCTCCGTCGCCTCGGCTAAGGGGTTTAGCTCCTCATATTAATCACTTGCTCAAAATACATATTTGGTGTTCAAAAGTTGATTAAAAGAGTGAAAAGTGCTAAGCAGCGGATTCTGTAGTTGCTGAAGGTCTAAAACAGAAGTCCGAGTCGTTGCTGAAGAGCTTCGGTGACTGAAGGAAGATGCGATCGTACCTCGTTGTCACTGAAAATAAGTCTGCCTCTGCGACTAACTCTGAAGGTCTAATGTTCTTCGTCTTCTTCTTCTTCTCAGCAGCAGCAGGAAAGTTCTGAACTCGACTCTGTTGATTTTTTTCTCGCTTCTCTATAGCTCTAAACTTCTCCAAACTCCCCCAAATTGTTCGTACCCCTAAATATGACTCGAATCAACCTATATATAGCCTCCAAACACAAAATCTCTCGAGTTAATCCCAATATTTTCATTTTTTCTTCACCGCACGTTATGGGATTTTAATCTTCTTTTTACGCGTTAACTTGGTTTCCAAACTCTCTCAAACTCTCTCAGGACTGAATAAGGACTCCATACACTCCTATCTTGCCGTAAACTCTTCACAAATTCTTTTGTAAACCGAAAATAACTCAAATTGTGAATTCTCCCTGTTTTGCTCCAACACGGATTTCTATCCCTGTTTAATCGATTCTACAGCCCATACCATACTTGTTTATCCTTAACAGAGTTAACCCAACGAAAATCAGCCCTTGAATCGTCTTAAAAATCATCCAAAATCCAAACAGAAAATTTCTGTTTTCTGTAAAAAAAATCCCGCCAAAATCTGTTTTGAAAATTTGAGAAGAAATGTGACCTCCCCCTATCCAGTGCCGGTCTGTGCTTAGCAGCTGCTTGGAAATGGGTTACCCCTTATCCAAAATGAGAGTCCGAATAGCAAGTGTCCTCCCAGGAGCCTTTAACAACTTTTCGAGCCAATTTTCCCAAAAATGTTTATTCCCCAAAAATACCTACAAAGGGATAAAATACCAACATTAGTACAAAAATGGGTACTAAAAATATACACAATAGAGATGAAAATAGACACATAAATGCGTCTATCAACAACATCAATTGAGATTACACTCAATCCTATCAACCCATCTCCACTATTAACAATTCCTCTATCAATCTCCTAAATACCAACCACACCTGAGCCAACCCACAATCTTGATTCTGTTACTAGCTGCGATGCCACATGCTACAGCCTACTTACAATAACCTAAACATGCACTTATATCTTCAATACATTAAGATCCAATACTGATACTGCCTTCAACAATTACAACCAAACTCTTATCCCATCCAAAATCAACCCACCACCATTTTAACTGCAATCTAACTTATATTTTCAAAATCCTCAATGACTAGTTCTACTGACATCTACCACCAATTCAACTTTAATATAGTTTATAAGGAAAAAAATTCGGACATAAGATCAGCCAATTGGTAAGGCTTGGAAAGTTTGGTTACTCTTGGAAACACTTAACCCTGGGTCTGAGCCATCCTCTGACAACACGCATCTCGTCCCTGGGGCACTCATATATGGGACTAACCCTTACTGGCCTCCACACTTTGATTTGAATGCCACCTCAAGATGGCTCAGGGTGCCTAACTATCTAGTAATCCGGGCAGCACCAATCTTACCAATTGGTTTTTTGTTTTTCCTCACATACAAGGCCCTTTCTGTTTATATCATTCGCCTTTCAGATACCCCACCTCAAGATGGCTTAGGGTACCTAACTATCCAGTAATCCGGGCAACACCAATCTTACCAATTGATTTTTTGTTTTTCCTCACATACAAGGCCCTCTCTGTTTATCTAATTCGCCTTTCTAGATACCCCACTGCACTATTGGAGCATTAGGGAATGACCCATGCGGTAATGACACGGGCAATTTCACACTGTTTTACGCTGGGGGTGTTAGACACCCTTTACAAGTTTGCGAAAAAAGGTCATATCAATTGAAAAAGATATTTAATGAGCCAGTTTCCAACGTCAACACATTAAGAAGACGTTGTAAATTAAAGTAGTTGTTGTATAATTTGGTTTATTGTTTTCAATGATCATTAGGAGGATCATATCTTCTATTCACTTTATTTTCCCTTTTTTTCCCAATTTATTCCCAGTTCCATTAAGAAGATCATATTTGATGAGATCTGAGAGAGACTGAGAAGAAGATTTTTGTTTTTAATTTGAGAAGATGTAGTCATGGTGAGCGTCGATAGTTTAGGGGAGTAGTTTGTTAATAGTAAAATATATGATCCATTTCGCATCACCTAAACTAAAAAAATCAGAATTAAAATGCATGAGGTTTCTTGTAATTACATTATTGGCGGTCAATTTAATACAAATGTGTTTTTTGTAATACAAAGAATTAGTCATTTTTTGTTTAACGACACGGGCTTTTTCACAGGGACAGTAGCTGAGAGAATAAAAATGCATGAGGTTTCTTTGGAAAAGTATGAAGGCACTACTTGGTCTTGGTCCATTGTTGTTTTCAATTTATAACCGTAAACATGCAATACAAAATTGTCCTAAATTTTGAATCAACTCTAGCAGTAGTGCATGAAATATAATTTCGTTGTGTGGTTAAAGTAATGTCTTTAATATCCAAAATCTTTATTTAAAGAAAAAAAACGGTATTAACCTCTAGTAATGTCTGTTTGACATACATAAACACCATTAGGCCTCGGGACACATGTGCAGAGCATAATCCAGTTTGACATACATAAACACCATTAAGCCTCGGAACACATGTGCAGAGCATAATCCAACAACAGTATTATAGAATATCGTGCATATGCAATCTCATATACCTTTGGGCTCCAGCAAAAACTTGTGTGTGACCGACTTTTCGAGCTCGAGCCAAGACTTCTTGATGTATTCGGTATCATTAGTATCTATGGTATCGTCTTTGGCACTCATGAAATTGTTGAATGCCATAAAATAGAAGACTGGGCTACATCGTCTTTCGTCCGTACCAGAAGACTCGTATATTTTTTTTCTGTTGTTGTATGCCATAAAACAGTTGTTGCACCATAGGTAACACTCCTTTTGTACTACTTTATGCCATTCATGTAACCTTACTTGGAATCACAGTATCACCTGTGTACAAAAATAGATGAAAAGCATTTACCTTTCATATATTTTAAGTATTAATACAATCAGGAGTTCAAACGGTAAGAGATAAGTTGTAGTGCAGAAAACCAAGCTGATGGTTGGTTTACACAAACTATTAGTAAAAGGTAAAAAGAGAAAACAATACACCCAGACACAGCAAATTACAAAAACATAACTACTTTCAAAGCCTGCGTTCAATGGGTACCATACCAAAAATGAAAAGCAATGAAGAAACCCAAAAAAAAAAAAAAAAAAAAAAAAAAAAAAAAAAAAAAAAAAAAAAACTAAGAATGTCTTATTCAATTTAATAATCAGGTGGGTAAGCCAAAACTCATTGTTCGCCTTGGTATTCATCCTGTTGTACCATTTCGTCACTACGCGCCTTCTTAGACGCATGTTTTTCTTCAGTCTCTAAGTTGCCAACTTTCACCGGGGCAAAAAGTCATTGTTTTGATGCGTGTGGAATACACAGAGAATAAGGTGGGTGACCGTGGGTGATGGTGTAGATGGTTATATCTTTCTGTTCCATGGGAAAGGAATTAAGAGTAATTTGGAAATTGACATCCTGATGCAGGATCTGTGAGAATCTGGACATGACCGCCTCTTCTGCAGAATCCTGAAAAATTGTTGAGGGTTAAGGAAAGGTAAGTATAGACTGGCACTTGAGCAACAAAGAAAACAACTGAATACTCAAGCGAATCCGACGGGAATAGGCCCAATAGGGGAATCAAGCTTACCTATAAGCCGCCAATGAGCTCAGATGCAGTTTGTCTACAACTATAAAGATAGTGAAGCCGGTGTTACCTTTCACTTCAAAGTGCAGTAAGAACCTGTGAGTCAAAAAAGGGTCCGATAGCCAGGTCAATTTAATTATGGTAAGATATTTCTCAGTGTAATCGGATAATGGAATACATGGCGAAGGACGCTCACCTGGCAATAGGCATATATGTACTTTTCCGATGGAAGGCAAGATAATTTGACACACTTTCAACTAATAATTCCGTCGCGGTGGCATTACACATGATGACATTAGCGGTCTTCATATACGGGTTCAAGATTAATTCGAATATTTATAATTAAGTCCTGGTTTTCCAGGGATAATTTGGTTCCAGATATTTGTAAAAACGGAAAAGACTGACCTAGTAAGCTGAGTCCGATTTAGCAGATAGAAGCTGGGAGATGGTTTTTCTATTTGTATAACCCCTTAACCCTTCTTAAGAAGTACGGTGATTGACATGATGATCTAGCATTTGGGTACCTGTAAACAATATAAACATCAGAGTGAGGGAATCAGAGACGAAGTGGGTTGATGCTGGTAGGTAGCTCAAGAACAAACTCAGTTTTGCAACGAAATTCTACGATTGCAGCACAAAGCGGAAATAATTCTGAAGTGCAATGAATCAAGGGGATACAAATGTGCCTAACTAATAGCTAGTGAATGAAAGGTTTTTTAACACTGCCCATCAGGATCATTGTTGGTAATATGACATTGGTCAACAGATTAGTATGATTTTGCCTCTATGAGGAAATATAAGTTTAAGTGTAGTGAGAAATTAATGTTTATTTTTTTACGTTTATATTATTATGTTCTACTTTTAAGACATACGAAAAGTATGTTTGATTCACAGTTACGGCACAGTGCTAACACTCACTAAACTGTACACAAAAATATAAATGCACAAATTTAATATTTTACTAATAATAACTACAGTGTGTGATCTGAATGAATTGTACAAAGAACAACGACAAAAGGAATTTCAAACAATAACCGATGTATAAAGGTACAAAAGTCTAAAATAAAGCTACGACCTCAATAATGCCAATACATGCCAATAATTTCAAACGAAAGGCTTAACAATGAATAGTAAAATAAGCAACTACTAACCATTCTCGCAATAATGCCAATACATGTTAGGCAAGGTTTCGAACTCAATACTGGTAAATCTAAAATATTTATGGTTTCACTAAAATCAGGAATACCTTGATAAGAACGCGCAATTGGGGATATTTTTATTAATTTAGGGATACGGGAAAAAAATAAAAACGGAATTTAAATAGTAAATCAAGGTCACCCCCTATCCTGATAATTTATATAATTCCTAATCTAAACCTCACTAATCATGTTTAGTGATTAAATATAATTAGTTAAGCTAGTAGATTAGTTTGGTAATCATTAGAATAAATCATTATCATTGAATATTTATGATCATGAAGGTTTAGGTGAAGAATCAATCCAGGAAAGTAAACAAGCTGAACATATATGTGCTCCAATTACTCATATATAGGTATTAATGTATTGAAATTTGATTATTTTTTTCATTGAATTCGCCATTGTTGCGCCTAAAAAACTCAGTGCCGGCATGGTAAAAGTATGAATACTATGATGGCAGGGACCAAATCGGCATGGTATTCATACTTTCACCATGCCGATATACAATATCCCCCAATTATGAAATTGTAAGTACACTGCCGGCATAGAAAGATCATTATCGAGCATGCCGGCACATGATGCAAGATTTTTTGTATGTTTTTGTCCTAAAACCGGCATGATACACTTGGAAATCGACCATGCCGGCACAAACAAATTTTGGGACAGTCTTTCTGAGCTATCAAGATATCGGCATGGTATTCATCCTAAAAACAATGCCGGCACAAGATATCGGCATGGTATTCATCCTATCGACCATGCCGGCACTAGATATCGGCATGGTATTCATGATGAATACAATGCCGGTATTAATTGAAAATTTACAGTTACAATTTTTGATTCTTAACATAAACGAATTCTTTTAAAACAAATTGATGATTAGGTTTCTTTCAAGGGGGTATATTTATATAATAGATTAATCGCCAAAGAAATTTTTGATACAATGATGAAATCGTGTTGAAATCGATGATGAAGAAAATGAAAATCAAAAAGAGGAGCCGACAGAGAAGGAGAAGGGAAGAGAAGGAAAAGAGAAGGAGAAGAGAAGAAAAGAAGTTAAAATACTAAATGGTATTTTAGTATATCCATATCCAAAAATCACCCCTTAGCAGGAACTATTGGATGGGGATATTAATTCATATCCCCCAATTAGTTTATATATCCCCCAATTAGTTTATATATCCCCTATTACGCGTACCTTGATAAGTCACAAAATTTAGTGTTACACTGTCACTAACATAGGCTCATCCTTCGCATATTCACCAGGAAAAATTTGTTCCAACTCTACTTAATAACATTACATAAATTACACGACATCATCATTCTGTCACATGTTAATGCAAAGGGATTAGAAGAGGTAAAATGAAATCCTTAAGTTTCTTAGTTAGTTCTGCAAGCTACTTTAGGTGACGGTTGCTATCTGGCATATTTTATTGGGTTTCAGAGTGTATATTTAGGAACTTTTTTTAAGCCTCCTTAAGATGATTTGAAACTGCACAGGAATGAAGCTACGTGCAAGCCGAAAGAAAGAGATGAAAATGTTTTACCTGTAAGTTCATTGGTCAAATGCGAGCTACAACTGCAGTTTAGGGCTCATCCACAACAAAGTAGGCCCCTTTACATACTTTCCACCGCAGGTAGATGATGGCTAACAAAAATGTTTCAAAGCACAAATACAGAGATTAAAGCCGGTAAATAAGAAGCATGTAAACAAAAACATTTATAAGAATGTTCCAATCACTAAACATCTCATAAAAGAGACTAAAAGCCTGTAAATGAGAACATTTATAGAAATGCTCAAATCAAGAGCATAATCACTCTTCTAGGCACATACACACCACTAATAATCTTGTAAAACGGCGGATGTTGGGAAACTTCCGTTGGATTTTCTGGTACACGCTTTCAACAAATATGAGAAGACTGTTATTTTGATTTAATATATGCAATATAAAACTATCTGGTATCTGAAGCACTGCGGTACTATCATAAAGCGAAAGTATTTCCTAGCTTTTCCCTAAACATAGGTCAGTCCGTAGCTTATAATACCAATTTTTTTGACATTAAAAACATATTATGAACTTGGATCTTAACCAACTATATACAATTTTTAGCAAATTCAGCCAAATTATATCAAATAATTTATAACGAATAAGAACAATAGGTCTAAGTTTGTTACCTATATGAATAAAATTAACGGCAGAATCAATGGCAAAACAAAAATCGCAACGAAATTTGCAGACAGAGGTTGCTTTTGAAGAAGAATATATGGAGTTTCATCTACAGATGATTCTTATCATCGGTTGTACCAGTTCCAACATGTAAGTTTTTCCTCTTTCCTGAATTTCTCTTTTGCCACAAAAAGAATCAATGTCGTTTATCACTGTTGGGGGAATCGTTTGGTGGAATGCTCCATGCAATCACAGTAATGCTAGGTGGTTGATGTGGACTAAGTGACATAATAATAAAGCATCAAACTGTAAATCCAAATAAATAACATGATCAAAATGACATATTATTTTTGTTGTGTACTCCTTGACAGCAAACCGGTAAATCCCAATAAAGGACATGATCACACACTCAAAAAGACATATTATTTTTAATGTGGTTGACAACAAACTGCAATTCAAGGTAGCTGACATAAACTAAAAAGTAAGCCTACTGATTTCTCTCAAAGTAATTTCTAATGGCAAAAGACAAAAAATTTTTTTGAAAGAGATTGAGCATAGTTGCACAACTGCTAGCAACATACTAAGTACAATTAGGACATATTTGGAAGAAAACATACATAACATATTTGCCAGTAACAGACTGTATAATGAACTACACTGTATATATCATTACATGAACTGGAACATAACATTACTTTAAACATATGCAGTAAGAATTACTTGTAAGATGTATGTTCTGAAGATTAGATTCGAGTGCCTCAAACTCAGTGAAGCAGAAATTATGGGGAATAATCAACACAGATTAGGCATCCAGTGCGGAGAGAGAGGTGTTCTGCCGATAATAACCTCTTTTTTCACTCTTTGCTGGCCTGAATTTGGGTTTTGCAGTAGTCAATTGCAATTTGTCAATAGTGTACAATCCACCCTCTCGAATCTGCTAATCAAATTTCCAGATAAAATGTTTGGGGTATGATCAACCCGTTTCAGGGGAGGTGTTAGTGAAACATTATTGAAGTTGTATATTGCAAATTTACAAAAACAGGGGGGGTCAGTACCTGCTCATCAACAAAAACCATATCGACACTGGTAACGACGTTGGTGGACCTAAAATCCAATTCTTCCCATTCCCTAGTAACACGAACAATAACGACGCTTGATTTTCCTTCGTCAAGGGATCGTAAACTCTTCAACTTGTCTTGGATAACAGAAGATGGTACCTGTTGTGGTTTGCTATTGATTTGTACCTGCTGTTCTTTAGTTGGATGCCCATATTCTAATATGGGATCAGAGCAGGATATTTGTGTCGAGTCATTTGGACGCACCTTTACTCCATGTCACCCGGTTTATTGTCCACGTGTTAGACCCAACGAAGGCTACACGTGAGGGGCGTGATGATATTATTAATCCGACATTATCTGGGTTATCTAAGATCCTGCGGTTTATGATCCTTAGGACCACTCCACTCATACCAATTGGTTTTAAGTTGGATGCCCATATTATAATAAAAATAGAAGTTTACGTCCACCAATCGAAGACCTTTGAAACTGGAGGATAGAGTGATGGACTAGAGATGTAAGTTAAAACGTATGCCACAAAGTTTTCATAATCTCTCTTCAAATTGCTGTTACAAAACAACTTTATAATAACCGTTAAATTATGAATTACATCCAAACTCAATAAAGATGAGGCTCACAGAACAAATAGAGTGCTAATCTTGAATATATTACTCGGTCTCATCATGGCCATACTGCCGTGTCTTTTGTAGATTTGAACTTTAAGTTACTATTAGTCACAGCTATAACTTGCAGTTACATCAATCCTAGTGAGGTGCAGTACTACTAAATAGCTATCAACATCCATAAAAGTAAAGAAAAATTAGTTGTCAACTTAGACCTTCGAAAAACGTAATTGTAAATAACTGCATACGGATCACACTCTCCACAATTAAAAGTAATTAAGTTGTGTTGTATGAAACTAAAACCAGCTAAATTCAACTCGTGTTCTCTAGAAATTTGGTAGATAACCACAAAATTTTGGCACCAATATGTGTCTAATTCGTTGTTGTTTTTTCCGTATATAAACCGGAACTAGGAAAAAAAAATATATTACACTCTCAAAAGCCATAAACCAACATGATAATAGGAATTATTTAGTACTGGAAATTTTGTGCAGTTAATCAACCAACTTACAGAGTTCCCGTCTTTAATCGTCTTCATTTATTTTTCAGACCCGAAAGGACGATGGGCTGATTTGGAGATTGGCTTCCCGATTGCCGGCTTGTTAACATGTTGAATCTTCAACATCCTCATCATCTCGGGAAGTAATAGATTTTGCTTTTTCTCTTTGGTTTGGTACTCAAATTCGTTGCCTCGAATTCCTTGATTAGCATTATCATAACAAGTAAGACTGATGATAATTGTTGTTCAGAAGAACTGATGGTGGTGTTAGAGAGTTGGAGGTTTGGTATTGGAAGTATATCTCTTGGAAAGAAGTTAAACGAAATAGTAGTCATGAATGCTTTTGTTTTTTGGAGAGAGTAATGAGACTTTGTTCAAAGAATTCTTAATTCAGCGGAGCATATGATTTCGTAGATATAACGGATGGAGTCTTGAGCTTTAAGTTTAAGTGCAGAGAAAGAAACCGTTTCTTGTCTTCTCTGATATAAAAAGAATTCTTCGGACGCTAGAAGGAAGATTCTGAATGAAAATTAAAAAACTTAGTCTATAGAAATAAAATAAAAAGTGGGAATATAGTAAAGATATAAGTGGATTTTTCTCAATACGTATGTTGCCTATTTTGAAGACCATAAATTATTTTGTGTAGGCGTGTAGTAAAGAAATAACTGAGGGGTGGTTTAGCGACCCTTCACAGACAGTGACTAGAACAAAATTCTTTTCCTCCCCGCGCAATATTTTTTAATGAATTGTGAAAATTTAGCAATGGACTGCCAATTTTTTTTTTATATTTTTTTATCGCTTGTGCTTAATTATTATACGAAGGAATTCCAAAACGTCAGAAGAAAGATGAAAATACGAATAAGATATGCTAAGATTTAAGAAGATCCACTTAACGTAGTTCATTACATGCCATTTTACTCATTTTACATGCCTAGTGCTTGTTTTGGTTTTTGGTGTTTTCTTCAACTTTTATAATGTTTTTAGGCAACTGTTTTTGACAATGTTAGGTGCAAATTGATACTAAAAGACAAAATTATGACTGATCTATGAGCTTATTTCTGAGGAGATTTAAACTTTCACCCCAAGATTTTGTACAGTCTTGAGATTCTTTTAGCTCTTTACGTGATTTTATTCTAACTGATTAGGAAGTTTGGCCTTGCATGATGAAACAGTTGTCTCAAATGAAGCAATATGCCTAATCACAGTACGTGCATCAGGATAGATCCGGCAATGGAGTAAAAGAGCCCTGAAGATAATGACTTCCAAAGTATGCTGCGCCCTCTCAAAATGCAGTTTGGATTTCAATACCGGAAGCCCCTAATTACCACACATATCCATGAATTCAGAATTGTTCTCGAGTTTGAAACAACGAAAAGTTCTGTTTTTTTTTAACTGTAAAATGCTCCAGGGTTATATGTTTCCCGGATACTATACTTCACTAAATTAGTACCGTGCACCATCATACATTAGCTATAGGGGCAAGTATGAACCACAATGACTTATTTAACTAGGGTGAGATTTTCGAATGCAGCTAATGAACTTAACACTCATCCCAATGAATTTTTTTAACCTAGATTTGCATAAAAGAACTAGCTAACTTTTCTTTTAACCTTCCCTTGCTTCTCATACAAGAACATTAACTAATCAAATCCGAATAACAGAGAAGAAAACGAAAGCCTTATATAGGTGCTGCACATGTTGTTCTAAAATGACCTGTTTGGTTGCAGCGACTGCAATGGACTACTCTCTTCGCACGACCATGATCTTCTGTACGAACCCGCTTCTTCCTTGGCCGGTCAGGTGGTCTAAGTTACTTAGGGGGGTTGATGAGTACATCATCTACTGGATTTGCTCAATTCTCAAATAATTCTTTCCAGAGGCTTTTGTCAGGAACAAGATGCAGAGTCTGCGAGTATGTTTTCCGGTAAGTTGTATGTCATGTACCTACTATATGTTAGAGGGTGACCATATCATGTTACTTGTCAGTCTTTAATATTAGTCATAGTTAGTAATATTTAACTCATGAGTGGGTGCTTTTATCATTTGTAAGGATGGCTTAGATGTAACCATCTGGGGGTGTAGTAAGCATTGGATGTTAAGGTTGGGAAGCTTATATTTATAAGCAGAAGGTCTGTAATTGAAACATTATCAAATTATTAATCAATTGGAACTTTGTTCTTAGGCTGTGTTCATTTGAACCAGAGAGGCTCGATTATTCGGAATTGGGAGAGGTTATCCTCAAATCTATCACCCAAATCTTTTCATCGTACTCAAGTACATGACAATTGGTATCAGAGCCGTTTCGATCCATACCCTAATCATGGTTGAAGAAATGGAATTAGAGAATGAAAAATGGGTACAAATGAATGGAAAATTGGTACCGATAAGAAAATTGGAAAGGTTAGCAAGAGATGATTTACACTGTTGTATAAGGTGGTATAAGTTTTGGTTGGAAAGAATGAACTCTCCATCTCAAAATTCTTGCCTTCGGAGGTGGTTAAAAAATATGGACAAAGCAGCAAAGAGATTGAGATCGATCCTGTTTCTCAAGTGTACTGCTCTATCTCATCCATCTCCTTGCAGTGTGAAAGTAGTTTCTACAGCTTTTGATGAATTTTCAGAAGTGGAGTTGATTCCTTCTTTTTTCTTTGAAGAAGTGGTTAACTCAATTCCTTCCGCTGTCGACGAAGAAGATGATTCTCTCAATTTAGGGTTAATTCCCTCATTTTTCTTTCATGAGAATAATGATTTATCTGTGGATCAGAGTTTTCCGTATGAGAAAGTGGTGAAAACTGATGTTATTGAAGCCAATAAGTCAAGTGAATTCCAAATCTGGGAAGTGCAGCAGGTCACAAACAATGGCGTGAATGAACTTCGTGTGAGAAATTGGGTCCAAATTTTTTCAGAGGCCTGTGAAAATGTTCAATGTTTGACCGAGTTACTCTTTCTCCACAACAAAATTCTAGGTATGGCTTGTTTTTACTTCCAACTTGATGATTCTCGCTTGTTATTCGATCGGGGTAAGTCTGTTGTTCTCTCCTCAATTTCTAATGGTACATTGCTTCGATTGATCATTCAGTTTGGGTATAAATAAGATTTTTTATCTATGCAATCGATTCGTCTATGTGTTAATGATGCTGAAGTTTATGATGAGAGGCAGCTGTTTGTTAAAATGTCAGATATAAATAAAAACTTTACACTTGTTTTGGCATGGATGGTTAAACATGAGGAGGCACAAAAATTATGTTCTAATATGCCTGAGAGTGTCGCTTGTCAGTTGGGCAGTGGCAGAGATTCTGCTGGTTGGATATACGACCATGCCAAAATGTTTGATATTGTTAAAGGATATTTTTCTTTTGTTGACAATTACAAATTCGGTGTTGATACAAATACTTCTTGTGAGATGGTTCTTGCTGGGTCAATTATAAGGGGTAATTACACAGATGAAATTCTTTATAAGATTGTTTCAAAACAAGGGTACCAATTAATTACAGAGAATTTGTTGTTCCAAGTTAAGAGTGACTTATATGTGAAGAGGGGAGCAATGGAAGCAAAATTTATGTGTTATTGTTGTTTTGCAGTTTGCAATCTCAAGGTTCAACGTGTACATCCATACCCATTTAGTACTTCAACGGCCTTCTCACATGGTTTTTATCAAATGCGCCGTTTTCACTTTATGTGCTTACCGTTTGTCGTCGAGGGTGATGGAGTTCACATACCAACAGATAAGTTACCTTCCCAACTTCCCCAAGTATTGAATTTAGCTGGTGATGTAGAATATTATTGTTGTATTCCATTATGGAGTTTGAATGAGGATATAAACGATATACTGTTGTTTAATTTTGTGAAGTTTTTTCATGTCAAATTACTCATGATTATAAGTTATAGACAAAGTGATGTGCTCCAAATTTTTTAGAAGGAGTTTCAAACTCTTTCACTATTTATATTATCGATTCAGCCTAGTGGTACAACTCAATTTTTTCTCTCAGGCATCTGTTATTGGTTGGGTTTAGTACAACAAGCAACGGAAGATGATACATGTACACGGTATTATGTAAGAAGGTCGAGAACTCAGGTCTTGCTCATGGTACTTCAGATTGTAAATGTATTGTTGTGCATTGAGTACTTGCGGTGGAAATTCAAGTTGTTCTCAACTGGTTGGTGGAGTAATAGGTTCTATGAAGCAAGGATACATAGTCAGATTGTTGAAAACTGTGTTATCAGGCTCATTTGTGTATTAGTGGAAAGGCTTGAGCAGTTTGAAATTCTATTCCTTGATAAATTGCTTCGGAGTGTAGTATGGAGACGGAATTGTAGTATCATCTTCGAAATATCCTACATGATTGTTAAGACTCATCCTGATCATGTGATGACTCTTCTTCCTGGCCTATAGGGTGTAGAAGCTGTACCATCAATCTCTCCGGAATGTGTAATAAGGTTTTGTATCCAGAAGAATGAGTATCCAGCCTCTCCAGTGGATTTCAAATTTGCCAAACTCCATTCGGTATCCTCTATACAAGGTAGAGGCAGTTCCCAGGAGAAATAAGTTCGGTCAGATAGGATTACAGGTGGCACCTGCTATATTGATCTTTAATTCTTCGGATGTACGGGTATGTACATGTTTTGCTCCATTTGACTGGCTGAATTATCTAGGTAACTTTGCAATAATCTTGCTCAACTTCTTCCATAATTTTAATGCTCTGGGAAGATGAATGCCTTTGTTAGACTCGCGCTAGGTGTAGGTATCCGGGATGACGATGCGTTCAAGACACCTCCATAAGAAAAGGAAAAATATGGTAATACAGAGTCGCTTCCATATGACAACGATGAAAACCGAACAGATTCAGGATACAATGACAACGAAGGCAGCACTCTCAATTATTTGGGATGATGTTGCAGGAAGGACCAAGAGATAATCCAGGGATGGAGGCGACCGATGATGTTGAGGATGTGACTACGCCCTCGACCCTCAATTTGACGCTCCTCTTATAGATCATGTATTAATTGGAGGCTTCAGCGTGTCAGCTAAGTATGCCGAGTTGTATGCTAGAATATGGAAGAAGTATGGACATATTGCCACAACCAAATGTGTGGTATGACCAGGCATGCTGCTTCTGAATGAGTGATCGCAAATCGAGAGTATCATCAGTACATGTGTGTAGACTTCGGGTTTAATTTCCTGGTTATGTGAAGGGATTTCCAAAATTCAAAATTCGCGAACTGAAATGGATAGACTTCCTTCCATGAATCTCATTAATCATAAAGAATCGAAAATTGAGAAGCTGTCTCAGGAGTTGAATTTGAAGCAGGCTGCTCTTCGGGGTATGAAAGGTGTTTTCTCTAAGAAAGATGAATTGTTGCCGAATGATTTCCCTTGAATGCCTTTATTTTCTTCCCAGTACTTTTCCCTTTAGGTGTTTTGGAAAGATGAGACGTTCCTTTGTGGTTTTATTTGGTTTTGAACAGGTAGGCGATTGCTTTTGAAAGAATATAGGTTTTTGTTTTGTGAAAGAAATGATGCTTCACGTGGTTAATAGACTAAAATCCTAACTATGAATGCAAATTGGTGCAAACATTTTTGAGGAATTGTAATCATTGTATGAAAACAAGGGAAATACTAGGGAAATGATAATATAACGTTTTAGGCACTGACAGGAGCCATCTAGGTGTATTGCTACTCCTTCCAGCTTGTCAGTACCAAGGATGTTGCAATAGTCACCTTGTATGATTTCGGCAACTAGGTAAGGCTCATGCTACTTGACCTACAGACTTCTTATCCTCAATCGAGACTTCTTCTAAACATTTGATAAAATATTGATAGGGACCAGCTTCCTCTTCACATTGCCTAGTCGCAGTTGGGTTGATGATCGGATCAAGTCCCCAGTCCTTGATGACATGAGGATTAGTCGGCTTTAAAAGAGGTTGTTCGATAAAACTTACTTGTGCGCGGAGCCTCTGGATGTACGATCTTATATTTTCAAGAGTGATGCAGCTGTAGGCACTTCTGGACTTCCCTTCGTAGTCTCTGACTATGGTTGGATAGCGAGTAGTTCCTCGCTTTAGAATCCCCACATCCTTCAGAGTATGGATAGTGACAACGTTGAGATCAGTGCCTACGTCAATTAGCGCCTTTCCAAACTCGACATCTCCAAGATAAGCAGTGGTTAAGAGTCCCCAGTCATATATGCCAATCATGTCTTCCATAAGAGATTTAGGCTTGGGGGCAGTTTCAACGATCGAATGTAGTTGCTTGCCCGATACAACACAATTTAGAGCGACAAAGATATCTTGACGTTGTGCCTTGGAGAAATAGAGAATTTCACACACATGCTCTATGGTTGACTGTACAGTTTTGTAGACGGAGTCCCCACAAAGCATGCAACAACTTCTAATAGGAAGATGGTTTTTGTATACTGCTTCAGTGCCCAGTTGAAGTTCCCCTGAGTCGATCTTCTCCTGGAAGATGCGCTTTAATCTGTTGCACTCACTTGTAGGATGGTTGACGAACCTATGGAGGCGGCAGTACTTGGGATCTTCCATTTCTTGTTTAGTTGGAGGACGTCTGATACGAGGTAGCTTGATGACGCCATCTTGTATTCATACCTCAAAGAGTTCAATCACCTCTTCCACTGGAAAGGGAAAATCCGGGAATGATGGGATTTCATTTGACCTATGTGAAATGGGAGTCGGACACTTAGATTGTTGATAGTTGTTCCCCATATGCTTTCTCTTTCCACCCTCACTAGTGATTGATTGGAGGTTGCGGATCTTTTATTGGAAGGACGCCTTCTTTCCTGAACATCTTTACAAGCTTTTTCATTCTGAGACGGTTCAGATCGACTGAGCAAAGCAGCAGCGGATCTCTTAGCAGCTTCTGATGCAATATGGGAATAAATATTTTCTAAGAAGGATGCATATAATGGAATCACCTTTTCATCGCAAGGACTCTTATGAGGACGTGATAAATCCCATGAGACATCTTTCTGAGTTTGAGGAAATGTCTCTTGATCTTCATGAGTAGGTTGGTGGTTACCTTTCCGTTCAGCGTGAGCATAAACTTTATCTTCCTCACCGGGAATATGAATCTTGGAAGAAAGACTACTACCATCAGTATTGATCCAAAACAAATTGTTGATAGCGTTTCTACCAGGATGAATACGTGTTGGTTCCTTTGATAGTTGATCCATGAGGACTTTCAAAAGCGTAAATACTTCGTCCCGCGTCTTGACAATAATAGCCTGATTCCTGACAATATCATTCAGAATTTTCATCAAATCGTGAATAGTTGTTAAATATTGAGAATTCATAGCCTCGACAAGGGTTTTGAATGAAAGAATAGATTTAGGAATAACATGTGAGGTATTATCGGTGTTGGGAGAAGTAAAATTGGGATTGAGGATTTCTGAACCATTCCTAAGATCAACCATCTTGAGAAATTGAGGAAATCGAAAATGAAAAATTGAGAAATTGATTTTGCAACCGAGAGATTAATCTCCCACTGTGGTCGCCAATTTGTAGTAGGGTAAAAACTGATTCTGCTGAAAATGGTAAATTGGGTGTGCCGCCAAGAAACGAATTTAAACCCTAAAAAAATGTACTGCACAAGAATACTTTAGATTCGAGAGATCAATCTGTACAATTCTGGCCTAAACCAAAAAATGGTCGTTCCAGTCTTGGTTCGGTCACAAAATGAAGGAGAAGGGTTGATCTTAGGGAGGGAAGCAGAGAAGGTGTTGAGATCAGAATTATAAACTATGAAGGTGTAGTTGTTTTATGACTTGTATCAGTATGTAGAACCTGCTTGCAGACTATAAGTTGTAAGTTCTTGTTTTTTTTTTAATATCTGTGTTAATGAACTGCTATTGGTTGAAATAGATTGAAAATCTATTTATACAAGTCATAATTGAACACACTGATCTCGTAGGAAGTGGAGATACTTGAGTGGTGGAGAAGTGGGGATCGTGTAAAAATGGTGAGAACCATGTCCCTGTCATGAAGGGAAGACTGGTTGGTTTTACACCCACTACTCCTTACTGCCATCAACTGCCCGCCTTTCCTGACACTTTCTCATAATGAGTGTGTTGCACGCCGCACGCTGTAAACCGCCAGACCAATACCCTAATGAGTATCCCCCAGTTTGTGACATGTTTGATGTCTCGAATATTTTCGTAGAAAATAAGGAGCAAGTAACATGAAGAGTTGAACAAGTCCTTCATAGTAGTTGCTGAGTGGGTCTTGATTATTTTGACCAATCACGCGCAAACTAGGCGGTAGGTAGTCATATGAATGAGACTTGCTGTAAGCCAGTGCTAAAAAAATAGCATATAATGCTTTTAGGTTAAATTATTCGTGAAATCAATATTTATAAACTATCATTTATATTTGATGCATGCAAAGCATCGTTGTTAAGAAAGCAACTCAAATTAATCGATGCATATGAAGTGCCGCTGTTGGGAGCGCAACTAGCCTTCTTTGGTCGAACAGTTGGCAGCCAAGTAAGTCGACTAAAGATGACGTGACTGACTCATAGAGAAGAGCAGCAACTGACAACAATCATGGCGTCCCATTGGTCGCCTAAGATTGGATCTAAGCCGGTCAAATCATCCAGCCAAGTTGGATGGTTGAGATGATTTGCGGCAGTTGTTAATTATCGTTAACTTATTTAAAACTCTTATGAGTAGCGTAGCCAACCTACTTTGAGCAGCTGCCAGGAGCCATTTGGGTAGGTTGAGGACAAGTAGATCGGTCCTCATGGAAGAGGGGCGACCGATAATCATGACGACACCTTATTGGTCGCCCAGAATTAGATCTAGGCCGGTCAATTTGGCTGGCCAAGTTGGACGACCGAGATTGTTTTGCGACAGCCATGTGCTGTCGTTAGTCGAATTCAAGGCTTTTAAAGCCGTGTGACCAACCTACTTTGGGTTATCGATTTTAGGTGCTGCTGGCAGGTTGTGAGCAACGTGATTGGCCAAGGATAAAGGCGAGTCGTCGGTGAGCATATCAGTACTTCATTGGTCGCCTAAAATAAAATCTAAGCCATCTAATTAGGCTGGCTAAGTTGGACGACCACGATGGATTTAAGACTTCCATGGCTGGTCTTAACTCGTTAAACACCCTTTTCAACCGCGTAAAGAGTTCTGATTGGTTGGAATAAAAGTGGGCCCGCCGATGAATACCATGGAGCTTGTTTGGTCACATCAGGATGAAGCTAAGCTTGATAAATCGAACGGCCAAGTCGTACGGTCGTGATCGTTTTAAGACTAACATGGACAGTCTAGACTTAATTTCTTAAGAAACTAACCACGTCGACCAGCCATTTCCATGTTTAATTAGAAGCGTAGGCTGCGGCTTTGGAGCAATTTGATTGGCCAGTAGGAAAGAAGGGCCGGCAGACAGCAATATGGGGTATGGACGGCCGGTGATAGGCGACGCAAGCTAGGACAAACCGGCCGGCCAAGTGACGTTGTCGCGCCCCTTTGGCTGTTGCCTTCACTTGTCGCAGTTTCTCCTTTATTTCTTGTTTTCCAACTTTTTGTAGGATTCTGCTACTACTAGTTCCATGATGGACCAATTTCCTAGTTTGCCTAGGTTTAGTCTCGACCAATAAGGATCGAGATATCGTGCAAGCTCAGTTTAGGGCCAAAACCTATTTTTTTTGTAAATTGATAAAATTAGGTCAAAAAATTGAACTTTGTGAGCTGACACAAAATCAATCAATTTTGGTGAATTTTGCACGTTGGTACAAAATCACTAATTTTTATCTCGGAGAGCAGCGCAGCTTGCCCGCCTCTGATTGAGTATCTTCATGCACATCTTAATGCTGACACTTCGAGAAATTCATGCTACCAGCTGTGAGTGAACATTAATTGTCATATCATGTCAATATTAAGAGTTCAGCCGGGGAACATAGCATAGGATAGATAGTCAGCAGGCTTCAGCATTAATGAATAATGCAACTAGGAGCTTAAATACTCATTAGGCTCTATACTAGTGAACAATTCATCTAGGAGCTTGAGTTTCAATACAATATGAAGAGAAGCATACGCACTCATCAGATTCTGATATATTCTTCAAATTTTTGTGTGGAATACAGACATATCAAGATCTACTACTTCTGATGCCGGATCAGGTAGACAGACTTTTACAGTTTTCGCCCTAAACTAAAACCACCATCAACAGTTGGAAACTAAATATTAAGCCAAAAGATGATCATGTTGAAATTGCCTTGAAACATCTTACATGATTTGTGTGAGACAATCATTTGATGTCGAATTGGAAAGTTTCGTATTGATCATTCGATCACTTGAAAATTACTTGAAGCTAATAGTTTGTGTGAGACAACTATTATCGTCTTCTAAGGATGTTTCAATGATTGAAATGAGAGTTTAGAACAATTAACCATGTCTGGATACAACACGGTATGCATACCTAGTATGCGAACGGTTTTAACTGTAAAGGTCCGGGAATTTTGTTTACGTACCTAGTATGCGAACGGTTCTACCTGAGTTGGGTCCGAGACGGCTGGTCGCGTACCTGGTATGCGAACGGCTGGACAGACCAAGGTCCGGAGTTGTTGTTAGCGTACCTAGTTAACGAACACAATGGCTAAGTTCTAAAATCGGTTAAGTATGTTTCTCATACTCATGAATTAAAACATTTATGAATTAAAGAATGCAATCTTTGCAAACCGTGGCTTAATATTCATGAATTGATTCTTGTATAAATACTTTGTTTATACAATCCGATTTTGTTTTAATTTGTTCATACATATTCCTATGAGATAGTGAACAATTGTACAACTCTATGTGAAACACAATTAGATTCATTTGATTATCTTTTATGTTTGATTGATCATCATATTTGATCTAGAAGTGTTAGGTGAATATGGTTAAGACAAAAGTGTTCATATGGCTAACTTAGGTTAACTGTTATTGAGCCAACTCAATATACACGTTTAGGTACGGTTACACATATCTAAATGAATGTATATTTCATTTTTGTGTAACAAGCTAAGACCATCTAACGGTAGAGATTAATTGCTTTGTTTTTAAGCAGACTTAGCTTGAATCTTAAATCAGGATTTTATCTAATGGTGAATATTGAATGCTTTGTTACTAAGCTATCTTAGCTTCGATTATAAGCAAACCCTGATTTGAAAGAATATATAAGGGAAAACTCTAGCAACTGGAAAATCTAAACCCCGCACTTTCCTGTGTCCTTGTTGAGTACTAGAGTCGATTCTCCTTTAACCTAGGTTTTTCCAAAACCATATTAGGTCAACGATTTGCAGACTTCTTTTGGGATTCGTGAAGACAAATCCAACTATATTCTCTGTAGTTGCATATTCTGATCTTACTTGTTATATCGTATTGAGTACTATATTCTCTAAGATTTGCTCGAGATTTATCTCCGATAAGTAAGATATAAAAAGTAATCACAAAGTTCTTCGTCTCAGACTTTGTGGTTCTGCAATAACTTCTTCTACTACCATATAGTTAAGTTATTGTGAGGTGATTGATATTTTTAGGTTGTTCTTCGGGAGTATAAGACCGTATTATCAATTGGTTCATGTTCACCTTGATTTATCATAAGACGGAACAAAACTTCGTAGGTATTTCTGTGGGAAACAGATTTATCTATTAGAATAGACTTATCTGTGGGAGATAGATTTGTTTATAAGTCATCGACTTTGGGTCATAGCAACTCTTAGTTGTGGGTGAGATCAGCTAAGGGAATCAAGTGCGCAAAATCCGGCATGGTTCTAGAGGCGTAAAGAACGTGATTGTACCTTAATCGGTGTGAGACTTGGTTAGGGATCAACTACATTCCAGTCCGAAGTTAACTTGTAGTAGGCTAGTGTCTGTAGCGGATTAATACAATGTGGTGTTCAAAGCTGGACTAGGTCCCGGGGTTTTTCTGCATTTGCGGTTTCCTCGTTAACAAAATTTATGGTGTCTGTGTTATTTCTTTTCCGCATTATATTTTTATATAATTGAAATATCACGGGTTGTGCGTAGTTCAATTAGTTTATAAATCCAACCTTGTTTGTTGGATATAACTTGATTGACACTTGGGCATTGGTCTTTGGTACCATCCAAGTTATTTCTCGTATCAATCAGGCTCATAGATTTCTATCTGTTTGATTTGCTTATTGAATTGAGAAATAGAGATAAAGCTCTTTGATATATCTCTTGATAGAGCTCGCTATTAAGTTGGTGCTCTCGGAAATATATTGGAGTTTAGTCCATACAGATTGCCGAATGAATTATTGGGTGTGGTTGTTATACCCCCGTATTTTCAATTAAGCTAGTTAAAAAAATAACAAGTAGTATTTACAACAAAAACAACACTATATAAAATTTCAAAAAAACATTCACCGAAGATCATGATTTGATACATCCAAGAATAACAAGGTTTGCTACTTAATTCATCGCTCTTGAGAGACTTATTCGTCATCGTGTTGCATTCAAGTTAATGTTTGTTTCCAATGTTTTGATGGAAACAATGTGGGAAGCTAAAAGAGGTGCTAATCTAGTAGCCGAGAAAAGTCTAGGATATAATTCTTACAGAAAGCTTTTATGATAAGGCAGGTAATGGAACCGCTTGTAAAAGTATTAAAAGTTGCTGATCAAGATTAAAAACCTACATTAGGATTTATATATGATGCAATGGCTAGTATAAAAAGAATAATGGAAAACAATGCACATAATCCACAACAATATATAAATATTATCAACAGAAGGTGGGCATCACAACTTCGTTATGATCTTCACGCTGCATATACTATTTTGACATATTAATTTTTATTTATTATAACTCCAATTCCTTTTTATGCATCATATATTTTAAACCTTGTGTGCCACTATGAAGATCTAAATGCAAATAATTATATGATGCATCAAACCTTGAGAGAGTAATTCAACAACTAGGAAAGATATCGATATACAAGGAAATGCAATAAAATGAGGTTGTTATTCCTTACCATATCAATTTATATGTGTAACAAAAAATATTTTTACCAATCTTATGTATGTTTTATTGATAGATGAAACGACTTGTTTATTCCGATGGAGAGTCTGGTTTTGCATTGGCCCAAAATAGAATGAAGACGATCTTACCAGAACAATGGTGGTACAGTTATGGAGAGAGTACACCGAATCTTTAAAAAATTGCTATAAAAATCTTAAGTCAAACATGTTCATCATCTATTTGTGAAATAAATTGGAGTGTGTTTGCTAGCATTTTTACTTGTTCACACAACCACACATGTATGTAATATCGGAAAAACTGGGTTGTATGCATTACAATGTGTGGTTAAAGGACATTTGATGCATAGTCTCAGTCTCCACACGATGAATCAAGATTAATAGTTTATGCCAGCAAATGCAATAAATATTACTAAGTGATAAATTCTTTTTCAGAATGGAGAATCAATAAAATTTTGATCAATAATCTCAATATCCAATGCATGGATATCGTGATAGACTAGAAGGATTCTTTGAAGATTCATCTAGTTATTACACATATCCTCTACAAATGAGATATCAGCTAGAAGAACAAAATCAACCATCTACGATTATTCACATTATGAAGAAGTTAGCTCAAACTATGATATGTTTTCACATCATTTTCAGTTTCATGACCAATGGAGACAATGAAATATGCACAGTTTAATTAATTTAATAAGTTATTTGAGTTATAATATATTTCGGATTCAATGGCTCAACCACCTTTATTTAACTTATTGTTGTACTTGAAGATGTATCTCAATGTATGTAAATTTATATGATGGAGGACGACAATACTTTAATTGGACAGAAAATCCCCAATTTTGGTCAATATCCGTCATTTTCGATCAGTATTTGTGAGGACTGATACAACAACTTATCCCGATATAACGAACCGTGCCAGATGGCCAACCTTTGGAGCTAGGTTATCCCGAGTTGGGAAATCCTCAATATTAGTCGGTATCAGTCAATTCCGATCAGTATCTGTGAGGACTGATACGATAATGTATCCCGATAACGAACCATGCCGGGCGGCCAACCTTAGGAGCTAGGTTATTCCGAGTTGGTTGATTAGGTGAACATCAATGTTGACTAAATCTACTGAAAAGTCGTAACACTCAAGACTGGAAGCATATATACTGTGTCGGCTGAAGCATACATACTTTTCTTGCGATCCTTCCTTCGGCCCAAAATAAGTTTGCTTGCAGAAGCTTTAGGGCAAATAATATATTCCCTCGCAAACTTCTTTTCTCACCTAAAAACCCTGAAAAACTAGTAATTCTTTTCTCCCCCTAATAAAAACCTTCCACAAACCCTAGATGGTAACTCCAATGGAACTTCTTAGATCGAATCTCTCTCGAGTTCGAATTCCAGAGCCTACTAATCGAATTTACAAGCAAGAATGCTGTATTTCATTCGATACTCCGGTACAATTTCTTTACTTCTATTTATGCATGTTTTGATTTTGAATGTTCGTTTCCCTTTTCTGCATATCTTTAATGGATTTTTTTTTAATTTTTTTTTTTTGGATGATTTTCAGAAATCTGATGGAGGACTATTCGTTGATATGAGTTCGTTTCTTGCGTTTGGAAAAGACTGTGTTGGTTCGAACTATAAGAAAACTGGAAATCCAGTTTATTTGCATATAAAACAAACTATAAAACAAGTCTCAGAGGACAGACCTCTCAAGAAACCGACTCTTTTAGCTATAGGTATAAATTGTTCTTTAAGTGTTTTACATTCATCTTTTTTAGGTTTGTTTTGCCATAATCTTCGTAAAATTAAGTAGTTTTCTCTTGCATTACATCCGCCTGGAGTATTTGATCATTAACTTAGGAATACATGTTTCTAATAACTGTTAGACATTAACGATCCATTAAGAAAACATAAAGTATAGCTGAAATTCTATTTCATATGCAGGGGTTGATGGGGGATTTGACAACCATGAACCGGAGTATGAAGAAACTTACAATATTGTTATATTGCCTGATTTTGTCAACCTCCCGTTTCCTTCAGTTGAGCTGCCAGAAAAGGTGATCTTGTCTTATTCTGCAATTGATTACTTGAAAAGAGGAATTGACTACTGCTTAAGAATATAATCTGAATAAAATTGGAGAGAACTTTGACAGTGTTTGGCTCTAAAATTTAGGTCTGATTTTCTTTTGAAATTGCAGGTGAGGTTGGCAGTTGATACTGTTGTAAGGGCTGAGGGTGCTGAGAAAAAAGAACAACTAGCATCTTGGACAGCTGATAAGAAGCAAGTTAGTGCCTATGCTACGAATCTGATACAGATTGATGCTGGTGTTGTTGTGCCTCCTTCTGGGTGGAAATGCTGCAAATGTGACAAGACTGAAAACCTATGGCTAAATTTAACTGATGGAATGATATTCTGTGGGAGAAGAAATTGGGATGGAACTGGGGGTAACAATCATGCTATTGAACATTACAAAGAAACAAACCATCCTCTTGCTGTAAAACTGGGAACTATAACTGCTGATTTGGAAGGAGCAGGTAACCCCTTCCTTTATCCCCAATTTGATATTTATTATCAAGTATTAAACTTTGTCATGTTTTCTAACTCAATCGCTTAACAAAGAAATTTTGATATGCAAATGCAATCCTAATGCGGTGTGTTCCGGTCATTTTAATTTCACAGCTCAGATATTTATGTTTATATAAACATTTGTCTAAGTAAAGTTGACTGCAAAAAGATTTTTCTCTTGTGCCTTGATTATCGTTAATTTAGATTGACGTGCACTTAGAGCTAATTACGGAACCTATTGTGGCAGCTCAGATGTGTTCTCATATCCGGAGGATGAAAGTGTTGAAGACCCACTATTAGCTCAACATTTGGCATTTTTTGGAATTGATTTTTCCTCGCTTAAGAAGGTTAGTTTTTTTTCTTCTTGTTATATATTTGTATGCCTTTATATTTTTATCGCTGGAAATAGGGCTTGAATATTAGTAAAAAGATCAAAAAGGATATTACACAGTTAAATCTGATAACTCTTTCTTCTGTGAACAATAAGAATGGATTGCATCTCCTCTTACTACATTAAAGCATCTGTCATACGAATTTCTCAATCCCATAGCTTTTGGCCTCCTGCCTACCTAGGTCACATGGTTTGAAACCCCCCTTATCTAGAAACTATTTTGCTTAAAAGTGTTTGCTGACTGTTTTAAAAAGGATTTTTTAATTTAGAAACTGTGATTTTGGATGTGAGGGAACTTTTATTTTATGTTATTTTCGTGATAAACTGTGCAAGAAAAAATCCTTAATTCACACCAGGAAAAGGTAGAACACTGTAATTTGAATACTATGTTCCTCATTCCATCTGATAGTCATGTTTCTACAGTGGAACTAACAGCTGTGTGTTCTCAGACCGAAATGACAACAGCAGAAAGGGAGCTTGACCAGAATACCAATTATGATTGGAATCGCATACAAGAAAGTGGACAGGAATCAGAACCATTATTTGGACCTGGTTATACTGGACTTGTTAATCTTGGGAATAGGTAAGTTTGGTCCATCAGGGCTGCTTATGGATTCACAGTTGCACTCTTTAACTTTTTTTTCTTCTTTTTGTGTACTTACTCTGGTTTGTCCCATTCTTGGTTAAACTTTTAAAAATTACCTTAAATAATGTTCTCCACAGTTGTTATTTGGCAGCGACAATGCAAGTGGTATTCTCAACGAGCTCTTTTTGTTCACGGTCAGTATATTATTATTACATGAAACGTAAAGATTCGTATTTACATTCTGGATTAGCTTCACATATTTTCTTTCCTTCTTTTTTTCTGCTCTTTTGAAATTTTCGGTTGATGTATTTTCGTGTCAGGTACTACAAGAGTCAAAGTTTGAAAGAGGCTTTTGAGACTGCACCTGCTGACCCAACTCTGGACTTGAATATGCAGTTGTGAGTAATTAGTGCACGAGCATCTTTCTATTGTCATTTTTGCTGTATTGTTCCTTGGTTGATGAGTTTCTTTATCTTGAGCATCGCCGAATGTTTTTTCATTTCACTTTCAATTTGTGAGGAGATCTGTTTAAAAATGTGTTTTCATAAGTTCCTGTGAGTTTTTGCATATTTTCTCCATCTCCATTCCCCCCTTGTTTTATTAAGCCCCCCCTTTTTATTAAGTCTAGTTTTGATGTTTTTGAGATTTTTTTGGTAGTTTATGGTTTCGTGTGCTGTTCTGCTCTAATTGTCGTTTCCTCTGAAATAAGATTACTTGTTTCTTTCAAATTTTGTGGTTTTTTAGTAAAGGTTGTAGTTTTTCTTTTTTGGTTCCCATTTTAAAAGATCTTGATTTATGTAAGCTATCTTGCTTGAGTTACATGCGATGATTTCCTGTTGAATATAACTTAAATAGGCTACTTGAAAGACATATTTTTCTCAACCCTACTCAACTATATGCTTTTAACAGAGCCTGCCTGTTACAGTAATTGTCGTCCTGGTGGTACTATGTTTCAGTAGTTTCTATTATGTTACTCTAACGACTGCCTTCTCATGATGTGTAGCTTCTTTTATACTACGGCTTAAGTGTTTCCATTATGAATTGTCTATTCGTTTGTCCCATTTAGATTGTAATAATCTTAAATATCATATTGCTCGTGTTGTGATAGGACAAAACTTGGGCATGGTATGCTGTCCGGTAAATATTCGGTTCCTGCTCAGGAGGTATGCTATCTGTGGAAAAGCTAAGCTTGCTTGCTTTTATAGAAAGAGAAGTTATTAATTTGTCTCTTCTTCCGAGTTCATGGAGTATAACTAGTCATTTGTTTTCCAGAAAGACGTGAGTTTTGATTCTGCAACTTCAACTATAAGTACAGTAAGTTCTATGCATTAATCTTTTTACCTTAATGTGCTGAAATTCTTTTCAGACTGTAGAATTTATGCTGTCAATATTGATCTCATTCGTTTCTCTGTCTTTTAACTTGCATGTAATTATTCTAAGTTTTTGTGCTGGCATTGGATGCTTAAAATGTTATCTTCTTTCAGAAACAGGAGGGAATACCACCTCGTATGTTCAAGTCAGTTATTGCTGCAAGCCATCCTGAGTTTTCTAGTATGAGACAACAGGTATTGTCTTTCTCACAGTCAAAGAACTTTACTTCGCTAACACACATTCACATGCTTTTTGTGAAGAGTCTACCTTCTTGTTTCATTTTATCTCTTTTCTCCATATCTCTTTTCTCCAATGAGATAATAAGTCGAGAATCGTCCGCTGTTGCTAAACCAAGCCCAATTTGGTTGCAGTTTGCTGTCTGACAAAATTTGACATGACGTATAAAAATTTGTGAAAGCCCATTGTATTTCTTCACAAACCAAAAGGACCACTGTTGCTTTATCTGTCCCCTGTGTTGCATTAAATGATATGATAAGGATGCATTTGGAGTTCCATCATCTGTTTTTTAACTTTTTTTTGTATGTCCCGTGCTGTAGAAATAGTATTTGCCGTTATTTGGATGAACTGATAGTCATATATGTTTTTTTCTATCACGGAAATGGGTGTCTGCTTGTAGCCCTATGCCGCGTGTATTAGAAGTGCAGCGTTTTGCTTCTATTCATTTATTTTGTTCTTTTTCATTGTTGACACTATCAGCAGGCTTATAGCTATTTCTGTGTAACTTATTTGTCATAACTTCTTCCTAGGACGCTTTGGAGTTCTTTCTACATTTTCTTGACCAAGTTGAGCGAGCAAATGCTGGAAGTCCTCAGTTGGATCCCTCTAAGAGTTTCAAATTTGGTATTGAAGAGCGTCTACAATGTCCATCTGGAAAAGTTACTTACAATAAAAGAGTTGACTACACCCTTTCCTTAAACATTCCTTTGCATGAAGCTACTAATAAAGGTAAGTTCTGCGAACCGCTTTCCTGTTTAGCCTGTATGTGGAGTCGATCACTAAATACTACGATTCTTGATTTGAGTATACAGAACAGCTAGAAGCCTTTTACAAGTTGAAGTCAGAAAGGAGTTTGGAAGGAAAGGAAGTGTAAGTAACAGAAAAGAAGTTGATGCAATTATTTTGCTCCAGTATATTTTCCTAAGTTGTACTTAACTTTACTTTACTATTTCAGATCAAACGATGAAATTGTACGCCCAAGAGTACCCCTAGAAGCATGCTTGGAAATCTTTTCAGCTCCAGAGGAGGTACATGATTTCCACAGCAGCGCCTTGAAAGCCAAGACCACGGCAATCAAGTAAGTTTCTAACAAAGTATTAGCTCACTATATTTACGAATGTGTCTGTGTCTTGTATTGTGGTGCACTTGTTACTATCATTTGTAAAAAAAGTTGAAGGGCGATTCAGAACTCAGTATTGTTTCAAGGCTCTTGCCTATAACTGGTGGCAGCACCTTTACTAGGTGGATAATCTCAAACCGGAAGAAACTATCTTAAATATTATTGCTTCTTGCAGAACTACTGGCTTAACTTCGTTCCCGGATTATCTAGTGTTGCATATGCGGAAATTTGTCATGGAGGAAGGCTGGGTGCCTAAAAAGCTTGGTATCTTGTCTTCTTACCCGTTTCTTCCAAACTGCTGCAGTGTTTTTTATTCCCTCATTCTACCTTTACATCACATACTTCATCTGAACATTAGTTTGTCTTTTGTCCTTCGAATTTCTGCAGATGTGTATATAGATGTTCCGGATGTTATAGATATTAGCCACATGCGCAGCAAGGGTCTTCAGCCAGGGGAAGAGTTGTTACCTGAGGAAGGTGCGTTATGAAGTGGCTTCAGTAGTGTGATATCTATTTGTCATGCCAAATAAATAAATAATGAATTTACTAGTATATTATTGCTGGAAACACTCTTTGGCAATACCTGACTAAGATACTTAATCGTACTTGAATGGTTCTTTGCTCTGTGGTCACATTCTGTCAGTTTGCATGTTGCGAAGGAGGGTGTAGCTAAGCTTGTTTCATCTGTTTTGCAGTTGCTGGGTCCGAGACAGTAGAATCAAGTCCCTCAGCTGATGATATTATTGTTTCACAGCTTGTCGCAATGGGATTCAACAATATCCACTGTAAAAAGGCTGCTATTAACACCTCAAATGCTGGGGTGGAGGAGGCTATGAATTGGTTGCTCTCTCACATGGATGATCCAGGTACGGTGACCCTGACCAAGCCTTTTTAAGCTGTGGTACATTCATCTTTTATGCTACGCTGTTACACCCTCTGATTCCGAGTTACAATGGTTTCTTCATATTTTGCATTCAGATATAGATGATCCTATCAGTGAGAGTGTTCCATTACCCGTCGACCAATCACAAGTTGATACCTTGGTTTCCTTTGGTTTTCAAGAAGATATTGCTATAAAAGCGTTGAAGGCATCAGTAAGATTCTTAATCCATCCACATTCTTGAGTCACTACCGCAGATATTTTGGTGAGCAATTTCTTTGATGTAGTCATGCATGTTGTTAACTGCTTTCTCTGGTTTGGGATTCTTGACAGGGTGGAAATATTGAGAAAGCTACAGATTGGATATTTAGCAATCCTAACGCCTCTGCTCCATCCGATATGGATGCTACATCAAGCGGTGCAGAGTGTTCTGCGGATGGTGGATTACCTGATGGAGGAGGAAGTTAGTATCTTTCACTTCCTTCGTCTTCCTTTCTTATTTTAACCATTAAACAACAGATGCATTTAGGAATTTATTTCATCAACTTTTGCCTATGGGGGGTAGAGTTGTGGGTTCTCTGAAGTTTATTTACTGCATTCAGGCTTGTAAGTTCACTGAGAAGGCTCGACCGTGAAAAGCTAGCTTTTTGTAGTTTGGTGTTATCCATGCTGGTTTACTGTTGGGAATTAGTTTTTACAAGGAAACTATGACAGTTTTACATCGTAGCAAACCCACAGTCCCATCCTGATTGTTCTTAGATGTAGAAATGCACTTGAAGTGTGAAATTCAATGATTTAGCGCTGTGGTGTAGATCCCTTTAAATGTCAAACTTGATGGAAGTAATTACAATTTACAAGAACCTAATATTTCTGTGTGCGAAGAACTGGCATGATATTTGTTACCGAATTTGAGCCCTTGGATCTTCCTCGTGTCCCTAGAATTGTGTTAAAATGAACACAACCTAGTTTGTAAGGATCTCATTATTTTTCATTCTTGTGCAGAATACAAGCTTCTCGGATTGGTGAGTCACATTGGTACTTCTACTCATTGCGGACATTATGTAGCTCATGTGAATAAAGACGGGAAGTGGGTGATATTCAATGACGACAAGGTTGGGGCCTCACACAATCCTCCTAAAGATATGGGCTACTTATATTTCTTCGAGAGACTCGGCCGATAGATAGGAGATGCAAAAGGCAGGCTTGGTTTTGAGTATCCTGGCTCATGGTCAATCCTTAACTGCTATTCAGGTAGCTTTTAGTTTCTGGAACTGTTTGTAGGTATTTACTTCGTTCGGCTCGCTTGTTCACCTTCTGGTCGCCAGCCCCATTTGCTGTAATCTACATTTTTCAGTTTTTGTTCGGCTCGCTTGTTCACCTTCTGGTCGCCAGCCCCATTTGCTGTAATCTACATTTTTCAGTTTTTGTTTGCTGGTGGTGGTAGAGGAAGAAAGAGTTTCAATTCTTTTTTTTATATTGTTTTAAAATTTAATGGGTTTGTGGCCAATGAACATTTGCCTAGCTGAACTGGGATTTCATGGGATCATGGGACCGAACTTTAGAAAGGATTATTAACATATACGCAGAAGGTTGCAAAAGGCTGATATTTATCAAATGTTGAGTGCCCTGCCCCCCCAAGTCTCCGAATTATTGATAATTTTTTACGCATATTTATGTTTTGAGAATTTGAAACAAGTCATTTCGAGGTGTAACTTGGCGTGACATAAGGGGTCAATCGCAAAAAAAAGAAAAGAACATCCGCCTTATGGATGAAACTAATGGATGGTGAAAGATAGTTTTATGAGAAGTACAAGGGATTTCACCTTCCTTGTAGTTGGTCACTGGAACACCACTCTAAATTGAATGCTACTATTCAAATTTCAGAGCTCTAACTTTCAAATTTTTTTTTTCTTTTCAGAGCTCTTAATTAAGTAACGGTGGGTTTGTTTGCGGAATTCACCGTTTCCAGGAATTTATAATCCTGTGGGATTGCAAATTCTGGGATTCATATAAATCCCTTGTGTGTTTGATAACTCAATTAAAATTTCTAAGATTGATAGAGTTTTTTTGTTTTAAAGTCTTTGTACCGTTTGACATTATCCTTAAATTTAAAAATTGCATATATATGTGATTTAGAGTTAAAAAGAAGTGGGTCCATAAACCATTTGATAAGTTTCCCAGCAAATTTTAGGGGGAGGGGTCGGACTCCATATGGAGGATTTGCTGGAAAATTGATTCCCGTAGTAAACGTGATTCCAATGATTCAGACAACCAAACGTACAGAGGGAAACGTATTTCTACAAAATCCCCTGGACCCATAAATTCCACCTTTAAAATTCTACATCCAAACTCACCGTTAAGTTCATACTCCTGGTACCGTGCAACTTCGATCCAAAGTCCCGATGAGTTCCATGGATACGGTCTACACTACACTCCAGTGGTAAAAATTGGATTTGTTGGCAAGGACTCGGCAACTGTCAAACGATGCAAGATCTTCCAATACTACACGACCACACCTACCCTACAATAAGATCTCGTGGGCAACCATGCAAGATCTTCCAATATGGGAGGAATTGGACCAAAGTTCGAAACTTCATACCTGTAAAACCTTCATTATTTCAAGTACAATTATTATAAATTTGGACCACTTCTACCTGGAACTTGTTAACTAATCTTGTACGTAGTTCTACTAAAACAAACTGGGTATGTAAATTCTTCCAAAGTACTCCCTCCGTCCCAAATTAACTGAGCTAGTTGGTTTTAAATTTTGTCCCATAAAAGATGAGTTATCTCACTAATACAAGGGATATTTTTAAGACTACCATTTTAATTGATTATTGTTACTATAAGAAATATGTATAATTTGATAGCCATGTTTATATTCGTTACGTAGGTGTTTTAAAATGCTTTTCAACGGTATAAAATTTACGAAAAACCGTGGTATAGTTTAAAAGATAAATCATTTCTAAGTTTTATTATTCATAAGGGTATAATTGTAAAAAATACTCTCTTTTCCCCCTTGTGCAAACTACACCTAGCTCATCTAATTTGGGACGGAAAGAGTAATTCGTATGCACATGATAATTTAAACTTAATGTTGTTCTTCCCAATAACTTTAAAAGAAAAAAAAGTAAATTCTCTCATGAGAAAAGGTTATTACCTTAATGTCATTAACCATTTCTTCTTCGTATTAGCCAAGGTTTTACAAACTTTGGAGTTCTAATTACTCGCGCAATTTCATGACAATAGAAGTTCTTGCAAAAAGATGAGATCAAAATAAATGCATGAGTTCTTGTGAAGTAGCAGTCATTTTCATGGTAAGCTGTCTAGACTCTCGAGAATAGTAGTAGCTAAAACTAGTAATATTTTAGCTATCAGTTGAATAAATACACATTCAATAAACCCCTTCATTTAAGGATATACTGTGCTCTCCCTGTTTTGTCTATTTGATGTGCCAGCAAGCATTCTTTCTATAAGGATTACTATAGTCCATAGTACTTTCCCGCCTTTGCAATACAATCTTAAAACATGAAAAGGAAAATTTCAAATATTGAGTAGAAATTCAAACGAATTTAATAATGGCAGGCACCTTTTTTGGTGTAGAAAATTTACATTTTTTTTTAAAATTATTTATTGTTATTATTCCTCTGTGAAGGAACAAAAGAGACACAGTACCATTTATCGAATTCCGTCATCATTCCCAAACAAGAAAATTGAAAAACGAAACTCTCTTATATCATCCCATCATCCGTCCATCAGATTTCTATTCTATGCTGCTGGATGTCATTCTCTAGGAGACTGTTGAGATATGAGCTAAATTAATAGATGAGTGATGAATAAGCTAAAACTAACACTGTTGGATCTGAGTAACCTGAAACGCCTTCTCATTACAGTAGCGTAAATCATCACCACTTATCTTCCGCCGTTTAATGTCTCTTTCTGTTTTCATTACTGTTGCCGCCGCTGCTGCTGCTTTCTCGCTTTGCGATGTTGTTGTTGAGAAATGTAGGTCAAGTACATTGACAGGTGTGTTGTTTGTTGATAGAGAAATTATCATATCGAAAACTGATTCATAGCTGTTCATCACTGTTGAATTCATCACATTCCAGCAATCCAACAATTTCTCCTGTTCAATTGACAATTTTTTTCCCATCAAAATCATCAAATTAACAACAATTTTCAGAAATAATCAAAATAACAACGATTTTTGTGGTTCTGGATTGGTTCTTACTTTATTTATATAGATACATGAGGAAATGGCCGTTCTGAAACTGGGGAATTGCAAGGGGAAAAGTTCATGAGATGCAGAAATTAGCGCAGAAGCTGCGATAATTGAATGCTTGAACTCTAATAGTTTGATTTCTGAAACAATCACCAGTAATGATTCAAATTATAAGAATTAGATTTCAAAAGTACAAAAAAAAAGAAAGATGTATGAACTCAAGAAATGTGAAAAGGAAATTGTATTTTTGTTTTTACCGTGTTGAGATGTGAAGATAATCTGTGTAGCACGATTTTTGAGAGCTTGTCTTAATGAAGGATCCTTGAGTTTGAGTAAAGAGAGAAAGAAATAGATGAATGAGAAAGGTGTAATGGAACGCATACGCCACTTAAGTGCTCCGAGAATCAAAAGCTCCATTCTCTGAATCGTTTCGGTATCGAAGATAAAGCCTTCCTTTCTCTGCAATCAAACATCAATTAGGTTAAATGCAGCTTTTCATGCTAAAATTGTCAACAACAACAAAAAAAGAAACTAATCGGAATTTGATTTCTCGCAGAATTTACACCTGAATATCATCAGTAAGAGAGAAGTCGTTTTGTTTCATTTTCTCTGCAAGAGATAGACAAGATATGCAAAGTAACTTAATCATCCATGGTTTTCCATGCTGCAATTAATATCAAACAAACTTCATTAGATCCTCCTCCACTGAATAACTGAATCGAGAAATAGAAAAGAAATTTAGTTCAAATGAAAAACCAAATTCATCAACATTACCGGCAACTCTTGTCTAGAGATGAACCGATCGAGGTAATTCACAGCTAAATAAGGTATGAACGGGTCGGAATTGCACGAGAACTACATTTTCAATACAAAAATACGATCAAACCTTAAAATCCGACAGAAGAAAATTAACCAGAAAACTTAAACCAGGAATTCGTGTTCATAATAATAATTACCTGAAAAATCATAGGAATTGCTTGTCGACGAACAGAAACATCTAGATCTCTATTTTTGGAAGTCGAAATGTAAGTCATATGATCAGATTCAGATGAGAAAAGTGACGGAATTGTATCAGATTGATGTTCTTCAAATCCTGTTAATGGATTTTCTAGTTCGTACTCCATTGCTTAATTAATCAACTAATTATCTCTTCTTCTTCCTGTTTTTCCTCTTCAATAAACAAAACTCTAGTTCAGAAGATGAAGGGTTTAGCAGAGAGAAATGAAAAGTGTGGGTTTATTCTTCGGTTTTAAAAAGAAAAGGAAAGGAAATGGGAGACTTCAAGTAGACGACTCTGCAGTTTCTTTCTCTCTCCCCTTATCTAAAATGAAATCTCTCTAATCTAATTCTCTCTGATATTCCCGCTTTTATTGGGAAGGAAAATCTGAATTATGGATGGATGGAAGAAATGCCAAGAGACTACTACCACACAATGGACAATAGTACACTACACTACCTACCTGCTCTGAACTTCTGATTAAAGGAAAGTACATTTTGAATCATTTTGTTTGTTTAAACCACATATCACGAGTATCACTTGTTATAATTCAAATTTTTTTCCATTACCCAAGCACTGCTGCTTCCTGTCTAGATGGCATTTGCATTTACACATTTACATGCTGTGGTCCTTATAGGGAGCTCTACATGTCGACCAGCTTCAATTTTAGATTGAATTTTAACAGTCTACGTGTAAGGACTTTAACTAAGAGATCATGAGACGCATGGTTCAAACCTAAAATGTGAGCCTGAGCCTGCCATTGTTAGAGAAAGAGAAGAAACTGATGATGGCAATTCTAAATATGTTTTGATTTTTGAGTATAGACCAGATGATCAGGATCCCACCATCTACCAACGTAATGACTGACCTTCTTTTCTTTTTTACTTTAGTGTAAAAGACAAAGGGATCATATTCCAAAGGGTGGGTGACTGGAATACAATATTATCAATTTACCATCCTATTGGTGACTTTTGGGCAGGATAACGCTCCCACGCCAGTAGCGTTATTGTATTGCAAGTTGAATGTAATTTTTTAAGTAGGATAGATCCAAGGGCATTTGGTACAATCCCCACTGTGTTGACCGGGTAACCACCACAAGACCTCCAACTATTTTTAACTAGTGAAATGTACATGCTTGGTTTGTGTTTGCAATCGATCGTTATTAGCATAACACTGGAGACATTTGGTTCTAGTAACTATTAAGTAGTATTAGAATTTCTTAGCCTCGGTAGGTGGGAAACAAAAATGGTTGATAATAATGGATAGCAAGCATTTTCGCTTTTCAAAATCCTTGTTTTAATCATCTTGTTCGGAAACAGTTCTCTAGTGGATCACTTGATTGAGAAGCGTGTCAGCTGGTTTCATTTGATGCTGCTGCATGCTGAGAAGGCAGCTTAAAATGGATACGTGCCACGCTGATACGGGGTATTAGATTCATTCAACTATTCAGAGTTGACCAACCTGACATTTTCTTTTCTTCTCCATTCGTGAAAGTTGGATATGCCACACAAAGAATGTGGATCTCGAATGACTTTAAAAAGCAGAATAAAGATGGGCTTACTAACTAAGATTGGTTTAGGACGACCTCCGATGAAGCTGAATTTCATCGGAAATGTGATGATGGATGCTAATGAAGTATGTGAGGGTAAAATATCTATCTGCCATGTCGAGAATATCTGGGTAGAGCGGAGTATGGAAAAAATAAGTGAGAATGTTATAAATACCCTTCATTTTGGTCGACCTTACACAAATACCTTCAAGGGGTAAAAAATAATTTTTTTTGGAGACAACTTGAGAAAATTGCTTCCAATTTTGGAGACAACTTGTGCTACTTGCTTTCGGTGATAGGTATTTTTTAAGTTGAATAAGGATATATATTGAGGGGTATTTAAATAATATTCCCATAAGATAATTGTCAGAAGTACTTCTAATAACAGTTGAACCTTAATACCTCTTTTTGTTTCTGTTCTGTGTTCACACTCCTGTTACACCTTTATGTGTGCTGTCATTTTCTTATTGGTTTAAGGTGTAGGTTAGCAAGATTGACAACCTGTCTAGTGTACGTTGGTTTTCCCCTCTCAGATATTTAATCTATATCTGAGTTTGCGTCTTTGTGTAAGAGAGAGAAGAATAAATCTTCTCTCATTTTCTGTTTTGCAACTGTAATTTCAAAACCTCCATTAATGAACATTCATCTTCATCAAATACTTTGTGCAACTATGGTATCAGATTGAGAGATATTCTCACATCTCTCAGGTTTTTCGATTCTCATTGCTTTCGCTTCTCAATTTTTATTTTTGTTTATCAAATCAGTGTTTTTCCTTTTCATGATTCAAGATTTTCCTCCATCCTTCATGGAGAATCCTACAAGTATTTCGTTCTCCAAAGTTCCTTTATCTCAACTCACTAGTTTTGTTCATCTTAAACTCAAAGAAGACAATTTAATAACCTGGAAGAATTTAATGTCTCTTGTGATTCGGAAATTCAAGATTTAAGGTTTTCTTGATGGAACAGATCCACGTCCTCCTTAATTTACTAACCCTAGAAATCAGGCAAACAACATTGAGAATCTACACCGATTGGATGGATGAAGATTCCTCTATTATGATGTGGATCCATTCTACAATTTATGATTTGTGATTGCATATTTCTCTAATTCCTCAACATCATATCAACTTTGGAATAGAGTGAATGCAAGGTTTGCAAGATCTTCTTCTACTCACTCAATCCAGTTGTGTATCAAACTTTCAACACTTAAGCAAGGTGATAAATGTGTTTCCACTCTTATTTCGAAATCAAATATTTATCTGATCAACTTGCTGCTACTAGTGAGATAACTTCATATCAAGAACTGGTTGTATTTACTCTTGTTGCTTTAAATTCTGATTATATTTCTTTTGCAACCTCTATGCGTCACATATATCCTCATATAACATGTATTGAACTTAATAACAATCTTCTTAGTGAGGAAGTTGTTGTTAGTGATAAGAATGCTCATCTACTTACTGAATCATCTAATAAGGCCTTTGATGCTAATATGAATTCATTCATATCTTATGGTAGAGGTACTGGTGGAATATTTAGTGGATTTAGACCTAATTTCTCTAGGAGTGGTGGTCGATTAGGTAGTTTTATTTCTGGCAGGGGTTCTTTCTTTCATGGCGAAGGTTCCACCCCTTCTTTTTCATCCTTTCCAACTGCTAGTAGACCACCTACTCATGTACAACACTTAGACACTACTTCTACTGTTGCATCCAATCCCATTATCTGTTAGATTTTCCGTAAGAAAGAACATGGTGCTCTTGAATGTCATAATAAACTAAATTTTACCTATCATAATGCTCACACTCCTCAACATCTCACTGCTATGCTGGCTTCAAAAAATATATTGGGAGAAAACCCTTGGTATACGAATACAGGTGCCTGAAAAGACGAGGGTACCCAAATACACCAGAATCTTTAAAATATCCACATATAAGTCCATTTACCGAAAGTGATTGTCTATGGACAAAGTCGAGACAATACGACAAATCGGTATTCACACTTTGTGTGATCTTCTATGGATACAAGATCGAGACAATACAATAATCAAAGTGTGATTACTTGATAATAGGTTTGGACTTAACCAAACTATATAGGATCACTATCAAGTAATACGGAGTTAACGTTTGTGTAATTTACTTTAAATTATAAAACAACAATTATAATTGCGAAAAGAAAAGTAAATGACACAACAAGATTTTGTTAACGAGGAAACCACAAAAGCAGAAAAACCCCGGGACCAAGTCCAGAATTGAATACTCTCAGAATTAAGACGCTATACAAAATCTAAACCAACTTCGTATAGTTGAGACCAAACAACTAAACCTAGTTCACTTAGTTTCTTCAGTATCCCTGCGCTTCCGACATTCAATAAGTGCACGCATTGGAACAATTCCATTGGATCGTATTCCAAACAGTAAAAGAACAATAAATCTATTTGGTAACAACTCTATTGATTTTTTCCAGATAAAGATACCTCAAGTCATATGCAAAGGCTCTTCCGTTTAAACTAATAAACTCCTTTGCCTGGTTAGATCAATCTATCCAACAACTACCGAAGTAGAAGAGTTTAGATTTGCAATCAACCAATATAGAATCCAACAAGAAACTATAAAGCGATGCCGATCTCACGCAACTAATCAATAGAATATATCCGATTCTAGTTGGATCCAAGCCGATCAAGGTTTGTGCTACACAAAGATATGAGAAACCAATAAGAAATCTTCTTCGTCTTCAAATCTTCTTTAATCTTCAATTAAACCTGCACAACACCACTTGAATATCTTGTGATCAATCATGCACAGAACGGAGTCTGTTAACAATGGATTATCACAAGATTCTTTAGTTCTACAAACAGTTCTAAATATCCCGTCGACACTTCGATCTAGTTTGAGTGAATCTTATATCAGAAGAAAAGATTCTCAAAAATAAACAAACTAGGTGCAATCAAAGTTCAACAACCGTTAGTCAATCAAATCAATCGAAAACTAATAAACTGCAATTATCTAGTTTCCCACCAACGGTACTCGTAGAGCTTCTTGATCCCACAGAAGTATTTAAACGAGCGGTCTTAAGAGATTTCGCCTAATTAGGGTACCTTCCTCTCCGAATAGACGGCTCCACCCGAAACAACAAAAAGATGAAGTTTTCCTTGTTCTTAGAATAGTTTGCTTGAAATGCAACTTAGGTATTTATAGACCAAGGATGTTTGGACATCAAGGAATTTCCAAAACCGAATATTCTCAAGATATGCAATAAATGCCCAAATCGGTTTTCATAATTCCTGGAAATGCTTTGTCCAATATTTTCTGAAATCTCTCAATATAAAATCTCTAATTAGTAAATGCACATTACTATTTTTTATTCTCTAGAGATATGCATTTAATTGCTGGTAATTAAAGCATATAAAACTAACAACCTTAATTAAAAGATTCTTAATTTATTTCGGACCGGAATCTTCTTGAGTAATTAAGGAATATCTTTGAACAATAAAAGATAAGAGTTATTGTTCGTGTTCAAAGTATGTTGACATATTTTCTTTGTAAATACTCTTTCATATTTACAATCTTGGAATCGATTATACCACACTTCCAAACAAGTTTAGAATTGGTTCATCTGTATTCCAAGACAACTATGTGATTGATCAAGTATCAAATCACAATCATGGGTTCAATCGGTTCTACCTCAATATGGATTACTTGTGATCGAACACACAATCAAGCATTCAATATTCACCGTTAGATGAAAACCTGATTAGATTCAAGCTAATCAACCGTTAGATCGAACTTAGCTTGTTATACACAAATGAAATGTAACTTCATTTAGGTTTGAGTAACCGTACCTAAACATGTACACTTAGTCGGCTCAACAATAGTTAACCAATGGTTAGCCATATGAGCACTTTCATATCAACCTTATTCATTTTTACCATAACTAGTTCAAATGACTCAAATGAACTAGTTAGAGAGTTGTTCAATTGCTTAGATCTCATAGAAGTATACAAGACACAATTGAAGCAAAATCGATTTTGATTCACTTGAATCAATTCATGAACATTATAGCCACGGTTTGCAAAGATTGCATTCCTTATTATATAAATATTTTAGTTCATGAACAAACCGATTTTAGAAAGTAACCTACTTAATTATGCAAATGGGTACGCGTACTTAAGTAACCGGATCGAGTTTGTTTTTCACTTCCAAACTCCAGCAGAAATTCACGGAAGTGAAACTTCTACCAGTATGCGTACGGGTACGCATACTTTCCCGGATTTCCAACAACCGCCAGTACGCGTACGGGTACCCATACTTTGGGTTCCCGGTTTTGGACTTTTACAAAAATGTGAGAACACATTATGTTTATATCCAAACATGGTTACTTGTTCTAAACTCTCATTTCAATCATTGTTCATCAAAGCGATATTCAAGTTATTGAAATAATCAACATGACTTTCGTCACGAGTAAAGATGAACTTGTCTAAAGCGAAAGCTTACCAACACATATTTCGAGAAATAGATAAGCGATATAGACTCGGCTCGAAATAACAAATGTGTATAATTGAAGTCTATATAGCAATACGACTTTTTTCTCAAGTAGGAGATAGAATAGATAGACTTTTGAGTGATAGATAAGTTCAAGTCTCCACATACCTTTTTGTTGATGAAGTTCCACAAGTTCCCTTAAGTAGTTCTTCGTCTTCATTTGATGAACGCCGTGGAGTCTAAGGCTCAACTACACTTACTATCCTAATCCGAGACTTAGCTATAAGTAGACTAGAAATTAAGACTTATAGTTTTGGAAACTAAACTTGACAAACAAGCTTGAGATAGTAATGCTTGCGAGTTAGACCGAACAGTGCTCTAACAATCTCCCCCTTTGTCAATTTTAGTGAAAAAACTATTAATACATATGGAATACAAAATAAATAAACTTTGTAGCTTCTCGTCCAAATGCTTGATCTCCTTGGTTCTTCAACATTACTCGAAATCTTCGTCACGTCCAAGTACTCCAATGATTCTAAAGGTGTTCAACTCAGCATCATCGTCGTTGAAGATCCGTCGCTATAACAATGATAAAACAATAACTCTGAATCATTGTTATACAGTGTCATAGTATTATTACACATCATCAAAGTTCAATTGTATCACAACTTCGATAACAATATTATGGTGATATGTATCACTCCCCCTTAGTCAATACTTCATCTCACATGAAAACCACTCCCCCTTACATAATGATCCGAAAACCATATGTATTTGTAGTGTGAACTACATATTAATTCTCCCCCTTTTTGTCAATAAAATTGGCAAAGGTACGAAAATTAGTGGGATCCTAATGAAATTTCCATAGAGACACTTCATGACCAAAAGAGAAGCACATATCAACTTTTTTAGATGCAATCATATAGCCGAAACTAAATGCACTCATCAAGAAGTTTATAAAGATACAAGATAACCCCTATAGTATTCCACAGCCGCACTCCCCACAAAGATTTGACAATTAAGCACAAGTTCAATTAAGCACTCTCCCCCATAAAATGTCATTCCTGGAAGAACAACAAGAGCGACCTTTCTTTCACAAGAAAAGAAGGATTTCTTTGGACATTAACAAATCACATGAAACATGAATTTGTATCCAAAAATCTTAATTAAATAAACCAAAAGAGACCCCATGATTAATTTAATCGGAAATGCTCACATAAGTGAACTTACGGAGCCGCACATTATTTACATAAATATATGGATCAGGGAAGATCAATACTGCGGAATAAACAAAGATTCATTCTATTTTTCATCACTATTTGCACAATGACATATAATAGACTTAATCTTTGTAAACAAAAGTTAATCCTATCTTCCATCAATATTTGCATAATGACATAATAGGATTAACTTTTGTTTGTCAAAAGTTCATTCAATCTTTTATCAATACTTGCATACCGACATATGAAAGACTTAACTTTTGACCACGTATGGGACAATCAAAGTTCACGGACGCAAACACACATATCCCATAACAAGTTGCAATATATAAAATCATAAAGATTAATACTGCAAAATCATCTTCCAAATAAACTTTAGAATTTAAATAAATAAATCTAAAAACATTGCAAGATGAAAATCGTTGGAAATAGCTATGTGTACTCACAATAATGGCTATTCCAAACCCTAGTTATCCTTATTAAGAACATAAGAATAAATTCTCATAAGAAGTTTCCTAGACAAAATAAGACAACTCATAGAGAACATAATTCGAAAAACATCAGACATTACCAGCAACCAGAGACCGAACATAGACGAGTTCATCAGTTGCTTTCTTTAGTTCATTTTTCAGAAATTCAAGATTCTTTGTTGCAATTCCAAGTTGTTCACGTACGACCTCAAAATCTCGAAGAAGATTTCCTACCAGTTGTGATGACATCTAAACTGGTAGTTTGTTTTCATGATCAACAACTTGATAGCAGATTATGAAAATAGGGTTCTCGTGAAACTCGATAGCCTTGCCCTTCTCAACTTCGTTTTCCTTGTTGCATCCATCCATTGTGCACACAAAAATAGTTCATGGGAACTTTTTGACGTTACGGAACGTGTACGTATCAAAAAAATAACAACATGATACATATATATATATATATATATATATATATATATATGAGTGCTTCATAAGGAAACCCTAGGGTTACTCGTATATGTTCCGTACGGGTCAGGTGTTTGTGCACTTATGGTTACAAACTTGGTACAAGACCAAGAGTAATGGAGCCACATTTAGAAGTAGAAAAATCAAAGACACATTCTAAACAAATTGACGACAACCTTAGTTCAAAAGAACATAAGATAATTGTTGATGAACAACAACTAATTGGTCAATGGGAAGAAAAACAAGAATCCTTTAAGGCAATCAACAAAGAAAAAAATTTCTCAAGAGTTAATGATCAAAAATATTACACCATGTAATATACTGGAACCAGGCTCAACAGTATTATGATCATCATTACGAAAAGGGAAAAGATAATGAAAAGAATAATATAACAACGACTACTTTCTCAAGACAAAATATCTTCTTGAGAATTATGAACATCCTCCCACAATTACAAGAAGGATGCTACATTGAGCAGTCAAGTTGTATTTTGATGAGAATTTTACTCATCAATAATATTGACTTATTATCTCTTTCCTTCATGAAGATTTTCAGACGAATCAATAGGATTAGTCGAAAGAGATTTAGTCAGAGGCGAACAAGGGATACCTGAAACTGCTGCCTTCCTTGTCTTCTTAATGCTCCGTTTGAGTCTGTTTATACTTGTCTTGAGATCCGAGACTCGATTATTGATGTGAACGAAGTATGGAGCAAACATCTTGGATTCAAGACTTTTTCCAGAGAGAGGAAAGGAGTTTGAACATTTTTTCTTCCTCCTATGACTATTTCTCTTCTCAGAGTAATTTAAAGAGTCAATTGTCCACTTGACGTTCTTTCTTCTACAATTGTAGGCGGTTTTTGTCTCATAATCATAATCAAGAATTGGCTCATCACAGCATTTTTCTTGATTGCAGACATGGCCTTTTACTCCAACTAGATGAGAAACAGGTTTAATTACTTCTTTAGACATCCATACAAGAATGTTATGAAGTTTATTATTCCTCAGTCGGAAATGACATCTCCTTTCAAGGTGTCCTTTGTTTCCACAATAATAGCAGTTAAAGGAATTGTTCTTGACTGTTCTCATGCGAGTTGATTTCAAAGGTGGACAATACTTGTTCCTAGGAACATCAGCTGCTGAAGATGGTTTTTCACATAGAGACTTGTCATTAGCACGGACAAAATTGATCTTACTAGTACTTGGAGCGTCTATTCCTTTATAGCCCAGACCACGTGTATCACGATGTTCTTTACATGCTCCTAGCATAGAAGATAATTTTGTAGAGATAGAATTGAATCTTTTCAGATTCTCTTCCAGTGAATTTACCTTATCAAGAGCAGCAGCAAGATTAATCTCCAATAGTTTTTATTTGGCGATAAGACTGATTTTTCTATCATTACAACATTTTTGTTGAGAGTCGTATCTTGTTTCAGATTATGCAAGTCTTTCTTTCAACACAGAGAGATTTCAAAGAAGATTATCACATTCAGACCTTTTTGAATGTACATCTTCTTCTCGATCTTTAATGGTAGATTGTAAGAGTTTGTAGCCACAATCATAACCTTTAAAGAGTTTTCTAAGTTTTCTGTTTTCTTGATAGAGAGGTGTCAGATATTCAGCCAAACAAGCTGTTGCTTCTTTCCTTTCAAAACATGGTCAAAGAGCTTGATATATTGAGAGACTTCCTCATTAATACTTTGTCCTTCTTCTGAATCACTTTCATCTGAAAGATCATCCAACTGTTCATCTAGACGTTTTTCCCAGTTGAACGCAGATTCAGTCAGATACGGGAGATTTCTCAGATATCTCAAGATCTTGACCCAAATCAAAATAACTATGAACTGGTATCAGAGTAACTCTGAACTGGTGTTGCGTTATCAGAGATAACACTTCTGTCCATAGAGTCAGATCGCTAAAACACAGACTTATGAGGTCTTAAACGTGTTTGCCTGCTCTGATACCAATTGAAAAAGCGGGGGTCTAACAACCTCACCCAATATTTCGCTTAGCAATCTGTATGGACTAACTCCAATATACTTACAAGAGAATCAACTAGACAGTTAGACTCAATCTTAAGAAAAGTATATCAAGGAGTAATATCTAAATATCTCAATTCAATCCGTAATCAAACAAATAATAATTTGTGAGCCTGATTGAATATAAGAGAGATAACTTGAACGGTACCAAAGACCAATGTTCAAGGATTAATCAATTTCAATCAACAACCAAAGGTTGGATTTACCAATTGATGGATTCAATGCACAACCTGTGATATTTAAATTATATAACAAAATATAATGCGGAAAAGAAATAACACAGACACCAGAAGTTTTGTTAACGAGGAAACCGCAAATGCAGAAAACCCCCGGGACCTAGTCCAGATTTGAACACCACACTGTATTAAGCCGTTATAGACACTAGCCTACTACAAGTTAACTTCAGAATGGAATGTAGTTGAGCCCTTACCAAGTCTCACACCGATTAAGGTACGGTCGCGTTCCTTACGCCTCTAGAACCACGCCAGATTCTGCGCACTTGATTCCCTTAGCTGATCTAACCCACAACTAAGAGTTGCTACGACCCAATGTCGAAGACTTGATAAACAAATCTGTATCACACAGAAAAGTCTATTGGATAGATAAATCTGTCTCTCACAGATATACCTACGAGTTTTTGTTCCGTCTTTTGATAAATCAAGGTGAACAGGAACCAATTGATAACCCGGACTTATATTCCCGAAGAATAGCCTAGAATTATCAATCACCTCACAATAATCCTAATCGATTAACGAAACAAGATATTGTGGAATCACAAATGATGAGACGAAGGTGTTTGTGACTACTTTTCTATCTTGCCCATCGGAGGTATAAATCTCAAGCCAATCTTACGATTGCACTCAATCACGATAGAAAACAGCAAGATCAGATCACACAACTACAGGGAAAATAGTTGGGTCTGACTTCATAATCCCAATGAAGTCTTTAAGTCATTATCCTACAGGGTTTCGTGAAAAACCTAAGGTTAAAGGAGAATCGACTCTAGCTTATACAACTAGTATCATACAAGAGGTGTGGGGATTAGGTTTCCCAGTTGCTAGAGTTCTCTTTTATATAGATTTAAAATCAGGGTTTGCAATCTAAGTTACCTTGGTAACAAAGCATTCAATATTCACCGTTAGATGAAAACCTGATTAGATTCAAGCTAATATCTTTCAACCGTTAGATCAAACTTAGCTTGTTATACAAATGAAATGTAACTTCATTTAGGTTTGAGTAACCATACCTAAACGTGTACACTTAGTCGGTTCAATAATAGTTAACCAATGGTTAGCCATATGAGCACTTTCATATCAACCTTATTCATCTTTACCATAACTAGTTCAAATGACTCAAATGAACTAGTTAGAGAGTTGTTCAATTGCTTAGATCTCATAGAAGTATACAAGACACAATTGAAGCAAAATCGATTTTGATTCACTCGAATCAATTCAGGAACATTATAGCCACGGTTTGCAAAGATTGCATTCCTTATTATATAAATGTTTTAGTTCATGAACAAACCGAATTTAGAAATTAACCTACTTAAGTATGCAAACGGGTACGCATACTTAAGTAACCGGATTGAGTTTGTTTTTTACTTCAAAACTCCAGCTAAAATTCACGGACGTGAAACTTCCGCTAGTATGCGTACGGGTACGCATACTTACCCGGATTTCCAACAATCGCCAGTACGCGTACGGGTACGCATACTTTGGGTTCCCGGTTTTGGACTTTTACACAAATGTGAGAACACATTATGTTTATATCCAAACATGGTTACTTGTTCTAAACTCTCATTTAAATCATTGAAACTTTCTTAGAGGATGTTAAAATAGTCGTTATTTACAAACTATTTTCATCAAAGCGATTTTCAAGTTATTGAAATAATCAACATGACTTTCGTCACGAGTAAAGACGAACTTCGCTAAAGGGAAGCTTACCAACACATATTTCAAGAAATAGATAAGCGAGATAGACTCGGCTCGAAATAACAAATGTGTATAATTGAAATCTATATATCAATACGACTTTTGTCTCAAATAGGAGATAGAATAGATAGACTTTTGAGTGATAGATAAGTTCAAGTTTTCACATACCTTTTTGTTGATTAAGTTCCACAAGTTACCTTGAGTAGTTCTTCGTCTTCATTAGATGAACGCCGTGGAGTCTAAGGCTCAACTACACTTACTATCCTAATCCGAGACTTAGCTATAAGTAGACTAGAAATCAAGACTTATAGTTTTGGCAACTAAACTTGACAAACAAGCTTGAGATAACAACGCTTGCGAGTTCGACCGAGCAGTGCTCTAACACTTGGCGGTACATTAACTGAAATCGATTCATGTGAACTCGAGTTAATTTCTTATAGGTTGGATTGCACCAAACACAGATTGTTAGATCATTTCGTGTTTGCCTGCTCTGATACCAATTGAAAAGACGAGGGTACCCAAATACACCATAATATTTAAAATATCCACCTATAAGTCCTCTTACCGAAAGTGATTGTCTATGGACAAAGTCGATACAATACGAAAAATCGGTATTCACACTTTGTGTGATCGTCTATGGACACGAGATCGAGACAATACAACAATCAAAGTGTGATTACTTGATAATAGGTTCGGACTTAACCAAACTCTATAGGATCACTATCAAGTAATATGGAGTTAACGTTTGTGTAATTTACTTTAAATTATAATAACAACAATTATAATTGCGGAAAATAAAAGTAAATGACATAGTAAGATTTTTTTAACGAGGAAACCACAAATGCCCCGGGACCAAGTCCATAATTGAATACTCTCAGAATTAATCCGCTATACAAAATCTAAACCAACTTCGTATAGTTGAAACCAAGCAACTAAACCTAGTTCACTTAGTTTCTTCAGTATCCTGCGCTTTCGACGTTCAATAAGTGCACGCATTGGAACAATTCCATTGGATCGTATTCCAAATAGTAAAGGAACAATAAATCTGTTTGGTAACAACTCTATTGATTTTTTTCCAGATAAAGATATCTCAAGTCATATGCAAAGGCTCTTCCGTTTAAACTAATAAACTCCTTTGCCTGGTTAGATCAATCTATCCAATAACTATCGAAGCAGTTAAGTTTAGATTTGCAATCAACCAATATAGAATCCAACAAGAAACTATAAAGCGATGCCGATCTCACGCAATTAATCAATCGAATAAATCCGACACAAAGATATGAGAAACCAATAAGAAATCTTCTTCGTCTTCAAATCTTCTTTCATCTTCAATTAAACCTGCACAACACCACTTGAATCTCTCGTGATCAATCACGCACAGAACAGAGTCTGTTAACAATGGATTATCACAAGATGTATTTTGATCTACAAACAGTTCTAAAGATCCCGTCGACACTTAGATCTAGTTTGAGTGAATCTTATATCAGGAGAGAAGATTCTCAAGAATAAACAAATTAGGTGCAATCAAAGTTCAACAACCGTTAGTCAATCAAATCAATCGAAAACTAATAAACTGCAATTATCTAGTTTCCCACCAACGGTACTCGTAGAGCTTCTTGATCCCACAAAAATATTTAAACAAGCGGTCGTAAGAGATTTCGCCTAATTTGGATACTTTCCTCTCCGAATAGACGGCTCCACCAGAAACAAAAAAAAGATGAAGTTTGCCTGGCTCTTAGGATAGTTTTCTTGAAATGAAAAATTAGGTATTTATAGACCAAGGATGTTTGGACACCAAGGAATTTCCAAAACCGAATATTCTCAAGATATGCAATAAATGCCCAAATCGGTTTTCATAATTCCTGGAAATGCTTTGTCCAATATTTTCCGAAATATCTCAATAGAAAATCTTCAATTAGTAAATGCACATTACTAATTTTTTATTCTCTAGAGATATGCATTTAATTGCTGGTAATTAAAGCATATAAAACTAACAACCTTAATTAAAAGATTCTTAATTTATTTCGGACCGGGTTCTCCTTGAGTAATTAAGGAATATCTTTGAACAATAAAAGATAAGAGTTATTGTTCATGTTCAATGTATGTTGACATCTTTTCTTTGTAAATCCTCTTTCATATTTACAATCTTGGAATCGATTGTACCACACTTCCAAACAAGTTTAGAATTGGTTCATCTGTATTCCAAGACAACTATGTGATTGATCAAGTATCAAATCACAATCATGGGTTCAATCTGTTTTACCAATCACAAGGATCAGTTCTACCTCAATATGGATTATTTGTGATCGAACACATAAGTTACCAGGACCGGTTACATCATTAACCAAGATCGGTTACATCAATTACCAGGACCGGTTACCATATACTCATGGTATTTCTTATGATCGGTTACACAAGTAACTAGGATCGGTTAAACCAATTACCAGGATCGGTCACACCAATTACTAGGACCGGTTATATGATGTAATTTTGAAGTTGTAGTAAAAATGATTCGAACTCTAAGACTTGTGAATATTCGAGTTTTTAAATTTAATAAAAATTATATACAAAAATATTAACAAAGTGGGCGAGAGGTACTAGGGCTTAGGATTCCACCAAATTCATTTCTTAAGGTTCAAATAATAATTCTTTTAACAATTATAGCTCAATAAAAATATAAAATAAAGTGACTCTTATTTTTTCCAAGATAGATTCTCAAAATATTAGATGTAAATGTTAAGCATGGGACATCAAATCACCTAAGCTAAGCATGACCCATCTAATCAAATGACAACTAATTAATTCAAATCATAATTTCAATTAAAATTATTGCAAAAGTCATGAAAAGAATTAAATATAATTACCCAAGTGTGAAATAAGGCTTCCTCCATCGCCCCAATGTTGGGATTTAGCTCATCATAGTAAATGTGCTCTCAAAATATTTATTTAGGCTCAAAAATGGTTTACAAAGACGAAATAAAGAGAAAATGGTGTAAAACAGGATTTTGCGACGCACAAAAATCGTCACAAAATGAACGATAAAAGATAAGTGATGTAAACACTGTTCCACAGTCGCTGGAAAGGAGTTGGGAACTGTCGCAATTAAGCGACAGTTTGCAACGACTTTCCTTTACAGGCTTTTGTTCTTCGTGTTCTTGAGTTGCAGCAGCAGAAAACTTTTCTTGCAACTCGTGATTTCTTCGCTCCGTAGCCTCCAAAACTTCCCCAAACTCTCGACACTTATTTCTGTGATCCCAGAAGCGTATATATACCCATTTGGACCGAGAATAAATCCCTAAAACTCCATATAATCTCGGAAATCAATCAAACATATTTTCTTTTACTCCCATGCAAGATACGGGATTTTTCTTCCCTTTCATATCTCTGCTCGCGAAAATCTTCAACTGACACACTCCAAATTGACTGAAACACATTCCAGAATGAGTAGACAACATTGTAGACTCGTTCATTGCTCCAAGAATAGCCAGAAATCCCGAGAATCTCTCTCTGCATACACGAACTCCCCTGTATTCGTCATATCTTCCTTATTGATCGCATTCAATGCCGTTACCAATCCTGTTGTGATACGACACAATATTTCCAACCAATCCTAGACAAAATCTCCTACCATAACTCTCCAAATCTGGTCCATGCAGTTACGCAGAGAACTGCCAAAATTTCCCGCCAAAAAGCTTCCTTTGAATTTGAGAAGAAGATGTCCTCCCCCTAATCCTGCAAGGAAGTCCCTTTAGCACTTTTCTTATGGGGTGCAAATAGTAATTTTTTGGGCATAGATAGTAATTTTTACGGGGTTCCTCCGACACATTTTTGGGGTGCTTCCGGTGCATTTCCGGGGTGCCTTTAGTACTCTATCCTGGGGTGTAAAACACCACTTTTCGAGCCACTTTCGCCGCAAGAACTTATTTCTCTAAAAATACCTACAAAGACATAAAATAACAAAATAAATACAAAATCGAACACTAACAATATATACAATTGAGATATATTAGACACAATAATGCGTCTATCATTACACCAATTACAAGGATCGATTACACAATTCTTTTGTGATCGGTCACACCAATTACAAATATCGATCATACCATCTCAGGTGATTACTTAAGATCAGTTACACTAATTAATAAAAACTAGTCATACCAAATCATAAGTCAGGCACTGTGATTAGTTATACCAAGATAAATAACAAGTTATGATCGGTTCTAGTAACTCACACATATTGGTAATCCAAAGATATGCAATGAATAACAATACCTATAATCCTAGCGATTTCCCTTTCGATTCATAAAACAAGTTCATGAATGTACTTCCTTTAAAAAAATGTAAATATTGTTTCCTAGGATGAAATCTTCACCTTTACCCATACACATAATCACAATAGCATTCATACGATTATGTCGATGTTATATATACGAAGTTCAAAAGATAAGCGTTATACTTCGTATTTTTATTCCTTAACACTATGATCATGTGATCATTTCTCACTACTAGAGTATAATCATTCACAGCTTCGCGGTTATGTTTTCAATATAGCACGATTTGAAAGATACGTTAGGAATGAAACAGTTCAAGTCAATATTACTAACCTCAAGAGGAAGGATGATGTCGTCGTTGTAGCTTGTTACTTCTTCACATTCTTAAGGTCTTCGAGTAATACTTGTATGTCTCATAATCTTAGACTTTCTAGTCTAACCTATACGAAGTTGTCTCTAGTACATAATCAAGTTACTCTTAGATGAGTTTTGATTCACTAAAATATGACAACCAAACTTGACATACCAATGCTTGGTGGGTTCAACCAAGCTATGCTCTAACAGTGCCAACAATCACACTATTTATGATCCGTCTGAACTACAAGCAGTCCCTACTTATGAAGGACTTGAGGAAATCCAAGCAGCTAATGGTGAAGGTATTCAATTATTCATTCTGGTTTTATATTGAAATCCTTACCAAACCATAGGTTTTATCTCAACAACGTGCTTGTAGTTCCAATATCTTCTCATAACTTATTATTTGTCCATAGATTTATTTATGACAATCACTGTTCCATAATCTTTGATTCCAATGGTTTTTCTGTCAAGGACTTATCCAATGGGAAGATACTTTTGCAAGGGCCTCATCATAATGGCCTATACCCACTTCATTTCCTCAGTGATACATCACACAAAGCTCTCTTTGGTGTCACAACTACAATTCCTGCTGAAGTTTGGCACAAGAGACTTGCTCACCCGTCTTTTAAAATAATGCAGCATTCTATAGTTTTCTATCTTCATCTTTTGTGATGAGAACACCTATATTTTGTAATGATTGTCATTTAGGAGGGAGTCATAAACTTCCCTTTTCCATTTCTACTCATTGTAGTTCATATCCATTAGAGATTTTACATCTTAATCTATGGGGTCCGAATCCTATTACTTATATCTTTGGATACAAGTACTATGTGAATATAATCGATGATTTCTCAAAATTCTGCTGCATATTTCCTCCAGTTGGTAAATTTGACTCCAGGAAGGTGTTTTATCAGTTCAAAACTCAATTTGAAAAGCAAATACAATGCTACATTAAGACAATTAGAATTGATGGTGGTGGTGAGTTTATAAATAATAAATTGGACTCTTTTCTTTATACTTATGGGATTATGCATATCTTGTCCACACACACTTGAGCAGAATGGTGTTAAAGAATCGAAACACAGACATTTGGTGGATGTTGGTAGAACTTTACTTCTTCAATCTAGTATTTCTCCTACTTTATGGGTTGAGGCTTTTACTACAACTAATTTCACATTTAATAGATCACCAGTAAGATCTCTGAAGTTTAAATCTCCTTATGAAGTTCTCTTTCACAAAAAAAACCTAATTATAAATTTCTTAGATCATTTGGCTGTTTGTGTTTCCCTTGGCTAAGACCTTATACTCCTCAAAAACTAGCTCCTAGAGGCATTTCCTGCATTTTCATTGGATATGCTGATCATCACAACGGTTACAGGTGTCTAGATATTTCTACTGGTATAGTTTATATCTCTAGACATGTCATTTTTCAAGAAGTTTTCTATCCTCTTAGACCCATAGTTCACCCTGGTTCACACATTGTCAGTACTTCTAAGGAGTCATCTATATCACCTATACCTCTTAATTACATGTGTTCTATCAATGCTGAGGCTCATAATTCTCCTATACCACCTGACGTTGCCACTGCTACTTCTGAAGCTTCACTTCTTCAGGATACTCTTACATCTGATGTCTTACTTCTTTAAGATACTTCTCATTTGCAAGATAATTCTCCCCCACCACCAATTGTCAGCAATCATACTATGGTCACAAGGGGTAAAGCTGGAATTTTTAAGAAAAAGAAGTACTTCACTAGATATACTCTATCATCTACTCTTCTAAAAGCTCAAAGTCCTTCTTTACTAACTTGTGTATCTCAAGCTTTGAAATGTCCTGAGTGGAGACCACTATTACATGTTGAATTCAATGCTTTAAAAAGTGCAGGTACTTGGTCTTTAGTACATCCTCCTCATTCTCAGAATGTTGCAGGTTGTAAACGGGTATTCAGGATCAAGCATAATTATGATGGTTCCAAAGATATATATATATATAAATCTAAGATTGTTGCAAAGGGATTTCATCAACAAGAGGGCATTGACTATTATGAATCCTTTAGTCTTGTAGCTAAACCTACCACTATTAGAGTTATTCTATCTCTCGCAGTCAACTACAACTGGTACATTGCTCAACTGGATGTCAGCAATGTTTTCTTACATGGAGATTTATCATAAGAAGTTTATATGACTCAGCCTCCTGGTTTCATTGACTCTGAACATCCCAATTATGTTTGTAAACTTTAAAAATCTCTATATGGACTGAAGCAAGTACCTAGGGCTTGCTATGATAAGTTACAACAAGTTTTACTTTCTTATGATTTCAAACCATCAACTGCAGATTCATCTCTATTTTTTCAAAAATTGGGCTCAAGAATTACTATTCTTCTTATCTATGTGGATGACATTCTCTTGACAGGTAACTCCAAATCTTTCTGTCAAGAATTCATCTCTCAGCTGCAGGTGCATTTTTGTATAAAGGACTTAGGCACGCTTCACTATTTCTTGGATCTTGAAGTTAAGAGGAATGACAATGGTATTTTTATGTCTGAAACCAAATATGCTCTTGATCTGTTAGATAAATTTGACATGGCTGGTGCCAAACCATGCTCTTCACCTGTTGTGCATAATTCTAAACTAACAGTTACATCATGAACTTTACATGGACAAGACCTGAACTAAACTTTGATGTAAATCAAGTATGTCAACACATGCAGAATCCCACTTGTTATCATCTAATAACAGCCAAAAGTATTTTAAGATATGTTAAGGATAATATGGATTATGGGATCTTGTTTAGTAAAGGTTTGAGGGCAATTCATGGTTTCAGTGATGCAGACCGGCTAGTGATCCTGAATCAAGAACAAAAACAGGAGGTTATTGCATATTTTTTTGGCTCAATCCCCATTTTCTAGTCAAGTAAAAGATAAAATTATATTGTTAGGTCATCTACTGAAGCAGATTTTAGGAGTCTTGCCAATTCTGCTGCTGAAGTTTTGTGGGTCTGCAAACTTCTCAGGGATTTATACATATTTATGCACATTGCTCCTTCCCAGCTTTGTGATAACATTAGTGCAATTTCTTATTCTTCGAATCCTGTTTTTCGTTCCAGGATGAAGCATCTGGCCATTGACTATAACTTTATCAAGGAATTGATGCAAGCAAAGGAGCTCTTCATTTCTTACATCTCTACTATTGATCAGGCTACCATTATCTTTACAAAAGGATTGCCAGGTCTAAGATTTTCTCTTTTAAGAGACAAGTTGAAAGTTCTGCCACAGTTAGCCCTGATCAGCTTGCGAGGGGTTAATAACAGTTGAACCTGACTAACTGTTTGTGCTTCTATTCAGTGTGTATACTCCTATTACACCTTTATGTGTGTTGTCATTTTCTTATTTGTTCAGGTGTAGGTTAGCAGGATTGACAGCCTTTTTAGTGTACTGTTAATTTTCCACTCTCAGATATTTAATCTGAATTCTGAATTTGTGTCTGTATGTAAGAGAGAGAGAAGAATAAATCTCCTCCCATTTTCTGTTCTGCAACTATAATTTCATAACCTCCATTAATGAACATTCATATTTATCAAATACTTTGTGTAACTAACCTTAACCTGGGTAGCACTATGCGGATATGACGCGACACTGATGTGGAGACCGACAAATTCTCAAAAAACTATGATGTGGACACGTTATGAAATTAATGATATTTTCCACTAAAATGTACTAATTTCTCAGCAATGCTAATAAATTCTTGAAAAATGACAAACTTGTATAAAAATAAACATATATACCAATGAAATAATACATATAATAATTCAGGCATTTTTAGTAGATATTTATATTAAAATGGTGAGTTACATATGTATGTGATGTCACTAATATGTATGATGCGGAGACACATGCGCGCAAGTGTCGGGCTCAAGTCTGACATGGATACGTGACCATTTTAGGTGCATCCGTACTACCCAGAGGTCAACAAGCTTTAGATTTTAATAATTTCTATTGAGATATCTACTACTCTTCAAGGTTAAAAAATATGTGGAAAATATAATGAAAAGACGAGGGTACCAAAATACACCATAATCTTTTATTTATCAACCTATAAGTCCTTTTACCGAAAGTGATTGTCTATGGACAAAGTCGAGACAATACGACAAATCGGTATACACACTTTGTGTGATCGTCTATGGATACGAGATCGAGACAATATAAAAAAAAAGTGTGATTACTTGATAATAGGTTCGGACTTAACCAAATTCTATAGGATCACTATCAAGTAAAGCGGAGTTAACGTTTGTGTATTTTACTTCTAATTATAATAAACAATTATAATTGCGGAAATAGAAAAGTAAAAGACACAAAAAGATTTTTTTAACTGAAAAGACGAGGGTACCCAAATATACCCCAATCTAAAACTTTTCCACCTATAAGTCCTTTCTCCGAAAGTGATTGTCTATAGACCGAGTCGAGACAATACAACTAATCAGTTCACACTTCGTGTGATCGTCTATGGATACGAGATCGAGACAATACGACAACAAGATAACTTGTGTGATTGACTATGGATACAAGATCGAGACAATACAACAACGAAGTATGTTTACTTGATAAATGGTTCGGACTTAACCAAACACAATAGGATTACTATCAAGTAAATAGGAATTAACGTTTGTGTATTTTACTTCTAATTATAATAAAAAAAATTATAATTGCAAAAATAGAAAAGTAAAAGACACAACAAGATTTTGTTAACGAGGAAACCGCAAATGCAGAAAAACCCCGGAACCTTGTCCAGAATTTAATACTCTCAGGATTAAGCCGCTATACAAAATCAAACCAACTTCATATAGTTGAGACCAAGCAACTAAACCTATAGTTCACCTTGTTCCGTCTGTATCCCTGCGCCTCCAACTTGTTAATAAGTCATGCATTTGGAACAATTCCTTTGGTTCGTATTCCAAACAGTAAAGGAACAACAAATCTGTTCGGTAACAACTCTTTTCAATCAAGTGATATGAGTTCGACAAAAGGCTCTTCCGTTTATCCCAATAAACTCCTTAATCAGGTTCTTAGATCTATCCAATAACAACTACCAAAGTAATTGTCAAGATTTTGCAATCAATACTTTGAATCACAAAGAATTGTATTGATGCCGATCTATTCAACTAATCAATCCAATCTATCACAAAGATAAATAAATTATAGTTGGATCCTCTTTACCCGAAACAAGTATTGTGCACACCAAAGATTATGAACCCAAATAAGAAATCTTCTTCGTCTTCTTCGTCTTCTTAGATCTTCAATAAACACCTGCACACAATCAACTTGAATCTCTTGTGATCAATCACACACAGAACGGAGTCTGTTAACAATCGATTATCACAAGACGTCTTTAGATCTATAAACAGTCTAAAGATCCCCGTCGAAACTTCGATCTAGTTTGAGTGAATCTTATATCAGAAGAGAAGATTCTCAAACATAAATAAACTAGGTGCAATCAAAGTTCAACAACCGTTAGTCAATCAAATCAATCGAAAACTAATAATAAACCGCAATTATCTAGTTTCCCACCAACGGTACTAATAGAGCTTCTCAATCCCAAATAAGTCTTTAAACTGAGCGGCCGTAAGAGATTTCGCCTAATTAGGTTACTTTCCTCTCCTAATAGGCGTCTCCACCAGTAACAACACAACTAGGTAGTTTTGCTGGCTCTGAGGATTAGTTTGCTCGAAATGCAAACTTTGATATTTATAGACCAAGGAAGTTTGGACACCAAGAAATTTCCAAAACCGAAAATATCCTCGTTAAGCAAATTCGGTTTCCATGATTCCTGGAAATGCTTTGTCCAAATGTTGACCGAAATCTCACTAGAAAATCTCCAATTAGTAAATGCACATTATTAATTTTTATTTTCCAAATATAAAATTAAAAAGCTTAATTAAAAGATTCTCAATTTATTTTTTGATCTGGGATTCTCCTTTAGCTATTAAGGAATATCTTTGAACAATAAAAGATAAGTTTTACTGCACATGTTCAAAGTATGTCGACATCTTGACTTTGTAAGTCCTCTTTCATACTTACAATCTTGGAATCGATTTGCCACACTTCTAAACAAGTTTAGAATTGGTTCATCTGACTTCCAAGAACTATGTGATTGATTATCCTATCAAATCACCAAATATGGGTTTCACGGTTCTACCAAAACAAGTTTCGGTTCTACCTCCATGTGGGTACTAGAATTAGTCACGTTAGTTACCAAAACTTGGTTGACTAGGTACTAGGATCGGTTCCCACATATATATGATATCTAACTTGTATTTGTTGCACATGTCCATAGGATCGGTTCCCAATATCTAAAAACGTGTTGCACATGTTCATAGGATCGGTTCCCAATATCTAGAAACTTGTTGCACCTCTTACAAGGATCGATTCCCCTTTTGTGATCGGTTGCACCTCTTACTAGGATCGGTTCCCCTTTGCCTAGAGTTGGTCATACCAATTACAACAAATCGATCATACCATCTCAGGTGATTACTTAAGATCGGTTTCACTAATAAAAGTCATACCAATACAAAAGTCAGGCCTTGTGAATAGTTTTACCAAGAACAAAAACAAGTCATGAGCGGTTATACTAAACACACATATTTGTAGTTCAAAAGATAAGGAATGAATAACAATACCAATAAGCCTAGCGATTTCCCTTTCGATTCATAAAACAAGTTCATGAATTTACTTCCTTTAAACGAATGTAAAACATTGTTTCCTAGGATGAAATCTTCACCTCATACCCATACATAATCACAAAAGCATTCAAACGATTATGTCGATGTCTTATATACGAAGTTCAAAAGATAAGCGTTATACTTCATATTGTATTCCTTAATACTACGTCTAACTAGAGTATAATCATTCATAGCTTCGCAATTTTGTTTTCAATATGCACGAATTGAAAGATACGTTAGGGAATGAAACAGTTCAAGTCAAATATTACTAACCTAAAGTGGAAGGATGATGTCGTCGTTGTAGCTCCTTACTTCTTCACATTCTTCAAGTCTTCACGTAATACTTGTAATGTCTCATATCCTAATACTTTCAAGCTAACCTATACGAAGTTGACTCTAGCATATAATCAAGCAACTCTTTAAATGAGTTTTGATTCACTAAAATATGACAACCAAACTTGACATACCAATGCTTGGTTGGTTCAACCGAGCTATGCTCTAACAATTTCCCCCTTTGTCAATTTTAGTGACAAAACTCTTACATCATATGGATAAACAAATTACAAGAATTTATTACACATACGCTTGATTCCCAAATTCAACAACACAATAACCTGTATACATTCAATCTATAAATACCGCTGTTGACATTATAATAACAAAGCTAATACTCCTCCTAAAGGTAAGATAGGTAGATTTTCAATCCACACGTCTTTGTTATTCCCTTTGTAGTTAAGATAACCACAAACATCAATATGATATATTACTCCCCCTTAGTCTATGCTTTACTCTTTCGTTAGATAAAACGTTTAAGCACCATTGTCCTTTCCCTTAGTGATACCAATCAATATAAATCAATACCAGTATCACTTGTTTACTCCATATATTTCTCCCCCTTTTTGTCACAAAATGACAAAGGTACGAGCAAATAAAAGACAAATCGAAAGTATCTTACAAATCTTAAAAGACTTGCAACCTGTAAGAGTTAAGCAGGAGGGTTCCACACACCATTTTTTATAACCAATATCAAAACCGAAACTACAAAGTAATTTTGTTTTGATATGTTACCAAGGAAACAATTGCCCGAAGCAATTTTCCCTTATAGTTTAGCAAATCAAAAATCGACTAAGCATCTTAGTTCCTTTGCTAAACCGATTGCACAAATACAATCGCTTGTTCGATAAGACCAAAATAAAGATAACTCTATTTTTCTCATCAGGTTCTAATTATCCATATAACTTAGACCTTTCACTTTTAAACAAGACAAGTACTAGGTTAGTTAACTAGCATTTCTTGTTAAGGCATTCGATTAGACTTGAATAACCGAAACCTCCACGTTGATAAGTCTAACTAAGATCAGAATTAACTTAGTTTCTCTTATCCGGAATCAAATTGGACTAAACAATTTATCCCGAAAACCTATTGTTTTGTGAAGCCATAAACAATTCATATAAACCAAATAAATCAACTTGCATAATTATTTACCTCAACCGGAAGCAATTGAAACAACATAGACAATAAAGCACCGCAAATGCACCGAAATTTTGTAAGCCTAAACGATTGATACCATACAATAAAGCAAGATAACAACAGTTTTTCTTAACCGGAAACAATTGAATCACACACACATCCATACACAAACAATGGAATAAAACATCAATTGTACCGAAAATTGTGTTAAGCAAAAGCAATAAATATACGCAATAAGATCAGGCTTTTCTTAAACAGGAAAACGATTAACTAACAAAGTCGTTACCTCAAATTTCGCATCCTTTTCTCCAATATGTTTGCATCTTCTTTCCAGGGAGAATTGATATCGAAATATCATTATGTTGTCATCCTCATGCAAGACAAAAGAACAACAACAACCAACCTTTACCAGAGAAAGGTTTAAAACCGGTTTTAACTATTGCAAGCCAAAGTTGAAACCCCGAATACTAATGTACCTTGACAATGCCGATAGACTCCCTTAGATTTTCGAATGTCGCCCTATCTAAGGGTTTAGTGAGAATATCAGCAAGATGACGTTCAGATGGAACATACTCTAATTTGATAACTCCATTCTCATATAATTCTCTAATAAAGTGATATCTAATATCTATGTGTTTAGTATGAGAATGTTCAACTAGATTTTCAGTCAATCGGATAGCACTTGAGTTATCACAAAGGATGCTCATAGTTGAAATATTTACTACATAGTCAATGAGCATTTGTTTCATCCACAGAAGTTGGGTACAACATGTACCAGCAACAATATATTCTGCTTCACAGGTAGACAAAGACTGTGAATTCTGTTTCTTGCTATGCCAAGCTACAAGATTTTGACCAACATAGAAGCAACCACCAGAGGTGCTTTTTCGATCTTCTACACATCCTTCCCAATCAGCATCTGAATAGGCAACAAGCCTCTTGTTCGTATCCATAGAATATGATAAACCATAATCTAGGGTACCATTAACGTATCTTATGATTCGTTTTACAGCTTTTAGATATGATTATCTAGGATCTGCTTTAAATCTGGCACAATATCCCACACTGAAGGCAATGTATGGTCTTGTTGCAGTTAAGTATAGCAAGCTTCCTATTATAGATCTGTATAGCTTTTGATCAACCGACTTTTCTCCTGGGTTGGATTGGAGTTTTCCGGTAGTTGGCATCGGAGTTGCCATAGGTGTTGCACTTTTGAGTGCGAATTTTTCAACTAAATTCCTTGCATATTTTTCTTGAGAAAGAAGAATATTGTCTTTTGTTGCTGTATTTGCAAACCAATAAAATATGATAATTCTCCAACATTGCTTATTTCGAATTCTCCACTCATAAGATTCAGAAATTCATCTGTTAGAGATTTTGAGGTAGATCCATAGATGATGTCATCCACATATGTTTATGCTACAAGAACATTTTTTCCACTCCATTTGGTGAAAAGTGTCTTATCAGCACCACCTCTTGAGAATCCTTTTTGAAGTAAGAAGGATGTCAGCTTATCATACCAGGCTCTTGGAGCTTGTTTTAGACCATACAAGGCCTTTTTGAGTCTAAAGACATAATCAGGAAATGACGGATCTTCGAATCCTTTGGGTTGTGCAACAAATACCTCTTATTTTAAATCCCCATTGAGAAATGCAGATTTAATATCCATTTGAAAAAGTTTAATCTTAAGATGGCAGGCATAAGCAAGTAAAAGTCTAATTGATTCTAAACGAGCAAAAGAGAAAAAGTTTCATCAAAATTAATACATTCAATTTGAGAATATCCTTGAGCAACGAGTCTAGCTTTGTTTTGGACAATTGTTCCGAATTCGTCTGATTTGTTCTTGTAGATCCATTTTGTTCCAATGATGTTTACTCCTGTCGGCTTAGGAACTAGTTACCACACTTCTTGTCTTTTAAACTGGTTAAGTTCTTCATGCATTGAGTTTACCCAAGCAGGTTCACTGAGTGCTTCCTTAATATTTTCCGGCTCTATTGAAGAAAGAAAACATGAATAGTGACAGACATTCTGAAGTTCCCTTCAAGTCATAACTCTAGCATTGACATCTCCAATGATGTCTTCAGTAGAGTGTCTTTGATGTACCCACTTAGCAAGTTTTTGGACAATATTTTCAGTATCATTGGGTTGTTCAACAGTACTTTCATTATCGTTTTTATCATCTGTGTCACTAGTTAAAGGAACAACTGATGGTTCTTCTTCAGTCTGTTTTTCTTTTGAAACAGTTTCAGAGGGAAGAAGCTCTGCTGCAGTGTGTTTGTCTTGACAAAAGTCACTAATGTCATCAATAACTACGTTAATTGATTCCATCATGACTTTGGTTCTGAGATTGTACACCCGGAAGGCACGACTGTCAGAAGCATAGCCAAGAAAAATTCCTTCATCACTTTTGGAATCAAATTTTCCTCTATGTTCTCTGTCTTTGAGGATATAGCATTTGCTTCCGAAAACCCTTAAATAGCTCAGATTGGGTTTTCTTCCATACCATAATTCATATGGGGTATTTAGAGTTTTGGATCTTAAATAATCTATGTTTATAAGATAACAAGCTGTAAATACGGTTTCTCCCCAGAAGGTTAATGGTAGGTTTTTATTGTGAAGCATTACTCTTGCCATTTCTTGAATATTTCTATTCTTTCTCTCAGTTACACCATTTTCCCAAGGTGTAATAGGAGCAGAGAATTGATGAATAATTCCAAGACTATTGCAGAATTCATATACTTTCGTATCTTTGAATTCTGTACCACGATCGCTCCTTATCTTCTTAAGTTTGTGACCTTGTTCATTTTGAATTCTATTCACAATAATTTTGAACTCCTCAAGAGTGTCATTTTTATGCTTCAGAAAAGCAACCCATGTGAAACATGTGTAGTCATCTACCATCACTAAAGCATACTTATTTCCTCCAACAGTTGCTTGTTGGATTGGAACAAATAGATCCATATGAATTAGATCGAGAGGAGCACGAGTGGCTATGTCTCTAGAAAGTTTGTGAGGAATTTTTCCTTGCTTACCCTTTTGGCACGCACTACAAACACCTTCTACTTTAGTATTTATTTTGGGAACGCCTTTGACAAGTTCACGAATAATGAGCTTTCCTAGCATTCAGTAGTTGATATGACCAAAGCGTTCATGCCACAAATGATTTGACTCAACTTTAGTCAATTTATAGTACAAATTGGAATGTATATAAAGTAGATAACAATTGTTCATACTTCTACGTCCTCAAAAGATTATTTCGGACTTATCTTCAATATCACAACCTCTCATATTGAAGATAACTTTATGACCTTTATCACAAATTTGACTAACTGACAGAAGATTTGCTTTCATTCCTTTAACATAAACAACATCATGAATTTCGGTAATATCTGGAAGTTTGATAGTACCCTTTTTGCTAATCAGAAAGCTGCTTCCGTCTCCGAAGGTTACCGATCCTCCCTTGTAGTCTTCTGTCTTTGTGAACCAAGAAAGATCACCTGTCATATGTCTACTACACCCACTATCTAGAAACCATTGGAATGGTGAAGTTGTTTTAAGTGCAAATGCTCCAAGACATTGTTCACCAGACTTAGGATGATTTGTTAAGTTCTTATAAAGTTTCTTAACACGATTAATCAATCCTTCTGTAAAACAAATTTTCTGAATTAAACAATTCCATCCTTTTTGAAAAGGATTTCTGGTCTGTCTCATATTCGACTGTTCAAGATGTCTGGATGAAATAATTGAACATCTTTGAGAATCTCTCGTTCTAGGTCTTCTATGTTTTTTACCAGTTCTCTATCAATCATGATATTACTGATCTCGTCAGTATGTGACTGGTTCTGTTCAATCTCTTCATCTAACATCTAAACAAGAGCATAGAAATATTCTTCAGAGTCTTCTTTAAGACTATTTAAAATCTTTAAAACGTTATTCGAATCATCCATTTGATTCAATTCTTATAGGTTGGATCGCACCAAACACAGATTGTTAGATCTTTTCGTGTTTGCCTGCTCTAATACCAATTGAAAAGACGAGGGTACCCAAATATACCTCAATCTAAAACTTTTCCACCTATAAGTCCTTTCTACGAAAGTGATTGTCTATAGACCGATTCGAGACAATACAACTAATCAGTTCACACTTCGTGTGATCGTCTATGGATACGAGATCGAGACAATACGACAACAAGATAACTTGTGTGATTGACTATGGATACAAGATCGAGATAATACAACAACGAAGTATGTTTACTTGATAAATGGTTCGGACTTAACCAAACACAATAGGATTACTATCAAGTAAATAGGAATTAATGTTTGTGTATTTTACTTCTAATTATAATAAAAACAATTATAATTGCGGAAATAGAAAAGTAAAAGACACAACAAGATTTTGTTAACGAGGAAACCGCAGATGCAGAAAAACCCCTGGACCTAGTCCAGAATTCAATACTCTTAGAATTAAGCCGCTATACAAAATCTAAACCAACTTCGTATAGTTGAGACCAAGCAACTAACCCTAGTTCACTTAGTTTCTTCAGTATCCCTACACTTCCGACTTCGATGAGTGCACGCACTGGAACAATTCCTTTAGATTGTATTCCAAACAGAAAAGGAACAACAAATCTGTCTGGTAACAACTCTATTGATTCTTTAAGATAAAGATATCTCAAGTCATATGCAAAGGCTCTTCCGTTTAATCTAATAAACTCGTTTTCCTGGTTAGATGAATCTATCGAATTGGACTAAACAAATGATCCCATATTTTGTTAAGCCATAAACAATACATACAAACCAAAATAAATTGACTTGCACAATTATTTTCTTAACCGGAAGCAATTGAAACAAACATAGACATTATAGCACCGCAATTGCACCGAAATTTTGTTAAGCAAAAACACTTGATACCAAACAATAATGAAGATACCAAACAATAAGTCAAATGAATTGACACAGTTTTTCTTGACCGGAAACAATTGAATCACACACACACACATCCGTAGACATCATAATAGAATTTATCAATTGTACCGAAATTTCGTTAAGCAAAAGTAAAATATATGCAATATAAACAGGCTTTTCTTAAACAAGAAAACGATTAGCTAGAAAATTCGTTACCTCAGATTCCACATCCTCTTCTCCCAGAAAGATATATCATTAAGCGCAAGTTCAAGTTAGAACTCTCCCCCAGTATGTTGTCATCCTCTCGCAAGAACAAAAGAACAAAAACAAAGGAAACCTTTACTAAAGAAAGGTTGAATCGGTTTTTAACTAATGCGTTCTAATAGCAAAAGTCGAAAACCCGAAACACATATGTTATGCTAAACACAACTCATGTAAACACAAATTGACTCAACATATTGTGACTTTTCATATATGAGTTTCAATCGGAACATCTTATGATCCTTTGATAAATCCTACCAACATGGCCTATAACTTAATCCCGCTAAATCAAAAAGCCACACAAACCATAAGAGTCACATCATATGAGAACGAATATTAAGGTTAATAAAAACCGAAATTAGACATCTCATAAATCCAATTTGCAATACACCATAAATATTCAACAGAAAATCATGTATTGTAATTATCTCAATCTTGTAGGTAATTAAATTACGAAACCAACGCAAAAAGAATGAAGTCATTCCGAGTTCGGACGAAGAAGTTATAGGCAAAACAGTTTTACACTCCTTCGTATGGACCAATCACACCAATCACCAGGACCAGTTACGGTGATTGCTTGTGATGGATCACAACACTAAACTGTTTTAGATATTACTTTTGCTTACAATGTCCGAATTCAATGATTGTTGGCTCGTTTTAACCGTAAAAACAAGAGATACGCATATATGATCAGTAGATATCAACATCATAAACTCAAAATTACCGTTTCTATCAAAATCTCAAATATAGATAGCGAAGGTATGAGTATAGAAGAAAATAAATCTCCCTAAAGATGTTAATTAGTCATATAATAACCGAGAGGTCATGTGCTCAGTTTCATGTGCTTCCTCACCCTTCATAAGATTGAGCACAAAGGTGAGCATGGACATTCCAACACAACTAGGTTGTGTTGAGTTGAGCCTTGTCTTGTTTGTCACAAGTGACTAAAACAGGATCATCACTCTTGACCTCTTGCTTGGTTTCTTATTACTCTTGTTCCATCTCTTGTTTTTCTTCTTTGATTTGTGATGAAGAAAGTAATTATCACAACATTCATTTGTACAAGAGACTTTAAACATCAAGATGTCTTTCCTTAGTCTTTCAAGAAAACTCTCAAAAAGATTGTTACCAACATTTATCAATTGAGTGTCATTCTTATGACTAACTTTTGGTCCCTTCTTGGTTATGGAGGACTTAGGGACCCATTTAGAGATGGGTTTCGTAGGAGCAGCTTTCTCCTTCCTACCATTAGGACCGTTGCCCTTTTGGATATTTTACGAAACAACTTTTCTCCAATTTGGAACATCAGATCTTGTCTTTGCATTTACAAAGCCACCCCTCTTTCTATATCCGGGTCTTTTATGAGATGACCTTGTCGAGCGATAGGCAAAATTTGAACTATCATTATAATAATTATTTTGCCTAAACTTAGGACAATAACGATCTGAGTTCTTTCGGGGAGAAAACTTAGCCAATTCGTTTGATACAAAAGAAAGTGCATCTTGCATCTTACGAATTTTGCATACCCATTGCAAATGTCCTTTATTACCACGATAATAACAATGCTTAGTAACATACGAAGTCTGAGTTTTAATGTTACTTTTTTGTTGATCCACTTTCCTTGTAGCTCGACGATTTTTCTTTTTCTTTTTCTTCTTCTTCTTCTTCTTCTTCTTCTTCTTCTTCTTATTATTATTATTATTATTATTATTATTATTATTATTATTATTATTATTATCTTTGTTCAACGTTGTTGCTTTCTTGATATTAGCAAAAGTTTTTTCTTTGATTGCTGCTTGTTGAACACAATTCTTAGGCTTGACAGGCTTTTCTTCTTTACAAGAAATATGAGCATCTTTGATATCAGTGGAAGCCTCTGGTTGAGAAGAATTAGTAGCTTTAACAAATTTTATCTCATTATTATCGTTGGAAGCACTTGATTCCTTAAAATATCCCAATCCTCGTGTATTACCATGAAATCTTCCCGCTTCTAACAATAAGGATAAGTTGTTTGTGCTATCAATGGATTTTTTCAAGTACAATTTTTTTTCTTCCAACGTCTTGATTTTAACAAAAGCACCAGTTAGATCAGCCTCAAGGCGTTTTTCTCGTGAGAGATATTCACCTCCTTTCTCTTCAAAACTCTTTTGTTCAGAATTAACCCTTGCTTCAGATTCAACAAGTTTCTTTTTCGACAAAAAGAGATCTCTTCGAAGATTTTCACATTCTAATTTCTTAGAATTTAGCTCGTTTGTACGATCTATAAGAAGAGAATCATTGGTGTGGTAAACAATATAATATCTTTGAAAAAACTTCTTCAGTTTCTTGTTCTCACGACAAAGAAGAGTCATAATACCAACGAAATCTGAAGATCTCAGTTTTTTATTTTTCAAAGGATTCAGTGGTTTAGAGTATTCTGAGATATCCTCTTCTACGTCTCGTTCAAAATCTGAGTCATCATCATCGGAAATTTCATCCATCCTTTCTTGTAGACAAATTTTCCAATTTTCATCGGTTTCTACATCATTAACAAGATTAACTTGTCTAGTAGAATCTCTCGAGATGATTTCATGAAGGTCTTCAGATATTGATTCGTAGATACCATCATCAAGTGTTAATTCAAAACTCTTGATACCTTGATTTATGTTAACTGAATCATTATCAAGTTCTATAAAAACCATTTTTAGATTCCAGTCTTATAGGTTAGATCGCACCAAACACATATTGTTAGATCTTTTCGTGTTTGCCTGCTCTGATACCAATTGAAATGACGAGGGTACCCAAATACACCACAATCTTTTATTTATCCACCTATAAGTCCTCTTACCAAAAGTGATTGTCTATGGACAAAGTCGAGACAATACGATAAATCGGTATTCACACTTTGTGTGATCGTCTATGGATACGAGATCGAGACAATACAACAATCAAAGTGTGATTACTTGATAATAGGTTCGGACTTAACCAAACTCTATAGGGTCACTATCAAGTAATACGGAGTTAACGTTTGTGTAATTTACTTTAAATTATATAACAACAATTATAATTGCGGAAAATAAAATTAAATGACATAGTAAGATTTTGTTAACGAGGAAACCACAAATGCATAAAAACCCCGGGACCAAGTACATAATTGAATACTCTCAGAATTAATCCGCTATACAAAATCTAAACCAACTTCGTATAGTTGAAACCAAGCAACTAAACCTAGTTCACTTAGTTTCTTCAGTATCCTGCGCTTTCGACATTCAATAATTGCACGCATTGGAACAATTCCATTGGATCGTATTCCAAACAGTAAAGGAACAATAAATCTGTTTGGTAACAACTCTATTGATTTTTTTCCAGATAAAGATATCTCAAGTCATATGCAAAGGCTCTTCCGTTTAAACTAATAAACTCCTTTGCCTGGTTAGATCAATCTATCCAATAACTATCGAAGCAGTTAAGTTTAGATTTGCAATCAACCAATATAGAATCCAACAAGAAACTATAAAGCGATGCTGATCTCATGCAACTAATCAATCAAATAAATCCGATTCTAGTTAGATCCCAACCGATCAAGGTTTGTGCTACACAAAGATATGAGAAACCAATAAGAAATCTTCTTCGTCTTCAAATCTTCTTTCATCTTCAATTAAACCTGCACAACACCACTTGAATCTCTCGTGATCAATCACGCACAGAACAGAGTCTGTTAATAATGGATTATCACAAGATGTATTTAGATCTACAAACAGTTCTAAAGATCCTGTTGTTGATGGTGGTTTTCAGTTCAGGGCTAAGATTGTAAAACCCTGTATCTGTACCATCATTCTGCAAAGAGACGGAGCCATTTGAAGTAATGAGTGCCCATCCTTTTTACTTACATATATATTGAGCAATTCAGTATATTTACATGAAATTTATCCAGAATGGTGCATGTAGCAACAATCCCAAATGTTCTGTAAATTTCAACATCCCGCCTGTATTATTCATTAATGCAAGGCTCATTGAATACTTTCCTGTGCTATGTTCCCTAGCTGAACCCTTAATATTGATGTGACATGATAATTAGTGTTCACTCGCAGCTGAGTAACATGAATTTCCCGAAGTATGAAGATTAAGGTCTGCATGAAACTACTCAGTCGGAAAGCATGCTGCTCTTTGATAATAAAATTTAAAGAACTCTGTGTCAACACGCAGAACTCACCGAATTTAATCAATTTTGTGATAATTCACAAGACTCAAATATTAACCTAATTAATTTGCAAAAATTAGGTTTTTTTGCGCCTGCGCGTCGAAACTAAACCTAGGCAAGCTAAGCAATTGATCCTCCATGGACTAGTAGGAGCAAAGTCCTACCAAAAATCTGAAAACAAGAAATAAAAGAGGAGCCGCGGAAAATAGGAGAAACAATAAGAGGAGGCGTGACCGCACCACATGGCCGGCCAGTTCCCCCTAGCGGGCGCCACCTGTAAATGGCCACGCCTCCATGCTACTCTTGTCGGCCCTCTTTCCCATTGACCAATCAGGTCGCTCTAAATGCGCCACCCGTATTTAGAATGAGGTCGGCCCCATGCTGCTTGTCGTCCCCTTTCCATCGACCAATCAGGTCGCTCTATATGCGCCATACGCATTTAGAATGAGGCCGGCCCCCTTTCCATCGACCAATCAGGTCGCTCTAAATGCGCCACACACATTTAGAATGAGGCCGGCCCCATGCTGCTTGCCGACCCCCTTTCCATCGACCAATCAGGTCGCTCTAAATGCGTCACACGCATTTAGAATGCAAAACCGCGCCAACACCTAGTGGTCGTCGCGTTCATAGACGCTCCCACATTATGGCCTATCCATAATTTCTTCATTCAACGTGGCCATGGCAGTATTTTCCCAAATGCCACCTTATCGCGGCCACATAGCCGCACACACTAATTAGGGATTTGACATGCCAAACCCCAATTTGGTTAAGACCGCTATGCCGTCCCATGCCAAATAATGCCACCTAAGGCATTAAGTTTGATACGACAACTAGAGCCAATATTGTTGGGTCATATTTGGATCTAACACCAACATGCCAAGATATAGTGGCCGCGCCATCACGCCACTATGCCACTGGAAGGCGCTAACGAGATGTGGCCATAATCAACGGCCACCCTCTTCCATAAATTATAATCTCGGTCGTCCAACTTCGACAGCCGAATTGACCGGCCTAGATTAAATCTTAGGCGACCAACACAAACTAACTTAATAACGTCACACACTATTTATTGCGGCAAGTCTCATGACTTAGCTCGCCACACATGATTACTCGCCGCCTAGCTTGCACGCGATTGGTCAGAATAACTAGGTCTTGCACACAAGACCCACTCAACAATATGTTGCATATTTTCCACCAAAATACTCGAGACATCAAACATGTCACAAACAGGGGGATGCTCACTGGGGTATTGGTCTGGCGGTTTACAGCGTGCGGCGTGCAATACGCCCATTACGAGAAAGTGTCAGGAAAGGGCGGACGGTTAATGAGCAGTAAATGAGTAGTGGGTGTAAGGCTGAACAGTCTTCCCTCGTGATGGAAACATGATGGTCACCACTTTTTACACGACTCCACTTCTCCACTACTTAAATGTCTCCACTTCCAACGATATCAGGTGTGCTCAATCATGACTTGTATAAATTGGTTTTCAACCTATTTTAACAAAAGAAGGAGGGGGACAAGTGTTATCAACACAAGTATCCATAAAACACCAAGAACTGATAGCTTACATTCCGCAAGCCAGTTCCATATTCTAATACAAGTCATAAAACAGCCACACCTTCAAAATTCAATATTTTGATCTCAACACCTTCTTCGCTTCCCTCCCTAAGATCAACCTTTTCTCCTTCACTTTGTGACCGAAGCAAGTCTGGAACGACCATTTCTTGGTTTAGGCCAGAATTGTACAGATTGATCTCTCGAATCTAAAGTACTCCCGTGCAGTGCATTTGTTTAGGGTTTAGATTCGTTTCTCGGCAGCACACCCAAATTTACCATTTCCAGCAGAATCAGTTTTTACCCCAAAACACCCGTCGATAATTCAATCTAGTTCGAGTAAATCTTATATCAGAAGAGAAGATTCTCAATAATAAACAAACTAGGTGCAATCAAAGTTTCAACAACCGTCATTCAATCAAATCAATCGAAAACTAATAAACTGCAAAGGTCTAGTTTCCCACCAACGGTACTCGTAGAGCTTCTTGATCCCACAGAGGTCTTTAAACGAGCGGTCGTAAGAGATTTCGCAAAATTATGGTACTTTCCTCTCCGAATAGACGACTCCACCAGAAACAACAAAAAGATGAAGTTTGCCTAGCTCTTAGGATAGTTTGCTAGAAATTCAAACTTAGGTATTTATAGACCAAGGATGTTTGGACACCAAGGAATTTCCAAAACCGAAAGTATTCTCAAGATATGCAATAAATGCCCATTCGGTTTTCATAATTCCAGGAAATGCTTTGTCTAATATTTTCCAAAATCTTTCAATAGAAAATCTCCAATTAGTAAATGCACATTATTAATTTTTATTCTCCTGAGATATGCATTTAATTGCTGGTAGTTAAAGCATATAAAACTAACAACCTTAATTAAAAGATTCTTAATTTATTTCGGAACGGGATCTCCTTGAGTAATTAAGGAATATTTTTAAACAATAAAAGATAAGAGTTACTGTTCGTGTTCAAAGTATGTTGACATCTTTTCTTTGTAAATCATCTTTCATATTTACAATCTTGGAATCGATTATACCACACTTCCAAACAAGTTTAGAATTGGTTCATCTGTATTCCAAGACAACTATGTGATTGATCAAATATCAAAACACATTCATGGGTTCAATCGGTTCTACGAATCACTGGGATCGGTTATACCTTAATATGGAACACTTGTGATCGGTCACACAAGTTATCAGGACCGGTTACATCAGTAACCAGGATCGGTTACATCAATTACCAGGATCGGTTACCATATACACATGGTATTGCTTATGATCGATCACTAGGATCGGTTACACCAATTACTAGGACCGACTACACCAATTACAAGGATCGATTACACAACTCTATTATGATCGGTCACACCAATTACTAGGATCGGTCACACCAATTATAAATATCGATCATACCATCTCAGGTGATTACTTGGGATCGGTTACACTAATTAATCCAAACTAGTCATACCAAATCATATGTCAGGCATTGTAATTAGTTATACCAAGATACATAACAAGTTACGATCGGTTCTACCATCTCACACATATTGGTAATCCAAAGATTTGCAATGAATAGCTATACCAATAAGCCTATCGATTTCCCTGTCGATTCATAAAACAAGTTCATGAATGTACTTCCTTTTAAAAAAATATAAACGTTGTTTCCTAGGATGAAATCTTCACCTTTACCCATTCTCATAATCATCACAACATTCATAAGATTATGTCGATGTCATATCTACGAAGTTCAAAAGATAAGCGTTATACTTCTTAGTCTAATTCCTTAACACTATGATCATATGATCATGTCTCACTACTAGAGTAAAATATTCATACACAGCTTCGCAGTTATGTTTTCAATATATCACGACTTGAAAGATACGTTAGGAATGAAACAGTTCAAGTCAATATTACTAACCTCAAGAGGAAGGATGATGTCGTCGTTGTAGCTCGTTACTTCTTCACATTCTTCAGGTCTTCGAGTAATACCTGTATGTCTCATATTCCTAGACTTTCTAGTCTAACCTATACGAAGTTGTCTCTAGTACATAATCAAGCGACTCTTAGATGAGTTTTGATTCGCTAAAATATGACAACCAAACTTTACATACCAACGCTTGGTGGGTTAAACCGAGTTATGCTCTAACACACAATCAACAGTCAAATTTGAAAAAGAAGCAGAGCAGTTAATGCAAGTGACGATTGTACAGAAGCAACTTTGACGAAGATACATGTCAAGCAAAGAATGGACATGAAGAAGGAAAGGAAGAACTTCAAACAAAGACTATTTTAGGGTAAATTTAGTAAGGAAGCTAATCCATGTCTCATCAAGTACAATTCCCCTTTCCCAATAGAGAGACATCCAGAACAACCCTTCCAAATATTATACATGTCTTCTACTTTCCCGTATTACCAAATTGTCATTTCTCTCCTCCTAAGTTATCCCCGACTTCTTTGTCAGCAACCTTTTACTTTTCAACGACTTTTTTTGTTCTTCTATTGCCCTTGAACATTAAATTTAGGGCTTACAAAATGGAAAATAGTCATATGGCTACAGTCACTCAGATATGGAAACATGGGATAATGCAATCCATTACCTAGTGCGTATGGGAGTTTACAACAGACTTGTCCCAATACTTTAAATCATAAGTGTTCCGATAACCGTCTAACTTTCTCTCAGTTGTTTGATCGTAACCTTCCTACTTTCACCACTCTCAAGGATAACCTTCCCACTTTCATCACTCTCAAAGACCCTATGTATGTGTATATATATATATATATATAAAGAGAGAGAGGGAATTTTCTTTTTTATTGCTTCCCTTCTCTCTCTCCTTTTCCATTTTGAGAAAATCATCAACAATCACAATGAGCATAGAATCATCCAGCGGTTCTTCATACAACGAGCCAATCCCCTTTGCAGTGGACAAAATATCGTATTCTATAGCGGAGATAAGTGCACGTCTCACATACATACTCCAACTACATGTATGATGTATTCGAGGATGACAATTGGATACCGCCTATTGATGACAATCTGGTTACTCGCCTCATGAATCCTTACATCCCATTTAATTCCTCGGATGACTGGCTGCTATGTCCTCTAGCAGATGATCCTCCTCTACTACTTTTACACGAAGTTCCTCGCTTAGATATTCAACGCAGGGAATATGTCCTCCCAAAAGTGCACATTTGTTCATCGTCTGAGACAACTCCACTATGAGGTTCTTGGATCCATTATATATATTCTCACACGGGTCACGCGACGACTATCCACGAGAATGCTCTTGATGATGCAATAACTGCGTCAACGTATAAATATGTTAAGCAGGATAAGAGTGATGTGATTCGTATTTACTCGCGTTGGATACCAGATGTTCATACTTTCTTTTCACTTGGGGAGAAGCAACCCTTGTTCAGGAAAATGTTTTCATCCTCATGGATTTACTGGTCCAAGGGACACATTATTATAATAAATCTTATATTCCTAAGGTGATGCGACAGGGAGATAAGGATTTGTACACTTATTTGGTTCAATATAAAGTTGAGTTAATAAAGAGAAACTCCCGACGAGAAGACAGAGGAGGAAGAAGTTTTTTAAGCGGAAGGGAAAACCAAAAGCAAAAGGAGACGAGGCATGTCCCGTCGGACCATCATCTACCTAGAGTTCTACCAAACTTGTAACTGCATCTATGAAAGTTCTAGCGTCGATTGCATCGTCTAAGGGGATGTCTAAGAGGGTTGATGCTAGTATAGAGTCTTTAAAAGTACAGGAACGCAGAGCACCTTCTAAGGGTGCAAAACGCGCCTGTTTTCCTCTATGAGTCAAGTACTCGGCTCCGAGTATGACAAGTGATAATCCCGATTCTCCGCCTCGCAAAGAGAAAGATCCTCGTACAGATTTATCCGCGTTCCTCCTTTAGTCAGTCATGATGTCATTGAACATAATATACATGCCACGATTAAAAATGAGGTCATGCCCATGGTTGTTTTAATACCGTGTTGGACTTTGTTTCCTCTAGCTTATGTGTTTCTTGGACGTCTGTATCATAATTTGGGTTTGCTCACCTCGGGTATTCGTCGTGTCAAAGGTCTACACGAGGTATAAACTTTTATTCCCGATAATACTGCAATCAATTAGGAATCAATCGTCAATTCTCTGCTCCCATTACACCTCAAACAAATGGTGTTGCTGGAAGAAATAATAGAAATATTTAGGAAATGGCTAGAGTAATGCTTCACAACAAAAATCTACCTCTCATATTATGGGGAGAAGCTGTTTGACAGCTTGTTATCTCAAAAATAGAGTTTACTTGAGATCCAAAACTCTCAATACCCCCTATGAATTGTGGTACGGAAGAAAACCCAATGTAAGCTATTTAAGGGTTTTCGGAAGCAAATGCTATATCCTTAAAGACAAAGAACATAGAGGAAAATTTAATTCTTAAAGTGATGGAGGAATTTTTCTTGGATATGCATCTGATAGTCGTGCTTTCAGAGTATATAGTCTTCGAACTAAAGTTATGATGGAATCAGTCAATGTGGTTATTGATGACATTAGTGCTTTCAGACAATATAATCATATTGCAGCTGAATTACCTTCTTCGAAAACTGTGAACAAAGAAAAGCTCAACGAGGAAGAATATACAGTTGTTCCTACAACGTGTGATCCAGATGATAAAGTTGACACAGACAGTGTTGTTGAAACCCCTACCAACATTGAAAGTGAAACTCACAAACCTCCAAAGTGGGTACGTTTTAGACATTCTGAAGAAGATATCATTGAAGATGCTAATTCCAGGGTGATGACTCGCAGAGAACTTCCAGATGTTTGTCATTACAATGCTTCTCTCATTCATAAAACCGAAAAATATCGAAGAAGCTATTAATGATCCTGCTTGGGCGAACTCAATGCATGGGGAACTCAATTAGTTTGAAAGCAAGGAGTTTGGGAACGTGTTCCAAAACCAGAACGGGTCAATATTGTCGGAACAAAATGGATCTTCAGGAACTGTTGTTCGAAACAAGGCCAGACTCGTTGCTAAAGGATATTCGCAAATAGAAGGTATTGATTTCGATGAAACCTTTGCTCTAGTAGCTTGTTTAGAATCAATTAGACTTTTACTTGCCTATGCTTGCAATCTTAAAATCAAACCTTTTCAAATGGATATTATATCTTCCTTTCTTAATCGAGATTTAAAAGGGGAAATGTTTGTTGCTCAGCCTAAAGGATTTGGAACAGGCTCAAAAAGGCACTCTATGGTCTAAAACAGGCTCTAAGAGCTTGGTATGATAAATTGACATCCTTTTTACTTCAAAAAGGATTCTCTAGAGGTGGTACTAATAAGACGCTCTTCGCCAAATGGAATGGAAAGAATGTTCTAGTCGCACAAATCTACGTGGACGATATCATTTATGGATCTACCTCCAAAAAATCTCACTGATTAATTCTTAAATCTTATGAGTAGTCAATTCAAAATGAGTAATGTGGGAGAACTCTCATACTTCTTGGGATTACAAATCAAGCAACAAAAAGACAATATTTTTATATCACAAGAAAAACATGCCATAAATCTTATTTATCTTTGATAGATTTGATTAACTAGTCGTATAGATCGACACTATCATTTGGTGGTACTCTTCAGTATCCGAATCTGATAACTTGTTAGAACTGATTATTTCGGTAATCTAGATCTTGATTGATCTAAACCCGACAAAGGAGTTTACTTGTTAAGCAGAAGAGCCTTTGTCAAAACTCAACATATCTTTTATTTAAAGATTGATAGAGTCGTTACCAAAAAGCTTTGTTCCTTTACTGTTTGGAAGACGATCAAAAGGAGTTGCGTGTTGAAGACTTTATATCGGTAAAACGACTTAAGATAGTGATTTCTATCTTGGGATTTATGTGCGTTATCCATACGGTTTTAGGATCAGGGATACTAAGGGAACTAAGTAATTAGGGGTAGATTACTTGGTCTCAATTATACGAAGTTGGCTTTGTTCTTTGTATAACGGCTTAATTATGAGAATATTCAAAACTGGACTTCTGCATTTGCGGTTTCCTCATTAACAAAATCTTATTGTGTGATTTACTTTTACTTTCCGCATTTATAATTTTTTTATTATAATTAAAAGTAAATACACTTGTACGTTAATCCAAGGCACTTGATATTGATCTCATAGTATACTGGTCTTGTACCGTAACTGTTATCAAGTAATTACCTTGTTGTTGTATTGTCTCGACTTTGTCCATAGATGATCACACAAGGTATCGGACTTATAGGTTGATATCGATAAGATTGTGGTGTACTTGAGCACCCTTGTCATTTCAGTTGTATGTGTTTGTCATTCGAAACCTTCTACCATGGTCGCATGTGATCGTACCGCAGACTGTTGGACACCTAAAAGCTCTAGCGTGTGCAAGGATATCATATTTAGTGACGCGTCTTCATTTGTGAATACCCTTTTTAGTTATTGTCTGTTAACTATTGTCGTCAAGTGTAACGGGCGAAGACACTCACCTGGGTAGCATATATCTTTATCAGTAAAAGTAATTGTTCCCTTAGATGCCAGACTGTAAGGTTTTACCATTGCAACTGTTGTTATGGATTTTGATGCTTCTCGGATCTGGTTTTTTGCTGAATCCTAACGAGTCAAAAAACTGCTAAGCTAGCACAGTTTGTGCAAACTTACTTGCTAGACTATTAATTTTCTCAAACACGACACTTTCTGTGACCTTGCAAATTTGCACATCTCCTTTATCCTCCCATGGCCTCTAAGATTCTTATTCTCTGGAGTAAAGAGAAGTCATCATAACTTGGTGTGTGTCAATAAATTTTCTTTGATAGCATGGTTTCCTATATTGATCTCTCATTTCATTCACTTTCGTTGGAAGATGTACCTAGTGTTAGAGCATTGCTCGATTGAACCCACTACTAAAATAAAGTGCCCACTCTTAATTTGGAACAATTCTTAATTATGACGGTAAATATACTTTCGTATATATACCTGAGAAGTTTCTAAGCTTAAAACTTTAGTGAAAATAACCATTGACCTTGAAAAGGTCTCCATATTATAGCGAAAGAAGATACGAAATCAACGAGCCAAGAATCACTCAATTCCGAGTTATAGCGAAGAAGTTATGAGTGATTTACTAAGGCTGAAAAATGTGTGGCTAAAGGTTGATTTTGTGAATAGAAATTTGTACACGAACTTTTAGAAACATTTTGCTAACTGAAACCGTAAATACGTGACTATATGCCTATTTCAGTCAAGTACTTGGTGTTTCCTTTCCCAGAGGTTTCATGTAACTGCACAAACCATCCTTTGGAAAATTGTGTGTGTGTTGCATAAGGTTGTTTTCTACATCTTTTTTCACTAGGAACAAGAGTGAGACTTTAAAGAATTTACTTGGGGATCGTAAAGCACATGCAAGCTATCTTTACTTTGATAGTTACAGAACATGTATCTAGTTGAATCTTTATAAAAAAAACCATAGATTTGATAGATCAGGAGATCTCTAGAATATTTCTAACTGATCTTGTGAGATAAAATCAATTAGGTTACGAAAAGTGTAAACCCTAATTGTTGAGGAGCATCTTCTAAAGAGAATTAACGTTATGCTAGAAGATTTTTCAAGAGTATCTTCTAAAAAGAATTAATGTTCTGCTAGAAGATTTACAAGAGCAATTCATAAAGAGAATCAAGGAGTTTTACAGGTGCACAAATACAACTGAAGCAAGTATTATATCTAGTACGGAATATGGTAGTAGGATATTTGTGTAATAGCTAAAATCGATGCATGTTTAATTTGGAATATGTCACAGAGTTTTTCCACAAGATTGTAGTTGATGTGGTCGTCTGCACGTAAAAATTATTATTCACTTTCTCACTACTTCAGATTTATTATGAAAGATAGGATCATTCCCACAGAGAGGTTAGGTTGTTATCCAATTTTGATATCTTATGTAACCAAGGGGGAATTATTCTGACTTTATGAAACTAAAATGCAATTAATAACTAACAAGTAAAAGTAAAAAGGAAAATTAGAGATGTGAAAATATTGGTCAAGGATTTTGTTTTCATTCACAAACATGTTTTCGTCTTAATAATTAAAATTGAAATTTAATCTTGTTTTTTCAAAATCCCTAGAATACCTTGATTGGAAGATCCAACAAATTTCCTCAATTCATCAACAAACACATTAATATTGCCATTGCATATTTATGCTCTGAATAAATTACATGATCAGTCAGAGATCATCGTAACAAGAGCTTTTGTACCTAAATTATAAAATATGAATTTTATATATCCGTTTGAGGGTATATTTCATCTAGTTCGAAGTCTGATAGTAGGAAAGAGGTGTAACATCTTAACTTAGTGTGTATTCAGCATCGACTAGGTCCGAAGGTTTTTTTACAAAATTGTAGTTTCCTTATTAACAAATCTTGGTGTGATTGCTTTACTTTTAATTCCACATTATAAATTCTTTTATAATTATAGTGAAATCAAATAAGAACGTTAATCAACCTTGATGAATTAAGCTCTTAAAAAAAATAAAACAAACAAGACTTGGTCTTGTGGGAATTTCAGATCTTAAAAAAGATCATTTTAGGCTTGGATTATGATTTTTGAGAAAGAAGTTGTCTTATAGATTCACGAGCAAATATCGGTGGTTCTTAGTACCCTGTTTTTTTCACTTCTTTTCGTCTATTAAAAGCGTCGGAAATCAATTAAATTGTAGTTATTTGCTGTAATTGATGGTGCGTTTTTTTTTTGACAAGGGAAAAACTTGTAAAAATCGCCTCTGAACCTACATCGGAGACATATCTATAATTATATATGTACCAGGGCTTCACCCAGCTGAACTCTTGGTATTCTATATATGTTTACAAATATATATGAATTCCTGACCCGACATTAGAATTATAGATTCGTACTTCTACATTATATTTCGCAAGAGAATTGAGAATGAGTATCCATCTAATGGCTATACTGGCCTTGAATATGCCTGCAAGATTTTAGAGCTTCACTCGGCTGAACTCTCATTATCTTATATATGCATGGCCATATGAATTGTCATGCATTAGTCAGTCTACACTGATGGTGCAAAATATAAGTATTCAGAATAAGCTACTACGCTATTTTGAATAAAAGTATTACCATAAGCGTAATATTTGGAATATTACCTCGAGTCGCAAAACTTCCACGACAGAATTCCTCGAGTATGTTCATAACCAAGCCGGCCTCTTTGCTCCTTAGCTTGGCCATGTCTTTAGCCATTGCATCCTTTTCCTTGGCTCCTATCCTAGCCTAGCCTAGCTAGTCAGGCCACGGCCCTGCTGTCTCTCGGCTTGGCCTATCTAGTGGCCACGGCCACCTTATCCCTAGCATAGCTAGCCATGGCCTCCCTGTCTACCGTCCTGGCTAACCATGGCCACGGTTTCCTGCCAGCCGGCCTAGCCTGGCTTCTAACCAGCCGCGGCCTCCTTGCTGGCCAGCATAGCCTGGCCTAATCATAGCCACGACCTCCTTATCTTCCGTCCTGGATAACCATGGCCATGACCACCTTGTCTTCAGGCCCGGCCTAGCCATGTCTCTCCTAGACAAGCCATATGGCTACGGCCTCCTTGCCTCCTAGTTTGGTCTAGCCTAGCATCTAACTAGTCGCGGCCTCCTTGCTAGTCGTTCTAGCTTGGCCTATCCTAGCCATATGGCCACGGCTACGTTGCTCCAAGCCTAGCACCCATGACCATGCCGACTTGGCTGGCTATCGACTAGGATGCGCCCCGCGTCACGACTTTGCTAGCTTGGTGCACTATGCTATCTACGTGTATTATTATGGCCAGCTGATTACAATGTCATCTTATGGCAAACTCATTATTGGTCACACATAACCTTGGAGCCGAGTTGTCTCTTCAAGCTATGCCACTTCGACAAAGTCTGGGTAGTTATGCTATTACTCAGTCAAGTATCGTGACAATCTAGACAAGACTAGAAAACAAATCCAATATTCCTACGAGAAATCAAAACATGTTACATGGGGGAATTACTTATGGGTATTGGTCTGGTGGTTTACAACAACGTGCGGCATGGCAACATCCCATGATAAGGAAGTTACAAGTAGTGGTAAGCAGTTAAAGGAAGTGGCAAGTAATGGAGTGATGGTTTACGGGCTTCCAGAAACTTCTGGCGTAATCATACCATTATCTCCACTATTCCCATCTCTCCATCTCTCCACGATCTCCACTACTTACGAGGAAATAGTGAGTGTTCCCTACAGCTATAAATAGATAACTTTGTCTATTCAGAAGACAGAACAAGCTTATCATTCCCAAGCACTTCTTCTTCCATAGTTCAATAACCGCACACCCAATTCAATCACCACTGATTTCCTCAACTTTCTTTTCTTTCCCTCTCCTAAGATCAAACCATTTTCTCTTTGTAACCGAAGCAAAATGTGAACGACCAATTTCTTGGTTTAGGCTCGTTTTGTATGATTTTGATTTTCGAACCTAAAGAAAGTACTTCAACAGTACATTGTTTTACCTAGGAGCGATTTTTGGGTATTAACAGCTGTGCTGAAAGAAATCTTGCTTTCTACGTAAAATATGAAAATTCATCCAGCGAAGAAAGTGAAATAGTGAGAACACATAAAATAACTCTTTTAGCTTTCAGCAACGCCTCAAGTCGGAAAAAAAAAAAAAAAAAAAAAAAAAAAAAAAAAAAAAAAAACTTCGAACCGCTAAATAACTATTCTCTCGAGGAAATTATGGCTTACGACTTGACTGGGAGCAATTTCATGTTTAAAACTTTAAGCTAACATGGGCCAAGAGCTAAACAAACAAGAAAAAACATAAAATAAAGCTAACAACAACAAATAAGATAAGTCATCTCCCTAAGATACATCAACAGCTTCCTCGATTATTAGTTCAGATCACACAGAAGAATTAAAATAAACTCTGCAATGTCTTCTTGGATGATAATTTACCAGTCTGATAACAATCTTTGTTATTGTGTTTGGAACAACATTTACGGCACCAGAATTATTGCATTTTGAATCCCAACTACCATTAACGGTGAACTGAGTGCAAATTTCTGGCCATATTAACATTATAGAGTTCATTATGTTTACCGTTTTCAACAGAATAAAAGGTTTGATGAATATGAAGGATATTCATGTCATGTTGGTATGACCTAGTTGCCTAACTAAATGGGCTAACTTCCACCTCAACTTGGATCTCAACAGACTAACTTCCACCTAAGCTTTGATTTTACTCTGATCTCATCAACGTTATTAGGGGTGAACATTTGACCCGAAATCTGCGGATTCAGTCCGGACCAATCGTATTTTTGCGGATGTGTCCCTAAACCATTCATTAATAGATTGGATGCGGATGCAATTTTTAAAATCCAACGGATTTTGGATTGGGTGTGCGTATAGTCTTAAAAATCAACTGGACATCTACAAAAATAAAGTCCAACGTGTGAGATAGTGTGATAATAAAAGTGTGAGGGGATCCCTCCTCTTTTATAAAATATGGGGTTAGTTGAGTATTTTTAATAGTCCATTATATAACAAACTTATCTCCTCGTTATTTTCTTCCATCAAATATTTAGGGCTTGAGATTGAGATGCAAATTCAAATCCTTCTTTTTTGTTTTTTTCTTGATTAGTCATTGTATTTAGTGATTCTTATTAGTTTTTTTTTTCCAATTTAAAGTTATAATTATAAAACTAATTCACTGGATTATCCGCGTCAATCCGTCTATCCATTGGATGCGGATACCAAATTTGCAAATCCGTAATGAATGGGATTTGATGCAGATGAGATAAAAAACTGTCCATACCGGCACATGCTCACCCTAAGCGTTATTACCAACCAGTGAATTCTCTACATGCCATACCTCAAAAATCTAACATTAAAAGCGGACAAGCAAACAGAAAGCATTACCACCCGGTGCGTAGTATACAGTGAGAAACGCCTAATAAGTCGCCTAATTTAGAGCTTCGTAGTGACACACTGTTTTGTTATAATAATGAGTCAACTATTAAGAATTATAAAGCCTAGTTAATAGTTACCAACAATGGCAAAGAAGATTTCACAATCTTCTATTTTTAATGCTAATTAAACACCATGCTCTCCCTTTTGGTTACAAAATTCTTCAGCATATCTCAATTTAAACTCCATCAAGAATTTGAAGTAAAACATTGAGATCAAAACAAGAACATTAGAAAATTTTCAAACAGAATGAGACCACAATTCATATTGTTCGGAGACTCAATCACACAACAATCATTCTCTCATGGTGGTTGGGGAGCTGCTCTAGCAGACACTTACTCACGTCAAGTTGATGTGATTCTCCGTGGGTATAGTGGATATAATTCTAGATGGGCGCTATTTTTGCTTCCACACATTTTCCCTCTTGTAAGAATTCAATTCCCATTTTCATCTATTTCTTAGGTTTGGATTTCTTTTGTTATTCTTGATTGATCATTCTAAGAAACTATTTTTTGTTCTTGAGATTCATTGTTGTTAACAGTGGCGGATGCACTGTCTCTATGGAAGCTTTTCCTCCGGCCTATTTTTTGTTTTCTATTTGGAGTTAAAATCATAGGTGTATTATAGGGTTCATTGTTCAAATGTGATTGTCTATGGTGGCTGATGACAAATGTAGTGAAAACTCTGGGACAACTGTGACTTGTGAAAATTTTGGGCATTGGATTGGTTAAAATGACCAATCCAATCCAATGCCAATTCAATTTAGGGCAATATGACCAATCCAATGCCCAAAATTTTCACAAGTATTCATTTTCAGTTACAAAAATTTCATTGCTTCACCAAACATGAGCATACTTTTAACTTTCCAAATGAATTGAAGCCTTTGGCAGTTTTACATAATTTCCTTCACCAGGATTGTGTTATTACTAAGGTGAAATTGGGTCAATTTACTTAAAACTCAGATCATGTCTCATTGTCTTGAATGCTGAACAACAGCAGTATACTTAAATCTCATATTCATATTTTATCACTATTTCATTTATGACTTTTAAACCAGTTATATGTTTTATCAAATTATGCAGAACACAAGCACAAAACCTCCAGTTGCTGCTACAATATTTTTTGGTGCCAACGATGCAGCCCTATTGGGGAGGCTAAAGGAACGACAACATGTGCCTGTTGAAGAGTACAAAGAGAATCTTAAGAAAATTGTTAATCACTTGAAGGTAGTATGGCAAATTCTTGAGCATACAGAATATTCTGTACTAGTTATATTGATCATTTTTTAAAGTGTCTGTTTCAAAAGAATACGAAGTTCCTTAGAAAATTGATTTTGGTATCCAATTTCAGGAACGCTCCCCAACCATGCTAAAAGTGCTAATAACTCCACCACCGATCCATGAGGAAGGACGAAGAGCTTTTTTCAGGTAGGATAAAAACTCTTCTATCTGTGATTTTCATGTGATACTACTAGTAAAACACTATGAAGCTTCGTTTTAAGTCGATTAGATCCAAAATTATGTACGCCCCTTGACAAATTTCACGCATTAGTTTTGATGCATTTATCTTTTCGCTTGAAGTGAACCAGTCAAGACTTGATCAATCACTACGAGCTTGTTTTTCTTATAATGTGCCTTGATTATTATTAAGTTTGTTCTTTTTATAGGGCCTCTGGTGAAATTCTAGAGCTGCCTGAAAGGACGAATGAGATGGCAGGAATTTATGCAAAGAATTGTCTTGAGGTAGCCAGAGAGATGGATCTACCTTCTATCGATCTTTGGTCCAAAATGCAGGAAGTGGAGGGTTGGCAGACTAAATTCTTAAGGTTAGTGATAAATGTAGGTCTTTGGTACTGGGTATAAAATCTGCAGATTGGAGTGAAAAATGCAGAACTAACAAAACTTTTTTTTTTTTTTCCCTTAGAACTTATTATTATTAGCTTTTTATGAAAAAGATTCTAAACTGAATAAGTTTCTAACATGTTATTTCTTTTCTGTGTTTGTTTCTCTTCAGTGATGGTTTGCACTTGACAGTAGAAGGCAATGCAGTTGTACACAAAGAAGTCCTTCGAGTTTTTAGTGAAGCAGGGTTCTGCCCCACAGAAATGCCTTCAGATTTTCCTCCACATTTAGAAATTAACGAAAACAACCCTGAGGAAGCTTTTGAACAGCAGCATTGCTCTGCTGCTGCTGCTATCTAATTTGTCTGCAAGGATGTGGTTCATTGTTTCTTTTTGGGATTCTATTAATATTACATACTTTAGTTTTCCTATATGCTCCTGTAAATTTCTTACCTAAAAATTCACAGACTTCATGTGATGAAGAAGGATTTCAATTTCAAATGATTACTTTAAGAAAGAAAAAAAACTAACAGAGTAAAAAAACAACAACAACATAACAACCTATTCCCATTACTCACTGATCAACTTTTCATAGAGAAGAGTTGTCAACACATGTCTTTACATTTCTTAAACATGCTGACAGATTTATTTGTTTTTTATGTATCTTTTACATAATAATAACTAATTCCTCTTTCTTATATTGAAAACAAATCTTGATTTCAATTAGAACACTACAGATAAAAACAGATGATTATTCAAACTAAACCCATAACAATCATATCCTTATTGCTTCCCTAGACTGATCCCAGTCAAACTTAATCCAAGAAACCATCAGAAGAAGTTCACACCAATTAGCTCCTCTTGATATCAGTTATTTCTTTAACACATTCTTCCAGTAGTAGTCTGATTTACCATTTCAACCAAATCCATCTCTCTCTTAACTTCATGATGATTCTGTTGCATAAATAAATCCATTTCTGCTGGCATATTTTGATCATCGCCAAAGATATTACCAGATGGCATTTCATCGAACAAAGAACCCAAACTGTATTTCGCTGGAAATGTTTTTGTATCGAACCCAAAATCTGTAACGTCATTAAAATCATAATTTGGGACTAATCGATCTTCACTCAGGTTATTAAACATATCTAATTTCTGGTGGCTGCGATCTGCTGGTTGATTCATTAACGCTGGCTGAGTCGACATTGGCATCTTTGTTCTATCAATGTTGGTAGTAGCAGTATTATTACTATTAGCTTCAGTTGGTGTGTTCAAGGTCACAAACGCATTCTTGCGATATTCAGTGTTACTTGCGCTAGTTGGATCAGCACCCAAGCTTTTAATGTAATTCTGAAGTAGGGAACTTGATCTAGGATACTTTGAACTTCGGCATCTTCGCCTAGAGAATTGTCTTCTTTTGGTGGCATTCCAGTGGTTTTTTATGGAATTTTCAGTTCGTCCAGGCAACCTCTTTGCAATTTCTGCCCACTTGTTTCCTATTTCAATATGTGACTGAATAAGAATCCTATCCTCGTCTTCAGTCCATACATCTTTCTGCAACAGAAACATAATGAATTTCCATATATATGAGTACACCATGCATACATCGACGTATGTGTGCATGCATAGTGATGGATTGGACTGGGGGTCACACCCCTTGTGAATATCCATGAACTACCTGCAACTACCGATTTTGGACCAACATGCTTTACTTTGTACACGTCGCACACGTACCGGAGAGATTCAAAGTTTCAGCATAAACTTACTGGTGCGGCTCCGGCGGTGTCGTGATGCATACATAAATACTATTTATGTATAGCTAAAGCCAATGCTGGAAATTCTTTAATTTGGTATGCATGAATAAATGCAGTAAAACAAAGATTTATGGTTGAAGAAAAATTTAAGACAAATTTAAAAACAGAAAAACTAGATCTTTTCATTTTTAAAAATAACTAAACTAGATCCATGAACAAGGGATGTTAGTAAAGAATTGTATGCGTAATTGAAAGATAATATATCAGGAGTTGGAATTTTAACCTTGATGTTGGGCCTCAAATGGTTGTGCCACCTCTCTCTACACTGCTTCCCAATTCTTCCCCTCAAGGTCTGCGCAATTTGTGACCATTTTCTCATTCCAAACTGACCAACCAAGTGAACTAATAACCTGAGGAAAATCAGTAAGTAAGCGCCTTAAAAAATATTTTACTGCAAAAATTTAGAGAGTAATCTGTAGAGATAATTGTATATTCTTTGATAGAAATAAAATGAAATCTAACGATAAATTTATTTATCAATTGCATGCGAAAATAGAAAGAAAAGAATCTATTACCTGTCCTCTTCCATGGTCCATTGTCCTTTGATAACATTTGATCTTCTTTGAGTACCTTTAACAGCAGAGCGCCTCTTTTTTACAACACCTTCTCCATAAATTCCATTATCTGCAGTTATGCATGAGAACTCATCTGGTATACTTAGGTTAACTTGCTCAAGTTCTTGAAAACTCAAAGTTGGAGAAAGATGACTCGGATGATTTCGATCCACTATCGTCTCGGACGGTGGAGTTACCAAAGGATAATGAAAGAACCCTTTGTTTTGATGAAACAAGCCACCATTGCTAACATTACTACTATTGTTAGTACTTCCTCCTCCTTCTAAAAGAGGTTTATATTCAAAAACATCGAAATCTTGCATTATAGAATTTCCATTTGAGAAAACCTGACTAGGAGAATCAACATAACTTGTCGACGGCGGCAGTGGTGGTGATGGATTCGACATTCCTAAATTAGAATTTCGGAAGCATCCATCTAATGAAAACTGATCCAACTTTGGTATGTCTTGAATTACTCCTCTAGAGTCATTGCATGCTCCCATTGAAAAACCATAACCAAAATCTGGTTTTAAGTAATTCTCTCCTAAGATATTTTGCTTGTTAATAAAATCTTCACCATACCTTGGTTGAAACTCCATTTTTGGAAAAAGAAATTGGGTGAAAGAGAAAGAGAGATGAATTTGGGTAAGGAGGTTTGTGAGTTGTTTCCTCTTAATAGTACAGATAAGAACTTAGAAAGAACAAAATAGGTAAAAAGCATTAAATTACGAGTGACTAATGGCCATTGATTAAGAAATAAATCAAATGGTTAATATTGCTTAGTGTTGGTGGCTCTCTAACTTCACTTTGGAGGTAGAGTTTGAAATAGGAGTGAGAGGCGTAATGATTGCTTTGTAATACAATTTGCCATTTTCGGATAGTTCATAGTCAAAGATTCTACACGTGGCAAAAACTTTCTTGGAAATTCCGTACATTTACAATATAATAGGAGTACGGTAACTAAATGGGCCCGCCCAAAGCGTTAACTAATATCCACAAATGAATACCGAGGCTTTGCCCCGCACCCCTACCGTAAGAAACCAATTTGCTAGGGGTGAGCAAAAAGTCCGGAACCGCGGATTTCATCCGTATATGTCTGTAAAATTATGGGTGAAACCCAATCCTCAAGGTCTATGGGCCGGACACGGGTGGGATTCTCAAATCCGCACTTTTAGCGGTTTGGTTGCGGTTGGACTTTGAAATCCGCGGATTCACCCGCATCATCGTAGGGTACAAAGAAATTTTGATATCTTATTGATACCGAACTTGTTTCCTTGATCTTTCTTCTTCTCAGCCGCAATATAAACAGGGATCAATCACCAAAGATATCTTGATCTTTCCCTCCACCAATTATTCAAATCTGAATTAGAAGAAATCAAGTTAACTCTTCCTGTATATGCAGCCTAATAGAATCCACGGACACATAAATATTGTATGAAATGAAATAAAGCTTACAAGTCGGACCATTTCAAAATATGATCATACGTAATCTAATGGTACCTTATAGAATGACTCTGATCAAACAAAGGACTTTGCTACTTCCGCCTTGTTCGTAACACTCACATGTGAATTTCAAGCAAAGGACAAAGTATTTCCTATACCAAGAGATGCAGAGCATGTTTTGCAATAGTTCAAGAATAAAAGTAGAGAGAGCTACAATTTCAAACTTACTGGAAAACCAAAATCTTTTTGTTTGTTTTATTTTTTATTTTCTTTTGACCAAATCCGCGGTTAATCTGCATTCGGCCCGTATCATCCGCTGATCCGCGGACGTGAAATCCGCGGGTGATTGGGCCGGACACGGTTTGATTTTCCATATCCGCAACTTTGACGGATTGGACGCGGGTGACCCCTAATCCGCAACCGTCCGTCCATTGCACACCCCTACTCTTTGCCCTACTGAAGGGGAAAAAATGTCAATATATTTCTAAAATTTAAAATAAAAGGTTAATTAGTAGAGGGGATAAGCAAACCGTAGGCTTTGAAATTGAGGGGTAAGTTTCTTATTTTCCCTGACAAAAAAAAATGTATTTAAGAGCATATAGGCAATTTATAACCGAAAAATAGAACTAAAATGTGCATTGAATTATTTTAATTTGTTTGTTTGTTCAATTGTGAACATGTTTTGGGTTGTTGCTTTAATTGGGAAATTAGTCCGAGAATTTTAATTAATAAAATTTCGATAACTACAGTAGTTAATATGGGATGTTTCAAGAGGGGATGGTAAACATAAGTACACTTAATTAATTGTGTCATGACTTTGTGTTATTACAAATACTAATAGTGGGAGAGTTTCGGTTACTTAGATTTACATCAAGCCTTAATAAGGTATTTAATGCAAAATTCCTTCCTGGGTTGAACTGTTTTTTAAGAACCCAATTGGATACATGGAATAATTGGGGTATATATACCAGCATGGTTTTTTTTATGCTGCCGGCATGGTCGATGGATTGCCGGCATTGAAAAACCATGCCGGCAGCTACAGTAAAATATCCCCCAATTGCATGTTCTTTTTTAAGGGTCTTTTTTCCCCTTTGACAATAATTTTAAGGGATTTTTTCCCCCTTTGACAATAACATCGTTCATTCATTCTATTTCCGTTGGAAATTATCAGCAAATGATCGTTATATATAATGGTCATGTTAACTTTTGGCAAAAAAAACTTCCATATATTATATTTGGTTAAGTATTTAAAATTGAAAGAAAACCACGTTAATATGAAAGAAGTAAAATTGAAATTCAGTAGTAGTTATTAGTGGACTACGCCACAGAAAAAGAGAAGAGATATTTAATTTTATACTCAAAGATAAATATTCTCGAAATTGCCAAGTCTTCCAAAATATCATCTCTGGGGAACTAACGTGCTTATTTTCCTAAAAAGGAGTCTCTCAAAATCTCAATACATAATAAATCAATAATTTTGGATCCTTCATCTAATAGCAAGAGTATTTGAGTGACTCTTAATAAATCTCAATCCAATAACCCGGAGTTTTTATAGTATCTAAAAAACTTACAAAAAGTTTATATCCAAATAACAAAGAGATTAGGAACTCTCCAAGAATTACTATTAACTAACAATAGATTTGGAAATTCTCATCAAGTCTTTATAAATCTCATTTGACTAACCATGTAGCGTAGTCACTTAACTGTTGTCATTTGTAAAGAATAACATAACTTACTATTTTTTCATTTACAAAATAACTTAAAAAAAAAGAAGAAGAAACCGGACTGGCGCATTCTCCTTTTTTTTTTTTTTTTTTTTGAGAACCATGAAAGAACAAATCTTAAACAACTTCACAACCAACAAATCTTAGAATAACATAGTTATTTTAATAGTAGACTAGTACAATGGCGAAGCCAAGATATTTTGGCCGAGAAGAAAATTAAATATGAACAGTGCAAGATATCTAACACCATTTCGAAAATAGCGATCGAAGGCTGCAAAAGAAAAATAATACAATTTCAAAATAGTATTATAAAAAAAAACTACTAAAACGCAATTGAAGTTTCTAAACTTATTACATAGCTTTCTATCATGTTTTTGATTGTGGGAGTGTGCAAGCACTCTGACCACTGGCCTCTCACGGATAAAAAATAAAAATAAAAATAAAAAAAACAAAAATACGGAATAATGGACGCTAGATTGGTCTAATAACTGTTGGATTCTTTTTTCTTTTTCTTGGGTGTAAAAGAAGGGTAAAATAAGATATTGTTGAAATATCTGATATTGTGTGTTAATATCCGTTTCACATGACAATTTTGTTTTTCAGTGTAATGTTTTTCTATAAATTGATTAAACTGCCCTATAATCCCCGAAGTTCTTTGTTTTCGGTTTCTCCATCGCTTACCGACGTCACAACGTCCTAAGTTTCTTAGTGCTCTTTTTCTCAAATTTGTCCTTCGCCTGTCAACTTTAAATTTGTCCGGTATTGTCTCTGGCTTATTAAAAATGTAAATTAAGTATTATTTGGATTTAGCCTTTTTTAGATATCGTATCTAACAAAATCTAATTCAAATCTATAAATATATAATACTTATGATCTATACATCTACTAGGTATCATCCGGCCTACGGCCGGGGCTCAACCTCGTTCGATTTTTGTTTGTTGTTTGGTCGGTTGGTCAGTATCCTCCCATAAATTTTACTCGGCCTGTAATGTTCGGGGCCGTATTTAGTTAGTCGTGTCATATTATGGTGTGTTAGTTCACCGGGTCATTGTAGCGTGTTTAATTAGTCGGGTCATCTTAGTATTACCTTGCTGTTTTGATATTCGAGTAAAATCATCCGGGGTCGTAGGCCCCGACCGTGGATTAGAATGTCTAGGATGAAACTTAGTCTCGACAATAAAATTAATTGTGATTAGAATGTTTAGGAAATTAATGTTCATAATAAGATTAGCTGCTTTTGATTAGCAAATTAAGCTAGATTAGGAAATCTAATTATATTTATTGAGGCCTAAGCCCTGGTGTTCTCTTAGCCGGGTTTTCAGTTTAGCCCCTACAGCGACCCCTTAAATTATTTTACTATGGAAATTAAGCCTCTTTTTAATTACGAAATTAAGTTAGATTAGGATAACCATGAAGTTGGTATGTTAGATTTGTAGAAACCAAGCTAAAAGCTCAAGAGTACAACTTTATGTTAGATTAGGAGAACCATGTGTCTAAAATACACATCGCTAAAAGCGAGTATTGACCGTCTCACAAAAGGCAAATTAACATACCTAAAATCAATCGATCAAAAAAAACATACCTAAAATCACCACGTAGGCATATCTAATAAAATTATAACTTTGGCGACGTTTCAAAGCCTACCTCTTTGAATTATCTCTCCTCAAGTAACCTGTCTCTCACTCGAGCTTTTTCCCCTTCTACCTCCAAGTCTATATATAGACCACACTCAGTTATCGGCTTCTTAATTACTTAATATGCTAATGAGTTCTGCTATCACGCGTGCGTTCACGTGATAGTGAAAATAAACTCGCGTCCAAGAGCCGTTGGATCTGCTTAACAGTTGTAGATCCGAATTTTAGTGAAAATCAATAATTCTATATATTTTCTAACCATAAATTTCATATCTATTTCGTTTCCAGTCCTCCTTATGTAGTGAAAAAGAATTCCTGCATTTTACTTGAGATGCAGTGATGGGTCAAAATTGTGATGATTTATGTCTTATAGCACTAATAAAATTAAATTATTTGTGTGATAGTAGTGATATTTCTATATTAATACTTACTAAAGATTGATTGATTTTTTCCTTCCAAAGAAGAAAATCAACTGCCAATTAATCCCCACGATTATGATCAAAAAAATTATCATTGGATTCAAATAAAACTTAAATAAAGAGTTCTGATGATTCAAATAGAAGGAAGAAATAAAAGGAAGAGGCGTTTATGATCCAAAGGTAACTAATCCAAGTACCGATTAGTATATACTCCAACTACAATCAAAATCTTCAAACCATGATCGCTCCATTTAGTTGGTGATAAACAAATCGGATGACTTCAAAATATATGAACGACTTTGAAAATCCGGCCTGCCTATGTTTGTTTTTGGATCTTTCAATACTACTTCAACTAATCTTTCCTAACCAAATTGGAGAAGATGATAAGAAAAGAAGATGGAGGGTTTAGTTATAATTAAATGAAAGTATAACGGTGTTTAATTAATAAAATTCTAAGAAAATATATTCATGTCTAGTCTCAAAAACATCAGATGAATCCAACGGCTGTTAGCTGCGAGTTATAGGAAACTTAGTCCAGACTCATAGGCTAATTAGGAAACTTAGTCCGGCAGATTCAAAGGTTAGCCGTGTTTTAGATTAATGGCTAGGTTAAGGTTATTTTTGGCTCGGGCCGTGATATAATCGATGTCATCCAAAATTATATGTCACAAACGGACGGACGTAAGTGTCTCTTAAAGTTATATGTCTAAAAAACAGACGGACGGATAGAAACCTCGCCAACTATCGATCTTAGCCGCCGGATGGACGAAATCAATGGTCGTCTATTACCCAAGACAGACAACACTTCTTTTTATAATATAGATTTGAGGTTCGTGCATAGAAATATATATTAGATCCTGGTTAGATAGATTGTCTATGGTGGATGAACCACTATATCTAATTTGCAGTTTTAATAGATGAGTTAAAAACTAAAGACGTCCAGTTACGTTTGAATTTCATCCTTTTAAGTCTTTACTTGGATGAACCACTGTATCTAATTTGCAGTTTTAATAGATGAGTTAAAAACTAAAGACGTCCAGTTATATTTGAATTTCATCCTTTTAACTGTTTACTTTCTAGGGATTTTGTTTGAATTTGTAAAATTCATTTAGAAATGAAAGGAATATAAACAGAGTTGATGGATTTAAAACCAGTTGCGATAGACACATTAGTCATACATTAAGAGCCTGTTTGATACCATTTTCAAAAATAATTTTCTATTATTTTTAAAACAGACCCTTTTTCATCGTTTTTATTTTCTAAAAGCTGTTTGATACGATTGTTTCAAAAAAGTAATTTTTAAAATTAGTTATAAGTTAACACTAACAATTCAAAACGTAGTTATAAGCTTGCACAAATGTTTTACACATAACAACAATTTTACACATTTGTACAAGCTAAACATGTTGGTGGTGATGTCGGTGTTGATGATAAAGCCACATTTTCCCTGCTATGTCATCTCTAACATTTTTCATCAGCTCAATATTCGCTGCGGTTACATCAATGTCAATTGACGTGCTTTCTTGACCAGTACTTGTAATTTCCTTATCTGCCACTATTTGATCTTCCACGATGAATTGACTAAACAATTCATCATTCCTTAAAATCAACCGGATGAAGTTGTGTAAAGTACAACATGCAATGAGAATGAGTCTTTGTCTTTGAAGTGGATAATTTGGCATGCATTTAAAAATCGGAAACCAACTCTTCCACGCTCCAAAAAAACGTTCAAAAAGAGATATATCTATGATTGAACAATTCCATGAGACCCTTTGCTTGTCGACTTCTTCCCCTAAATTTATGTAAGTGATACCTGTTAGAGCACTGCTCGGTCGAACTCGCAAGCATTGCTATCTCAAGCTCGTTTGTCAAGTTTAGGTGATCAAAACTATAAGTTTGGATTTCTAGTTTACTTATAGCTATGTCTCGATTAGGATAGAATGTGTAGTTGAGCTTTAGACTTCACAGCGTTCATCGATTGAAGACGAAGATCTACTAAGGAGATCTTGGAGGAACTTCATCAACAAAAGGTTTGCGGAGACTAAAACTTATCTATTACTCAGAAGTCTATTCTATTTTATCTCCTGTTGAGACTAAGTCGTATAGCTATATAGACTTTTACATTATACACATTTGATATTTCGAGCTGAGTTTAACTCGCTTATATATTTATCGAAATATGTGTTGGAAGCTTTTTGCTTTACCTACGTTCATCATTATTCTTGACGAGTTTGGTTTGAAACAATTTATTTGTTGGAAACTAAATAATAAGTCAAAAGATGATCATGTGAAAATTGCCTTAAAACATCTTACATGATTTGTGTGAGACAGTCATTTGATGTCGACTCGGAATATTTCGTATTGATCATTCGATCACTTGAAAATTACTTATAAGCTAATAGTTTGTGTGAGACAGCTATTGTAATCTTCTAAGGATGTTTCAATGATTGAAATGGGAGTTTAGAACAATTAACCTTTGTCTGGATACAACATAGTATGCATACCAGTATGCAAACTATTGTGGTATGATTCAGGTCCGGAAACCTAGTTTGCATACCAGTATGCGAACGGTTTTAACTGTTAAAGTCCGGGAACCAAGTTTGCATACCAGTATGCGAATGGTTCTACCTGAGTTACGGTCCGGGACAACAGTATGCATACCGTTTTGCAAACTGCTGGACAAGACCAAAGTCCGGAACTTAAGTTTGCGTACCCGTTTGTTCATGAGTATGTTTTAATACTCATGAACAAATATATTTATAAATTAAGGAATACAATCTTTGCAAACCGTGGCTTAATGCTCATGAATTGATTCCCATGAATTACATTTATATATACTTATATGAGATATATATAATTGAATAACTCTATGAGTAACACAATTAGATTCATTTGATTATCTTTCATAATTGATTGATCATCATATTTGATCTAGAAGTGTTAGATGAATGTGGTTAAAACAAAAGTGTTCATATGGATAACTTCGGTTAATTATTGTTGAGCCAACTCAATATACACGTTTAGGTACGGTTACCCATATCTACATGAAGGTATATTTCATTTGTATGTAACAAGCTAAGACCATCTAACGGTGGAGAGATATTGCTTTGGTTTTAAGCAAACTTAGCTTGAATCTTAAATCAGGTTTTCATCTAACAGTGAATATTGAATGCTTTGTTTTTCAGCTAACCTAGCTTTGATTTTAAGCGACCCTGATTTGAAAGACTATATAAGGGAGAACTCTAGAAACTGGAAAACCTAATCCCCACACTTCTATGTGATACTAGTTGCGACTAGAGTCGATTCTCATTTAACCTAGGTTTTTCCTAAAACCATTGTAGGTTAACGACTTAAAAACTTCATTGGGATTCTAAAGCCAGACCCAACTATTTTCTTTATAGTTGCGTGTTCTGATCTTACTTGTTCTATCGTATTGAGTATTATCTTCTCTAAGATTTTCTCGAGATTTATCTTCGATAAGTAAGATATAAAAAGTAATCACAAAGCTCTTCGTCACATTCTTTGTGATTCCACAATAACTTGATCTACGACCATATAGTTAAGTTATTGTGAGGTGATTGATATTTCTAGGATATTCTTCGGAAATATAAGACCGGATTATCAATTGGTTCATGTTCACCTTGATTTGTCAAAAGACGAAACAAAACTTCATAGGTACTTCTGTGGGAGACAGATTTATCTATCAGAATAAACTTATCTGTGGGAGATAGATTTGTTTATAAGTCTTCGACTTTGGTTCGTAGCAACTCTTAGTAGTGGGTGAGATCAGCTAAGGGAATCAAGTGCGTAGAGTCCTATTGGGATTCAAAGGCGTAAGGAACGCGACTATCCCTTAATCGATGTGAGACTTGGTTAGGGTTCAACTACATTCCATTCCGAAGTCAACTTGTAGTAGGCTAGTGTCTTTAACGGCTTTATATAGTGTGGTGTTCAAATCTGGACTAGGTTCCGGGGTTTTTCTGCATTTGCGGTTTCCTCGTTAACAAAACTTATGGTGTCTGTGTTATTTCTTTTCCGCATTATATTTGTTTATATAATTGAAATATCACAGGTTGTGCGTAGTTCAATCAATTGGTAAATCCAACCTTTGGTTGTTGATATAAATTGATTGACACTTGAACATTGGTCTTTGGTACCGTTCAAGTTATTCTCATACCAATCAGTTCACAGATTCTATCATGTTGATTTGTTGATTGATTTGAAAAAAAGATATAACTCTTGGATATCTTTCCTTGACTGAGTCTGACTGTCTAGTTGATTCTCTTGGAATTATATTGGAGTTACTCCATACAGATTGCCAAACGAAATATTGGGTGTGGTTGTTAGACCCACGCTTTTTCAATCCCGTTCTCCATGATATGGCGTGAGAAACCCAGGCATGTTTGTGTAAGCAGAGTCAACAACATAATACCTTCCTACATTCACATTAGCAATTGATGACTTCATCAATTCAACAAACACATTTGAAGTATTAAATGTAAGCTAACAAAAGTTAAAGTAATATGTATTCAATACCTTGCAAATTCCCTATGCTCTATACCCAGTCTATTGAATTTGGCTCTTACCAAACTTAGTAAAGATAACATTATCTATTTCTGCCATTTTTTATTCTCCAATGTAGTGGTTTGTAACCCATTTTTGGCTTCATCATGAACCAATTGAAAAAAAGTAATCCACAATAAACGGTGACCATGTGCGGATATCATCCACATTATCATCAATTGATAGAGAAGCCATCTTTTGTTCTACATAATATTAATTATATATACTATATAAAACTTAAGTTCACAATTATGCAAAATCACAGAACTCGGAATTTTAATGCAGCAAAATTAATAATATAAGATAAACCCAATAGAGAAAAACCCCAATGAGACATGAACACATATTTGCTCAAATAAAAAAAACCCAGTAAGAAAAACCCAGAAATTAAAATAGATATTCGTATCTAAAAATTGCTACAAACCCTAAAGTTTGATACCAAATCAATCAGTACATCTGTTTCAAATCATATACCCAATTAGTCCAAAAAGAGATTAACTAATAGCCTTAGAGAAATCGAAAGAAAACCATACCTGAAAGCCTATGAAAAATTGCCTCTCCTTTGGTTTTACCCTTTGTTGGTTTTTGAAGAGAAAAGAAAGAAAAAAATGAAAACAAAGAAAACGATAAATAGTTGTTTTTGTTTTTTCTGTTTTCCAAAACAAAAAAACAGGTAAAAAACGTTTTCCAAATATACAACTACAAGACACGCTTTTCTAGCATTTTCTATTTTCTCTTTTTTTTTGCAAATGGAAAACAGTTTTACGAAACGCTACCAAACACGCCCTAAGTTATGTGCATTTATGATAGAATTGGTCGAAGTGATTCAATTGGAGATACTCTACCGGTCTACCTGGTTTTGGTGCTTGTCGGCTTCCACAATTGCATTTTGACTCTATTAGATAATGAGGGAGGATCTATGGACACTTTTAGATGGACAAGGTTAGACAAGATTTGCGTCATTTTCTCCGCAAAACCAAAACGACAATGAATTTAAGTGTAACATTTTGATGACATGTTCCTCTTATAAGACTCTACATTTCTACAAAAAATGAGCACAATTCGAGATGTATAAAACAACCATCTACCCCTTTGAATATCAGCCATTCAAATTTAACGGTTGAAATTAAGATTAGTAGATGATGAGGTTTTTTTATCTCTAATTATGTTCATTTTTTGTAGGAATGTAGAGTCTTATAAGAGGAACATATCATCAAAATATTACACTTAAATTCACTGTCGTTTGGGTTTTGCGGAGAAAATGGCGCAAATCTTGTCCGACCTTGTCCATCTAAGAGTGTCCATAGATCCTACCTCTTAGATAATTACTAATACATATGCTTCAAAAAATAATTACTGCTATATAAATGATTATAGTTATGGATTAAACCTAGATGAAATCAATTTCATTTTAGTTTAATCATGGATGAAACCGGTTTTATCTTGCACAATCTGACCCAAAAAAAATCAGGATGTATCCGGTTTCATCCTGCATATTTTAATAAATAAATCTATTTTCGTCAGGATGCATTTGGTTTCATCCTGCATATTTAGATATTTATTTATTTTTATGTTGAAAGTGATGGTGATGTTTGTTGCATTTTGTTATTATTGAAGGTGGTGGTGGCACTATTGTAGTGTTTGTTGTGGTTGAAAATGTTGGTAGCGGTGGTAGTTGTGCTGGATCCTTTTTTATATGTGAAACAAATGGTTAGTGATAGTATAGATTTCAAAGTCAAGATGCAACCTACTTCATCTTAATATTTTATTTTTATTATTTTTAGTTTAAGTCAAGATGCATCCAGTTTCATCCTAGTTATTTTTCGAATAATTTTTGTATTTTAATTTAAGTCAGGATGCACCCAGTTTAATCCTAGCTATTTTTTGTTTCAAAAAAAAAAATCGAATTTACTATCAACAATGGATCTTATTTTGTAGATCCTCTAAAACCCTTTCTAGAAATATAAGTTTCGTTAAAATCGGATTATTATTTTGGAAGTTATAAATTTTCTTGTAATTAGCTTTTAGATTGGAGAGAGAAACAATAAAAAGACAAAGGACATAATTATCTAGAATTTTTGGTTTCCATTTCACCCAATAATGATTGAAAAAGCGGGGGATAACAACCACATCCAATAATTCGTTTGACAATCTATATGGACTAAACTCCAATATAATTCCGAGAGCACCAACTTAAAAGCGAGCTCAATCAAGAAAGATATCAAAGAGCTTTATCTCTATTTCTCGATGCAATCAGCAAATCGAACAGATAGAAATCCGTCAGCCTGATTGATATGAGAAATAACTTGGACGGTACCAAAGACCAATGCCCAAGTGTCAATCAAGTTATATCCAACAAACAAGGTCGGATTTATCAACTGATTGAACTACACACAATCTATGATATTTCAATTATAAAAACAAATATAATGCGGAAAAGAAATAACACAAACACCAGAAATTTTGTTAACGAGAAAACCGCAAATGCAAAAAAAAACCGGGACCTAGTCCATCTTTGAACACCATACTGTATTAAGCCGCTACAGACACTAGCCTACTACAAGTTAACTTCGGACTGGAATGTAATTGAGCCCTAACCAAGTCTCACACCGATTAAGGTACAGTCGCGTTCCTTACGCGTTTAGAACCATACCGGATTCTGCGTACTTGATTCCCTTAGCTGATCTCACCCACACCTAAGAGTTGCTATGACCCAAAGTCGAAGACTTATAAACAAATCTGTCTCCCACAGATATGTTTATTCTTTATTCGGTTTTTGTTCCGTCTTTTGATAGAAATAAAGGTGAACAGGAACCAATTGATAATCCGGTTTTATATTCCCGAAGAGCATCCTAGAAATGTCAATCACTTCACAATAACCCAACTAATTAATAGAAAGAGTTATTGCGGAATTACAAGAGTTTGAGACGAAGAACTGTTGTGATTACTTTTTATATCTTACCTATCGGAGATAAATCTCGATTAAATCTTAAAGAAGATAAAACTCAATACGATAGAACAAGTAAGATCAGTATACGCAACTACAGATAAAATAGTTGGATCTGGCTTCACGAATCCCAAATGAAGTCTTCAAGTCGTTTACCTATAATGGTTTTGGAAAAACCAAGCTTAAAGGAGAATCGAATCTAGTTTTCAACTAGGACACAGGAAAGTGCCAGGATTAGGTTTTCCAGTTGCTAGAGTTCTCCCTTATATAGTCTTTGAAATCAGGGTTGCTTACAATCAAAGCTAAGATAACTTAGTAAAAAAACGTTCAGTATTCACCGTTAGATGAAATCCTGATTTATGATTCAAGCTAAGTCTGTTTAGAAATTAAACAATTAATCTCCACCGTTAGATGGTCTTAGTTTATGACACACAAATGAAATATACCTTCATTTAGATATGGGTAACCGTACCTAAACGTGTATATTGAGTTGGCTCAAGAACAATTAACCGAAGTTAGCCATATGAACACTTTTGTCTTAACCATATTCATCTAACACTTCTAGATCAAATATGATGATCAATCAATCATGAAAGATAATCAAATAAATCTAATTGTGTTTCAAATAGAATTGTTCAATTATTCACAATCTCATAGAAATATATATATGAACAAATTGAAACAAAATCGGATTGATTCGTATTCGTACAAAGTACTTATACAAGAATCAATTCATGAACATTAAGCCACGGTTTGCAAAGATTGCATTCCTTAATTCATAAATGTATTTTTTCATGAGTATGAAAAACATAATTAACCGATTTTAGAACTTGAACCACTGTGTTCGCCAACTAGGTACGCGAACAACAACTCTGGACCTTGGCCTGTCAAGCCGTTCGCAAACCCAGTTCACAAACATCCGTCCCGAACCTAACTCAAGTGAAACCGTTCGCATACTGGGTACGCAAACAAGGTTCCCGGACCTTTAAAGGTAAAACCATTCTCATACTAGGTACGCAAACAAGGTTCCTGGACCTGAACTATACCAATACAGTTCGCATACTAGGTATGCATACCGTGTTGCATCCAGACATAAATAATTGGTCTAAACTCTCATTTCAATCATTGAAACATCCTTAGAAGACGATAATGGTAATCTCACACATACCATTAGCTTCAAGTAATTTTCAAATGATCGAATGATCAATACGAAACTTCCCAAGTTAACATCAAATGACTGTCTCACACAAATCATGTAAGATGTTCAAGGTAATTTTCACATGATCATCTTTTGATTTAACATTTATTTTCCAACAAATAGATTGTTTCTAACTAAACTCGTCAAGAATACGATGAACATAGTTAAAGCAAAAATCTTCTAACACATATTTCGAGAAATAGATAAGCGAGATAAACTCGGCTAAAAATGTCAAATGTGTATAATGTAAAAGTTTATATAGCTATACAACTTAGTATCATTAGAAGATAGAATATAATAGACTTCTGAGTGATAGATAAGTTTTGGTCTATACATACCTTTTGTTGATGAAGTTCCTCCAAGCTCTTTAGTAGATCTTCTTCTTCAATTGGTGAACGCCGTGAAGTCTAAAGCTCAACTACACATTCTATCATAATCCGAGACATAGCTATAAGTAGACTAGAAATCAAGTATATAGTTTTGATCAACTAAACTTAACAAACAAGCTTGAGATAGCAACGCTTGCGAGTTCGACCGACCACTGCTCTAACAATCTCCCCCTTTGTCAATTTTAGTGATAAAACTATCAATACATATGGATTACAAAATAAATAAACTTTGTAGCTTCTCATCCATTATGCTTGATTTCCTTGGCTCTTCAACATTCCTTGAATTCTTCGCTACTCCAAGTACTCCAGCGATTCTGAACGTGTTCAAGTTAGCATCATTGTTGTTGAAGATCCGTAGCCATAACAATAAGAAAAAATATGTTCTCAATCATTGTTATACAATGTCATAGTATTATTATTTCAAATAAAAGTCCAATTGCATCACAACTTTGAAACAATACTACAGTGATATGTATCACTCCCCCTTAGTCAATACTTCCATCTCACAATGAAAACCACTCCCCCTTATATAATGATCCGTAAACCATATATGTATCTAGTGTGAACTACCAAATAATTCTCCCCCTTTTTGTCAATATAAATTGGCAAAGGTATGAAAACTACGGGATCATAATGAAATTCTCAAAGAGATAATTCATGACTAAAAGAGAACATATCAACTTATTTTCGATGATTTCACATAGTCGAAACTTAGTGTATTCATCAAGGAGTTTATAAAGATACAAGATAACTCCTACAATATTCCACAGCCACACTCCCCACAAAGATATGGCAATTAAACACAAGTTCAATTAAGAACTCTCCCCCATTATATGTCATTACCTAAAGAACAACATGAACGACCTTACTTTACAAGAAAATAAGGATTTCTTTGAACACTTTGATACCTAACAGAAAAAGAATACAACTACCAGAAACAAATGCGGAATTTAAAAAACACTATACTGGAACTTCAAGCTTTTATTGCCCAAAGGATATAGATAAATCCAGGGGGAAAAAAAACTAGAAATCTAATGAACCCAAACAACACCAATAAACTGCCGTAAGTGTTGAAACGTTGCAGTATCTAGAGGTTTGGTGAGAATGTCAGCCAATTGTTGTTCGGATGACACAAATTCCATGTTAATGATATCATTTTCATAGAGGTCTCTAATAAAATGATACCTTATGTCGATGTGCTTAGTTCTTGAGTACTCAACAAGATTTTTAGTGATGCGAATCGCACTTAAGTTATCACAAAAGATCTCACTATGCTAGTGTCAATTCCATAATCAGATAGCATTTGTTTCATCCATAGAAGTTGAGTACAACACGAACCTGCAACAATATATTTTGCTTCGCATGTTGAAAGGGATTGTGAGTTTTTTTTCTTGCTATTTCATGCCACAAGATTCAACCCTACATAGTAAAACCCCCCGGATGTACTCTTTCTATCTTCCACACATCCCACCCAATCAACATCTGAATAAGCAGTAAGATTAGTGTTAGTGTCAAAAGTAAAAGATGGACTATAACCGATAGTGTGTTGAATGTATCGTATGATCCTTTTTGCAGCAGCAAGATGAGATTCCTTTGGATTAGCCTAAAATCTAACACAGCAACTAACACTAAAATCAATATCAGGTCTAGTAGCTGTAAGATATAAAAGACTTCCAATGATCGATCGATAAAGTTTCTGATCCACATTGACACCTTTTTCATCTCTATGCAGCTTGCAGTAGTGGGCATAGGAGTAAGTTTTGGAGTTGACTTCTCAAGACCGAACGTTTTTACAAGATCCCTAGCATATTTTTCTTGAGATAAGTAAATTCCATCCTTGTGTTGTTGAATTTGTAATCCTAAAAAGAATTTTAATTCACCAACATTTCTCATCTCAAATTCCCTTCCAGGAGAGACTTGAAATTATTTTGCAAGTTTCTCAGAGGTCGATCCATAGATGATATCATCTACATATACTTGAGCAATAACAACATCCTTCCCACTCCATTTGGTAAACAATGTTTTATCAGCCCCGCCTCTCGAAAAACCTTTCCTAAGAAGAGAAGTGGTTAGTTTTTCGAACCAGGCACGAGGTGCTTGTTCTAGTCCGTACAATGCCTTTCTGAGCCTAAAGACATGATCTGGAAATTATGAACTTTCAAATCCTTTAGGTTGAGCAACATAGACCTCTTCCTTCAAACATCCATTTTAGAATGTAGATTTTACGTCCATTTGAAATAGCTTAATCTTGAGAAAACAAGCATGAGCTAATAATAATCTAATGGACTCAAGGCGTGCTACAGGAGCAAAGGTCTTGTCAAAATCGATACCTTCAATCTGTGAATATCCTTGAGCGACAAGTCTAGCTTTATTTCAGATAATTGTGCCAAATTCATCTGACTTGTTCTTGAATATCCATTTAATACCAACAATATTAACATTGGAGGGACAAGGTATGAGTTCCCATACATCTTGTATTTGGAATTGATTTAACTCTTCATGCATTGCATTCACCCAGAAGGGATCGCTAAGAGCTTCATCAATGTTTTTTGGTTTTACTTACGATAGATAACATCCAAAATTGCAAATATTTTGAAGTTTTCCTCTCGTCTTAGCTGTATAATATTTACCTCCAATAATACTGTTAGTATCATGATTCCTTTGAACCCAGAGGTGACCGCGGTGGAGCACGTTCACGTTTAACAGGAATACCCCGACTAGGGGTTTTCTCCTTGTCACTAGAAATGTCAGGATCTGCAACTATTGGAACAACTTCTACTGATTCTGAGATTTCTTTGACTTTCTCAATTATCTTCGTTGGAGGCAATTCAGCAGGAGAGTCATAATGACAGAAATCGCTCAGATCGTCAATTATGACATTTGTTGATTCCATCGTAACATGGGGTCTGAGATTGTATACTCGAAAACCATGACTATCAGATGCATAGTCAAGAAAAATACCTTCATCACTTTTGGAATCAAATTTCCCTTTCTGTTCTCGATCTTTTAGAATGTAGCTCTTACTGCAAAACACTCTGAGATAGTGTAAGTTGGGCTTCTTACCATACCACAACCCATAAGGAGTATTTAAGGTCTTTGACCGTAGATATACACGGTTGATCAAATAGCATGCTGTAAAAACAGCTTCTCCCCAAAACTTTAACAGTAAGTTTTTGTTATGGAGCATTACCCTAGTCATTTCCTGAATGTTCCTATTCTTCCTTTCTGCAACTCCATTGGCTTGTGGAGTAATGGGTGGTGAGTATTGTTGAATAATCCCCAGTTTATCACAGAATTCAAATACTTTGGTGTCTTTGAATTCAGTCCCACGATCGCTTCTAATTTTCTTTAGCTTGCGACCTTGTTCGTTCTGGATTCTATTAACAATAATCTTGAATTCACTAAGGGTTTCATTCTTATGAGCCAAAAATGCCACCCAAGTGAATTTGGTGTAATCATCTACCATAACTAAAGCATACTTCTTCCAAGCAACATTAGGCTGTTGAATAGGACCGAAGAGATCCATATGAATTAAATCAAGTGGAGATTTAGTGAGAATATCTCGAGATGATTTATGTAGAACTTTTGTTTGTTTACCCTTTTGATAGGCACCACATACATCATCAATCTTAGCATTGATTTGAGAACACCTCTAACAAGTTCTTTGTTAATGATCTTAGTTTGAAGGCGACAATTGATGTGACCAAAACGCTCATGCCAAATATGTGTAGATTCCACCTTAGTCAAATTGCAACAATTATTAAACTGCGTATCCAAAAGATAATAGTTATTTTTACCACAAGTTCCTTGAAAAATTACTTTTATAGTCCTGTCTACAATGTCACATCCATTCGCACTGAAGAAAACTTTATGGCCTTTGTCACAAATTTGACTAACAGAAAGAAGATTAGCAGTCATACCTTTAACGTATACGATCCATCATGGATTTCAGGAACACCTGGTAGTTTGATCGTCCCCTTCTTGCTTATGTAGCAACAACTCCCATCTCCGAATATTACTGGACCTCCTTCAAAATTGTTCGAGTTCACAAACCAAGAGAGATCTCCAGTCATATGCTGGCTATGTCCACTATCAAGGAACCATTGAAAGGGTGATGTTGATTTTAGAGCAAAAGCTCTCATACTAACACTACTTTCCCACTTGGGTTTTCTTGTTAGTTTTTTACACCTTTTTAGAGCGGTAAAAAGTTGTTCAGCTTTCTTGTGAAGATTACTAGCAACCTTTAAACTTTTCTTAAAAAACATAAATGTATGTTGAAAATGATCACTGGAACTACAAAACATACATGTGCCAACATCTCTTAACTCATCTGAGAAATTCTAAGTCATATCAGGTTTTATAAAGCCTAAACCTCATTTATCTCCTGACTTACGACAATCCTTCAAGGAAAAATTAGAGGAGTTTCTCACATCCATTGAAGATTCTTTGAAAGATTTTAAATCCTTACTTTTTGCAATATCTGCAACAAGATTACTATTGATCCGGATTTGTTCATTTAACTTCTTCTGGAGGTTAACTACCTCTTCAGAGCATTCTCGAAGATCAGAGTTTTTGATATAAATTTCGCAATGAAGACCATCAATTTTCCTCATCAATCGTTGTTTCCCTCGACAAATATTTTTGATGATTTTTTCTAGATCAAATCACTCAACCATATCGATGGTTTCTAGAACACACTCGGAGTTGGGTGGATATAAAACTGGTGAAGTATCAATAGATATTTACTGTCCATACTCAATGGATTGCTTCAAACACAGACTTGTGAATTCTTAGCGTGTTTGCCTGCTCTGATATCAATTGAAAAAGCGGGGGTATAACAACCACACCCAATAATTCGTTTGGTAATATGTATGGACTAAACTCCAATATAATTCCGAGAGCACCAACTTAAAAGCGAGCTCAATCAAGAAAGATATCAAAGAGCTTTATCTTTATTTCTCAATGCAATCAGCAAATCAAACAGATAGAAATCTGTGAGCCTGATTGATATGAGAAATAACTTGGACGGTACCAAAGACCATTGCCCAAGTGTCAATCAAGTTATATCCAACAAACAAGATCGGATTTATCAACTGATTGAACTACGCACAACCTATGATATTTCAATTATATAAACAAATATAATGCGGATAAAAAATAACACAGACACCAGAAATTTTGTTAAAGAGGAAACTGCAAATACAGAAAAACCCCGGGACCTAATCCAGCTTTGAACACCACACTGTATTAAGCCGCTACAAACACTAACCTAGTACAAGTTAACTTCAGACTGGAATGTAGTTGAGCCCTAACCAAGTCTCACACCGATTAAGGTACAGTCGCGTTCCTTACGCCTCTAGAAGCACGCCAGATTCTGCGCACTTGATTCCCTTAGCTGATCTCACCCACAACTAAGAGGTTCTACGACCCAATGTCGAACACTTATAAACAAATCTGTCTCCCACAGATATGTTTATTCTTTATTCGGTTTTTGTTCCGTCTTTTGATAGAAAACAAGGTGAACAGGAACCAATTGATAATCTTATATTCCCGAAGAGCGGCCTAGAAATATCAATCACCTCACAATAACCCAACTGATTAATAGAAAAAAGTTATTGCGGAATAAAAAGAGTCTGAGACGAAGAACTATTGTGATTACTTTTTATATCTTACCTATCGGAGATAAATCTCGAGTAAATCTTAGAGAAGATAAAACTCAATACGATAGAACAAGTAGATCAGAATACTCAACTACAGGGAAAATAGTTGGATCTGGCTTCACGAATTCAAAATGAAGTCTTCAAGTCGTTAACCTAAAATGGTTTTGGAAAAATCTAGGTTAAAGGAGAATAGACTCTAGTATGCAATTAGGACACAGGAAAATGTCGGGATTAGGTTTTCCAGTTCCTAGAGTTCTCCCTTATATAGTCTTTCAAATCAGGGTTGCTTACAATCAAAGCTAAGATAGCTTAGTAACAAAGCATTCAATATTTACCGTTAGATGAAATCCTGATTTAAGATTCAAGCTAAGTCTGCTTAGAAATTAAGCAATTATTCTCCACCGTTAGATGGACTTATCTTGTAACACACAAATGAAATATACCTTCATTTAGATATGGGTAACCGTACCTAAACGTGTATATTGAGTTGGCTCAATAACAGTTAACCGAAGTTAGCCATATGAACACTTTTGTCTTAACCATATTCATCTAACACTTCCAGATCAAATATGATGATCAATCAATTACGAAAGATTATCAAATGAATCTAATTGTGTTTCAAATAGAGTTTTTCAATTATTCACTATCTCATAGAAATATTTATGAACAGATTGAAACAAAATCGGATTGATTCGTATTCGTACAAAATACTTATATAAGAATCAATTCATGAACATTAGGCCACGGTTTTCAAAGATTGCATTCCTTAATTCATAAATGTTTTAGTTCATGAGTATGAGAATCATACATTACCAATTTTAGAACTTGACCATTGTGTTCGTAAACTAGGTACGCAAACAGCAGCTCCGGACCTTGGCCTGTTAAGCCGTTCGCAAATAGCAGTCCCAGACCTAACTCAGGTAAAACCGTTCGCATACTAGGTACGTAAACAAGATTCCCGGTCCTAAATTATACCAATACAGTTCGCATACATACTATGTATGCATACCGTGTTGCATCCAGACATAGGTAATTGTTCTAAACTCTCATTTAAATCATTGAAACATCCTTAGAAGACGAAAATGGTAATCTCACACATACCATTAGCTTCAAGTAATTTTCAAGTGATCGAATGATCAATACGAAACTTCCCAAGTTAACATCAAATTACTATCTCACACAAATCATGTAAGATGTTCAAGGTAATTTTCACATGATCATCTTTTGACTTAACATTTAGTTTCCAACAAATAGATTGTTTCCAATGGTGTGATTTTAATATAGTGGTAAAAAGGATTCGAACTCTAAGACTTGTGAAGATTCGAGTTTTTAAATATAATAAAAATTATATAAAAAAATATTAACAAAGTGGGCGAGAGGTACTAGGGCTTAGGATTCCACCAAATTCATTTCTTAAGGTTCAAATAATAATTCTTTTAACAATTATAACTCAATAAAAATATAAAATAAATTGACTCTTATTTTTGCCAAGATAGATTCTCAAAATATTAGATGTAAATGTTAAGCATGGGACATCAAATCACCTAAGCTAAGCATGACCCATCTAATCAAATGACAACTAATTAATTCAAATAATAATTTCAATTAAAATTAGTGCAAAAGTCATGAAAAGAATTAAATATAATTACCCAAGTGTGAAATAAGGCTTCCTCCATCGCCCTAATGTTGGGGTTTAGCTCATCATAGTAAACATGCTCTCAAAATATTTATTTAGGCTCAAAATGGTTTACAAAGATGAAATAAAGAGAAAATGGTGTAAAACAGGATTTTGCGACGCACAAAAATCGTCACAAAATGAACAATAAAAGATAAGTGCTGTAATCACTGTTCCACAGTCGCTGGAAAGGAGTTGGGAACTGTCGCAATTAAGCAACAGTTTGCAACGACTTTCCTTTACAGGATTTTGTTCTTCGTGTTCTTGAGTTGCAGCAGCAGAAAACTTTTCCTGCAACTCGTGATTTCTTCGCTCCGTAGCCTCCAAAACTTCCCCAAACTCTCGACAGCCTTCTAAGATACCCGAACACCCTTTAAATACCCAACTGCATCAAAATCTCTCGTCATAACTCCTCCAAATCTTTACAGTTAAGAAAATATATTTTCACGGAATTATTTCCTTTTTCTTCTCTGCATGCGATATCTTCCAGCTGACTCTCCTTTTTTTTTTATATATTTTGCACTCCTAACACGAAGCAAATTGAACCAAGTCTTCTCCCAGCACACGCCAACCACAGAGAAACACGAAAAGTAATAGAACAACCCCGGGAAACTCTCACGCCTCTGTTTTCTTCAATCCAACGATGCAGCCCAAGTTTGTCGAAACAAAACACCTTACCACCCATGTTCAACTGAAACAGGGTGATTACAACTCATTGGGGAGATTGAATCTCGCCAAAACTCCCGGAAAAATCTTCACAGAAACTACCGGAAAAATATGTAACTATGTTTTCTCCCAAAACCGATTATCCAACCAAACTGGATCGATATAAACAATCATACCACGCCTGTTAAGTCCAGAGGAACAAACCCAATCAAATTCAGCCGTTGAATCTCCTTAAATCCCGTCCAAAAAATCAAACCCAACTCTGCTTGTGAAGAACCAAATTTCCCGCCAAGAGTAAAATTCAAATGAAGGGGATGAAGGTGCCCCTTATCCTGCTGCTTGGGTGCCGATAGTAATTTGGGTGCCCCTTAGTAATTTGGGTACCCCTTATCCATTAGTGAGAGTCTGAATAACAAATGTCCCTTGGGTGCCTTTAGACAACTTTTCGAGTCGATTTTTCCAAAAATGTTTATTGCCCAAAAATACCTACAAACACATAAAACACCATAATAAGTACAAAAATGGGTACTAACAATATACACAATAGAGATGAAAATAGTCACATAAATGCGTCTATCATCCAACTAAACTCATCAAGAATACGATGAACATAGTTAAAGCAAAAAACTTCCAACACATATTTCGAGAAATAGATAAGCGAGATAAACTCGACTCGAAATATCAAATGTGTATCATGTAAAAGTCTATATAGCTATACGACTTAGTCTCATTAGAAGATATAATAGAATAGACTTCTGAGTGATAGATAAGTTTTAGTCTCCAGATACCTTTTGTTGATGAAGTTCCTCCAAGATCCCCAGTAGACCTTCTTCTTCAATTGGTGAACACCGTGAAGTCTAAAGCTCAACTACACATTCTATCTTAATCCGAGACATAGCTATAAGTAAACTAGAAATCAAGTATATAGTTTTGATCAACTAAACTTGACAAACAAGATTGAGATAGCAACGCTTGCGAGTTCTACCGAGCAGTGCTCTAACAATGATGTTTACTTTTCCATTAGAACCCTGTTTTAGGGATTCTTGGGCAATACACCCATTTTCTCGTTTAGGCTAAGTCTTATTACAGTGAAAATCAAGGGATCATATATTCGCAGTGAAAAATCAAGGGATCGTATACTCATATAGAAATATTAAGGGAAGAAGGGAGGACAATCATGTCAGAACATAAAATTTCTAAAATTGTAATTTTACAAAATTTATGGAGGATAAATGTCCCTCACTGACTATTACGGCACCAACACAACATGCAGGTTGTGCTCATACCAGAACTAGGCTTTATTAAAACTACTACAAATTATATTTGGCAGTAATAAAGTTACACTTTTACCAATATCTCTAGCAAAACTACCATCCAAATCCTTTATATAAGGTGTATTTATGGTTGTATTCTTTTATTTTTATTTTCGAAATAAAGGAAAGTCGCTGACATAGCTGACTAGCCTCAATACAAGTGATTAGAGATTATATAAATTACAATCATCAAGCATAGAGTAACTTTACTAATTTATGGATAAAGTTTTTTCAATTTCAGGTACAACAATATTATAGATCCCTAAAAACCATCTCAGCAACAGTATTATAACAAGGTTAAGAGGCCAAATTTTCATTCTGCGGAAATAAAGTAGCAAGATCTTTGAAAAAGTTCAGTCATGTGGTTTTCATTTTATAACCAAGATTTTTTTATCACTCAAATGAAACTGTAACAATAACAATATCGCGAAACTTATTGTTCGGTCGAAGCCGATCGGTCTGAATTGGTATTGGAGTCTTGGTAGTTTTTGTTGTTGATGTTGATAAATAATTTACAGTTTTAGGTTTACAACCATACCATGAATCCCTAAAAAAACCATCTCAATAATAATAGCTAGCATAACATTCCATATTTGTTTTAAACAAGCAAAATTTGCACTTTGCAAAATAAAACAGTGGCACCTTCAAAAAAGTCCAGTCATGTGGTTTTCCTTAAACTAGATATTCTTAATTAACTTGGATAAAGTATTAACGGTAATATAGTTTCTTAAGATCTAATTACTACACCCAAGATAAACTCACCACTAAAAAAATAAAAAAAGTAAAGAGACACTTAGAGAGGACTTGAGAGATCGACCAAAAGAGAGCACTCATGACTTTGCGAATGTTGTTAGTTTGCTAGGTATCTACAAATTAATAAACTCATTAATTAACTTTTACTGAACATTAAGGTAAGATATGGTATAACAACGTCATGTTATCAACGTGATTTGAGAAAAATCACAGAAAGAGAGAGAAATGGATCTATATAAAGTAAAGTAGAGAAGAAGAAGAAAAGAAACAGATAATCTTTAATTTGTTTAAGGAAGTTATGCAGTCAATTGAGCAAGAAAAATAGCGAAAAAAAGGTGACAATATCTTGGACTTTATTAGTTTTCAGAAACTACTAATATACCCCTTAACTTGATGCCTTGGATAGGTAAACTCAGTTGAGATTGACGGTTTTCTCGGCACTATCTCGTCTCGGCGAGATTCAGTATCATTTGTAAAGGAAGGTTTCATTTCTTTTGTTCGTATTCCATATGAATGAAATCAATTACATGATTTTATTTATTGTTTTATAACATGATTTTCATGCAGGAGAAATGAGCATCTAAATTGTGATTGTCTTTTTATTCAATGGAGTTGTACTAGTTTCTGCATATAATCATTCTCGGTGACATCTTCCTTTTATTCTTATCCAACTGTTTGTACCCAAAATTTCTTTTAGGCACGAAACACGATTGGGTTGATGATGATGATGCGAAATTAGGGTTAGAAAGCGAATATAAGATAAATAAAGGGAGACACAAATTTAACGTGGTTCAGCGAGTGATGCCTACATCCACGGATGAATCTCGTGGGGAGAGATATTGCATTGATATGAGGATTATAATAGTTCTTGGATGGTTATCTAACCTAGAATTTCTTGTCCTCTTAGGGTTTTGGATACATGTATTTATATGGTTTATGTATATCCTAATTATGATACAAACTTAATATGCAAGTAACTTGGGAAACAAGACTTTTGGAACCTTCTCTCGGGCTTGTCGGGCTTGATTAGCAAGCTTTTCGTCAATTTTATAGACAGTACAAACACCAACATAAAAATCATTTGATATACAGTAGAGCCTCTATATAAGAATAATCCATATAGGAATAACCTCCATATAAGAATAATAATTTGTGGTCCCGACTTAGGCCAGTTATATTTAAGAATAAACTCCATATTGGAATAAGTCATTTTTTTTCTGGTCCCGTCTTAAGGAACTTACCTCCATATAAGAATAACTGACATTATAATATAAATAATATAGGTCTTATTAGACATCAAAGTTTAAGACGATGATATTCTTTTAATCATTTTACAAGATGATGTTTTATTTATCTACACAACTCATACAAATATAATTATTCATATGATTTTGCTTGTCAATTTTCCTTGTCGTGGTTGAGTTTTATGTGGATTTTGTTACATTTACATAGAAAACTTCATGTATGTCTACATGTGAAATTAAAAAAAATAATTAACTAGTATTTATATTGCCTAGGTACTTTTCGGGCTTGCTATGTGTATTTAGGTATTTTTCCCAAGTACATGTATAACAAATTTCTCTTAATATTTTCAAGTTACGCCTCTATATAAGAATAACCTCCATATAAGAATATTTTTTGATGGTCCCTAGAATATTCTTATATAGAGGTTCTACTGTACATACAATTTTTATTAACTTATGATTCTTTTGGCTATACAACACTGTCTTGGATTGCTCAATACTTGTTGTAAACATAATTGCATTATTAAATTTGATCCTCTAATCAACCGTCTCAGACACCTGAATCTCAAGATGCCAACAAGAATTTCAGACTCAAATCTGATGTATTGATGTTCATTACTTGTTGCAAACAGTAGACTCTTATGGAATGGAATGGAAGTGTTGTTTTTTACTTGTTTTATGTTGAATACTTGAACTTTGTTTAAATTGTTTAAACTTTTGTTGGTTGTGTATTTTTCAACTTGTTTAAGAGTTTCAACATATAAGAACCTAAATAGTTAAGCACCATTGATATATGTGCGTCAAAGTTGTAGGGGAAAAAATTGCAGGTGAAAAAATCGGTTTAAGTCAGTTGAACCAGCCCATGAAAAGAATTTATATTTACAAGATTGCCACATGTACAAAAGTAGAATCAAACCAGGCCGAACAAAACCGGTTCAGTCTCGGTATGTATATTGAAAACCGGCTATAGGCCGGTTCGGTCCTTGGTTTAGCCAAACACCGAGTTGAACCATACTGTGTGCACTCCTAACTCCAACCATTAACCACTTAATATTTGTTAATGATATTTTTTTGTTTGGAAAACATAACATGATTAAACAAGTAACCCCATGAATATTTTTAACAGAATATTCAGAGTTCTCAAGACAATGCAGATAAACTACAAAAAGTCATCAATTCACTTCAGTAAAGACATACAATAGTTGAGAAAGAATGTCACTATGGATGTGTTTGGAGTTAAATAAATGCAAGTGGAGGAAAAATATTTAGGAGCCTATCATCTTCAGAGTGATCATAGAGTCAATAGTATTGATTTACTTATTCTAAAATTTAAAATTAAAATGGCAGGATGGAAGCAACACTATTTGACTGATGCCGGTAGAACTATTCTGTCTAAAACCAATCTTTCTTCAATTCATGTCTTTTTCATAGGCACATGCTTACCTCCTAAAGGTGTGATACAACAGATAAAGAGAATTCAATGTTCTTTTTGATGGGGTCATAATGCAGATACAAAAAACTATTACATTTTGTAGGTTGGAAGAAAATACATAAACCCAAAGGTGACTGAGGTATGACAACTACACTTCTAAGGTCTCTAAATTAATTATACAGTAATCTGGAGAACTCCTTTGCTGCGAAAAATATTTTCTCTCGATATTTTGGTTTTTTTTGTAAATATTTATTTTTTAAAAGAATAGGTGGCTAAATATACTTAGTTTGGTCTAAAATTAATTCCGGGAAATTTACTGCAAAATCCTGTTGTAAATTTCTAGAAAGTGGTATTCCAACTATTTCTGTTATTAGTACTTTCCTATGGTATTTTCTTTGGAAAGTGTAAAACATGTTTCCTAGAATTCAGGTGTTCATGGGGAAGCTATTGCATAATGAAGTTACAATTAAGTTTTAATATCTTCAAATTTGTTAACAACATCAATGTCAGTTGCACTTTTTGTGGCCAAAAGTAACTGTAAAACATTTTTTTTCTAGACATCACTGTTCTAAAATGATTTTTGATATGTCTCCCAGATTTCCAAATTTCTTTAACAGTAGTGATCCGATAATTATCATACAACATTGTTTAAAAGAAGATGCATATCAGAATTTGCAATGGGTTTAATATTTAGAAATCGTATGATGATATGATTTTCAGGAATGATACTTTTACCCAAGATCGATGCATTAAGCTGGCCTTTCAAGGCTTCAGATTATTCAGTCATCATCCTCTGGATATATACCCAACTATATCCTTAAATGATCATCGGCAGAATCCAACAAAATTTCATTTCAAGATCAATGTTGATCAGCTTTCTGTACTAACCAAGGTGTTGTTGCATCTATTGCTTTTGACAGTCACGGCAGATATTTCGCTCGAGGCTTGTGCATATGATCTCGGTGTTGACTTAACAAATAAACTTCAATTATCAAAAGTCATCATAGAAAAAGATATCTCCAATATCCCTGGTGCTATCGCTGGTGAGTTTTGGGATATCCCTCGAAGAATTCGAGCAACCATTCGGCGTATTAGAGACAAGAGACATAGCTTTATAGACATTAAGTTTATTGTAGTCCCCGGGTCTATCAACTATATATCCCATGAGTTGTGTCAACTTGCATTTAACGAATATGTAACTGGATATTGGTCTACCCATGACCCTCCATCCTGTATCTTTTTCTACTTCCACTTCTTTGAGGAGTAAGTAATCAAATAATTTCTTGAACCTCTTGATGATATATACTCCTTTTTATCTCTCGCTCTCCTAAAAGAAAAAATGGGAAAAGAAAAAGAAATAAGAAAAACATAGAAGGGAAAAAGAAAAAGTAAAAAGAATAACATATGCGTCTTCTTGCTCGGGTCTGATATTTGATCAGATCCGATGAGGGATTTCCCTGCAGATTTTCAAGTTATTGTCTTAATAGCTTTTCGATGTAAGCATATTTCTATATATGAAATCGATTTAGAGATTTGAAATTTTCTCATGGCGACTTGAAAAATTACAGGGGGATTTCTTTTTTCTTTTTTCTCATAAATCCATTTGTTTCATTAATATGTGTGGCTGGTGCATTTGAAATAATTAGTTGGTGGCGGTGGTGATTCGTTTAAGGTTTTATTATTCAACTGCTAAACTTTCATCAAAGGTTTCAAATGCATCTGTTAAAGCTTTAACTGATGAATACCAAAAAAAATTGGATGCTTACGGGTAGACCGATTTTGCTAAAAAACTGATTTTCTACAAATGATTGAAGATAAACCCAACCATCTACAAGTCTCAATCCTGATGGTGATTTCTATTAGGTCTAGCCAGTGTCAATTATGTGTGAAACTTTGTAATCTTAGTCTAGTATATTTTAGTTTCTTGTTTAGAGAATAATTTTATCTTAACATATAGGTATTCTATACAATTCAAGGAATTTATATCTGTCTGAAAGTATATTTTGTTGCTTTCAGAAAAGAGTTTATATTTTTTCGATGTTTTTTCTGTTCTTTTCTTGGAGGTCAGGTCTTATGCTCTTATGCCTCTTCTTTTTGTTTTTCGTTTCCTTCTATTGATAAAATTATCGTTTAAGGCAACCCTCCCCTTTTCTTTCTGAACCAAAGAAGGGAAAAAAAAAACTACTTTTTTCAAAACTTAGATCCTTGATCCGTCGGGTTTTGGTTTGATTTTTCAGATCTACCAAACGGATCGAGTCTGTTTCCTTGTATATATTTATTTTTCCAATAAAAAAAATAGTTTCTAAACAATTTTTACGGTTTTCTGATCGGTCTGATGGTTTCACAATACTATCAAGACTTGTTTTCATATTTTCTAATTAGGCTTTCAGTGGATTTGGATTTGCATTGTTATCAAGCATGTTCTGGATGAAAACGATCTACTTTGTCAGATATGGAGATCGTTTCTAAAGAAATTAATTTGGGCATATTACTTCCCTTTTGTTGAGATTATTAGTCCCACATTGTCTGGGCAATCTAAGATCCTGCATTTTATAATCAATAGGGCCACTCCACTCATTGCCAATTGGTTTTGAGTTGGATGCTCGTATTCTAACATTGTATCAAAGCAGGCTATTTGCGACGAGTCATTAGACCGCGCCTTTACTCCGCGTCACCCGATTTAATTGTCCACGTGTTAGACCCAACGAGGCTACACGTGAGGATGCCCGTATTCTAACACCTTTTATGGAAGCATCTGATATCTTTGATGATCAAGAAACAAAATGGTTTAAAACTATTATAAGGATTTTAAATCCTTCAACTGGCTGCAGAAGTTTAATACGATTTTTATATCTCATTTCTTTAAGTTTCGATTGTAAATCTTGTATTATCTGTATTGTCCTGTTTATTGATGTAATTGATTAATGCAATCCTTCGAACCTCAATTCCAATGAGGTAATCTAATAAATAAAATTTAGGGGCTTTTTGAAGTCCGTGTTTCCATACGAAAAAATAAAAAATTCATCGTTTAGAACTTCGTTGAAAAAATAGGAATTAAAAGAAAGAAAAAAAATATAATAATAATTTCTTCCTTCAAAAAAAATTTTGATCTTCGTGATTCCAGGATATACGTAGTTAGTTAAGAATTGACGGTCCTGTTGGTTTTAGTTTTGTGAGTTCAATTAACTACCTTTCTCTTTTCCACTAAATTTTAGCAAAATGATAATTTATTTTGACGGTTACTTTCAGTTTAAGCTTAAACTACCATCCAATTCAAATTTCCCCTCTCCCTTTGTGAAAATCATCGGATGGTACTACTATATGGTGAAGAGGTTTGTGGGCATCCTCCAAATATGTGGAGTTCTAGAGTGATTTCATTTTTATTCTTTGCTTGCCTTACTATCAAACAGAAAACAATCTAACTTCCTCTCGTTCTACTCCATGTTTATTCTGATTTACAAATATTGTCAATTCAAAGGAATGGGGGCAAACTCATTTTTATCACCTACTCCTTAAATTTGTTCCAAGTTTGAATTAGAAGGTCTCTTGATTCTTGATATACTGCTCCTGTTTTGCATTTTGATTGCTATTTAAAATACACTCAATCCCAGTTTTTCGTCACAAATTCCTGGGTCTTCAACCTTCTTGCTGTTGTTCCATTTTTATGTACATTTCTTGCCAGCATTCACTATTACTTTTATTTTACATTTATGTTGTAAACAAGTGTTTTATCAAAATCGAAGTTTAAGAAAATGATTCTCAATTTTGCCAAATTATGTGGGCACCAAAGACTCAAATACCAAATTGGTTGGTCGTTAAGGAAATTCCACCGGGAAGTCATTAAAGTTAAATGGGAAAGACCTGATATTGGATGGAGCAAGCTAAATTTTGATGGTTCAGTTAAATATAAATCCGGAATGGGAAGCATCGGCGGAGTTATAAGGAACCATAAAGGCGATTTCTTACTTGGCTACTCAGAACCAATAGGGAAAACAACAAGCACCATTGCAGAAATAACTGCGCTTCAGCGTGGCCTTGATTTGGTTCTTGAAAACGGCCTGCACCATGTTTGGTTTGAGGGAGACGAAAAAAGATTGCTTGAAATTATTGCAAACCAGATACCAGTTGGACCTGAAGAAATACAAAGGCGGGTTAAACTTATAAATTTGATTTTACCTGAATTGAACAGTTATAAGATGACTCATATTTACAGGGAAGGTAATAGAACTGCTGATACATTTGCAAGAATGGGCCATAAATTGAGCAAACCTTGCATTTGGCGAGCTCGTCCTCCTCAAGAGGTTTTGCGTCTTGTTCAGAACGATGCTGAGGGCATAATTAACCAACGAATTAGAAGAAGATTTAACTAGATTTATGTAAGTATTACATCTAACAAAGGTGTACATTTCTATCTTTGATAAGCTTATTCGGAATCGCGCTGAGGGCAACATTAATCAAGCGCCTTAGGGAAATAGTTAATTAAGTGCGCGTTCATATTCGCCTACAATGTACATGTATATTTTGATAACTTCTGTAATAAAACAGAACGATGAAATATTTACACGTTTTTTCTTCTAATATTTATTATTACTCATTCAAGAATCAGGTCTTATCATCCAGAAAGGGTAATTCATCCCATGGATAAACCATGGAATAATGTAGTACAAGAAGGAATCTTGAAAAGGATATGGAGTATGGATGGCTTATTGAGGTGCAACAAGAGCCAAACCCTAATTTGTTTGCAGTACTATTAGTAGGAGAGATTTGAAACTGCTGAAATGCAGTAAATCAAATTGTACTTATCTTCACCAGTATAAAGACATCCAAGAAAAGAGAAGCGTATGAAATAGAACCAAATTAGTGCAACGCTTAAAGCCCGTCAGTTTGCTTACTTTACTTGTCTTGCATTTATTTCCTTCTGAGTTGGGGTGATTTCACCAGCACTGGGATCAATTACGTCTTCTTATGATTCTTGAATGAATATGTGCAGCTGAACATTCATCAACCCAGAACCACCTGACAGGGCTTCATGTTAATTTTATTTTCTCCCTTTTACCAGGTCTATTTATTTGCTGACGCCTGTGTATTTAAAACAATATACTTGCACATGCACTCAAAATTTGAAAGCATGGACCATCGAAATATATTACAGATTAGACGTGCAAAAATGAAATAAATAAGAATTTCTTTATTTGATTTCCTCTGCAGCTTTTCCTTTCGTTATTGTTCTCTTTTGCTTTAAAAAATTGGGGAGGCTTCAAAATTGTGCTTGGGAGAAGAAAAAAAATTAAACCAAGAAACGACTCAGATTACAGAGGATGTTATTGCTGTGCAACGACAATTTCACAATCCTCCTAATGTTGTAATTTTCATTCCGCTTATACCTCATGGGGCCATGAGTCCTTCGATCGTATAGGAGAGAGACTCTGACAAGTCCGCTTTGAATAATAATGTTTTAAGTGTGTCTAGTACATTATAATCTGGATCAAGCTTTCGCTGCCAACCCTACAACAACAATAAAAAGTCAACCAAAATGTTTGATACGTAAAATAGACACATCTTCAAATTTTTGCCAATTTTTGAAAAACGGTAACTATATCAGCAACCTTCACTGCCATACCACATGCAGATATACATAAAAGAATATATAACACTCAGCCACTAAACAGATTTACTCGGATACTATAATTTTATCAATTTTTCATTCATCTCTTTTCACGCGGTTTAAAATTATCAACATACATGAATAATGAATTCATTGAACCTTGCAAATTAGCACCACCCTGAGCACCAGAGTAGAAATAAGATGCAGCAAAGACAAAAATGAGTCTCTCTTTGTAGAGAACATGAATATGATCATGCTCAACCATATCAAACCATTTTCCATTTGCATGTCTTTTTAGGACAGAGATTCATTACCAAGTCAAAATCATCTAGCAAGGTTCATTATGGATGACACTGCGATAAGTTAAGTGCAAGAGATTACCTCAAGAACCAAGGTGGTTACCATTGCAGTACAAACATTTCCATCGATATTGACTTTATGTCGCCGAACCTTCTCAAGCAATTGCTGCATGCACTCTCCTGGATGGAGATTACCACCTTCTGCCGTACCCCAGAAACTGAATGTCTTCTCCAATTCCTGTTAGACAGCACCACAATTTTTTGGCATGTTATCTCTTTTTTCAACATAGAACTAGATACTTAAAGCTATACATTTTTTGCTTGGAATATCCCTTAAGCTACAGAGCAAGTAAATTGCATGAAGGTTTAGAACTCTTTTTCTAACATGGATGATTTAAGGAGTTACCTCTATGAATGCCTCAGGGTCCGGGCACTTCTGTTTTCTAGATAAACTAAGTGTGCACTTAGCAGCCGTGCGTCCATCACGAAGGGCAACAGCTTTAAAAAGATCTAATAAATTTAATCTGTCACTCTTAGAGAGTTCAGCTGTCATGCCTACGTCAAGGAAAACCACGTGAGGCTTAGATTTGAAAAGCCGTTCAGGTGAATGCTTGTTCTTTGCCACTCTAACAAGTATATTTCCGGGATGCATATCTGCATGGATAAAATTGTCAACCTGAAAAACAAAGAAGACTTGATCTCATAAAGTATTCCAAATGAATTGTAAAACTTGATAAAGGGTAGCAATCAACTTCGACGAATGTTTAATACCAGTAGCATCTTGAGAAGTGCATGAGTCCCAATGTGTGCAAGAGCACTTTTTATCTGATTGTTCCCTTCAAGTTCATCGACAAAGTGAGAAACACTTTCTCCATGCTCATAAGTCTCCACCAAAACAGCAGGATGCACAAGCGGGTACAAGGGTTTAGGGAAAGAAACATCTTTCGATCTGCGAAAATTATATATAAAACGGCTTAAATGAGCAGCTTCCCTTGCAAGATCAACCTGAGACATCATAAAAACAGCAAACTGCTGCACACTTTCATCCAGCCTCAACCACTTCAAAGTTGGCACTAAAGTTGAGATTTTAGCTACAGTATTAATGATTACAAAATCCCTCCTGATTGCTTCACCAACTCCAGGATGCCTAACCTTTACAGCAACAGAAATGGGTTTAATCTTTTGACCAGGATAACAGAATCTCAGAGTAGCTCGATGCACCTGGGCAACACTTCCGGAAGCTACAGGTTCCTCCTCAAAATTTTCGAAAACTTCGGGAAGTTTCCTACCAAATGCATTCTCAATAGTTCTTTTCGTGCATGCAAAGCTATGTGCTGGGGCGTTACTGTGGAGCTTTGTAAGCTCAGTGCACAAATCACTGGGGAAAAGATCAGGTCGTGTAGCTGCCCACTGACCCCATTTTATAAAAGCTGGACCTGCCCTTTCTAATGTACGATGGACAATTTGCAGCCACATTTTCCTAAACTGAGCACCAAAAGAATCCGCAAAAGGAGCCATTACGATGCTGGGAGAGAACAAAATTGCCAAATACAATGCTCTCAACAAAATAACGAACACTTCAATGATTGAAAACAAGAATGATGTGAAATAAACGTGGCCATCTTGTGCATGCATGTATAAATTATTCCCTGGGAAATTTCCGGCGTCTGCAAATGCCCTCTGTGTCCATGCTACTTCTCCAATAATGAGACCAATGATGCTAGGAGCTATCAAATTCGATCTGGTTAAAGCCAGACTCACAGCACAAGCAATCCTACTTATCGGCGGAAAAACTGGCCCCCGGTATGAACATATGTGAGATATATGCTTCCAAGCAATTTGGGCATGATATGTCACTGTTTTACTGGCACAAAGAACTGAGAACCTCTTAGAGGAACAATATATGTTTTCCTTTGACTTTGTTTCATAGAATGTCTTTGCAAACTGCCCTCTACTAGAGAACCTATGTGTGAAGGAAGGCAGTCCAGCTGTAACGGTTCCTCCATGCCTTTGAACTTCTAAAAGACTGCTTCTCTTGTTTGCTTTAAGGAAATGCGCAGCTTTTTTTATGTTTCGGAATGCCGAAAACCTACATTTCAGCCAAAAGTGTCAGAAGCTAAATCGACAGACAAATCGCAGACACCACAATATCTTGATGTTTCGCAATAGCCTGATCATGGCGTGATTACTGGGTGACCTAATTTACAGTTTCCCATGCACAGAAAATATTGAATAAGGTTTACTATGGTGTGCTACAAATCACAGCAGTTCTTTGTGATCTTCCACCTATATCGCATTAAAGTAGGAGATATGGCTTACGAAGTTGCAGAAAAATGCTCTTTTAACCAGCGGGAGATTAGTTAAGAATTGGAATAATTTAATTAAAAAGGGTTATAAACTGGATAACAAAATGATCCCGAACAAAGCCAAAGAGGAAGAAGACCCGTATAATAAGATCTCCTACACTAGATCAATATTGCTTAAATGATAATCATGCATTATCACACAAAAAGTTCTGGGAGCTGAGCAAACAAAGAGATGCTTCAATAACTTCACAGCAAACTTATGAATCCTATGTTACATGTTTTTCATGTCTGCCAGAATATACTCTAAAATGCTAGATTAAGTTTTTAATACTCTACCTATTACAGTACTCAAATCATGATTAAGGACATGATGTAATGTGATTACTTCAGCATCTCGCAGCTTTCATTAAGCATTATTTCTCACAAATTGATTAAAACCAAATTCAACAAAGAAAAAAAAGCCAAATAGAATCAACCAAAAAGACAGATTAGAATTCATTTCTTACACCTAATCATTAACTCTCGAGCTACTTCAGTAGCTACAGGCATAAAAATTGCCTCTCTAGTAGACTGGTAAAGTTGTCGGATGATAATACCAAATGAATTACGTGACAAAGGACTGTATAGTTCCCAAGTTTTTCAGACACTGAGCAAACCAAAATCAAATTGATGCCAGTTTAAATGGTTTAATCAATCCTCAACCCATAAAAAATCCAGCAAAGTATAGCCGAGAAACCAAAATGGGTGGATATAATCGGACTAAGCTTACTTAAATCGGGATAAACCTTAATTGATTCAAAAACCCTAATAACTAGTAACTAGAGAAAGAGTATGAGATATCGAAACTTATACAGAAAAAGGGAGATACTTACATCGACATGGTAGAAGGATGTTACGAATAAGATACGCCTATGATGAAACTGGATTCCTTCAGACATTTTTGACTCAGCCCTTGCGAGGCTCCTTGTTATTCATTCTTTTTCTCGATTTGTTAGGTTTCTATTTGACAGGAAGAAAATGAAAACTAGGAGAAATTTTTGAGAGAGAAATCAGGGATTGTGAAGGCGTCAGATAGGGAGTTTATTAGATCTTCAAAGGATGTTTCTGTTCTCTGTCTCTTTCTTTGCAGGTAAAATGATTCACTTTTTTTTCTTTCTGCATTCACAGGGAAGACCATACTTGTCCAGAAAAAGGCATTGCTATATTTGTGGTGCGTCTTTTGAAGCAGTTGGCTCGACTGGGCATCTCAGTGACCACGTTGCCTTCTATATGGAAATCATTAGCTGATGGAACTCTTCGGACATTTCCCCCCGTATTGGAAGGGTCCTGATCTATGTCATTCACCCCGGACCCGTTGCAGGACCTAAAGGCTCATCACATCTGGATGGAGGGCTTAGATGGGGAGAAAATAGGGGCAAATATTTGGGGTGGGGGTGTATAACAGCTTCGCAATAAACAAAAATTCTTGACACACCGAGAGGGTCACACAAAAAAAAAATCAATTGGTAAAAAAAAACATTTCTCTCCCTCCTTCTCCCTCCTTCTTCTTCTCCAACAAAACTATCAAAAACAACCCTTCTCTGCTCAGATCTAGTCCATTTTTCCGTGCTTTCTAGGTTAGTTAGTAGATTAGTTTGGTTTTTAATATGTTTTCTACTTATCTACACCATTTTAGTGGTTTTATCTACTCTTTTGAGGTTTATCTTCGCTTTAATGGCGATTCTTGGTTATTGGGTTGGGTTTTAAGATCAATAGTGATGCTCTCCAACGCCGAAATCTTCATCTTGGTTGTCTCTGGCGATGGAATCTTCATTGGAATCTTCATCATCAACTTATCCGGCGACGGAATCTCCATAGGTGGTCTTTTTGACGACCGAAGCTTCATCACTAGCTATAAGAGATTTGAGCAAATCACTCCTACTTTGGGAGCATTTCTTTCTAAAGAAGAAAAACAAACTAAATTGTTGGAATTTAATTCCGAGAAAAACCATCCTTCTTCCGATTTTATCGGATCTTATTCATACTTGTATTTTTCTTACTCCGGTAATCCTTCTCTTTCTCTTGTCGGATTTCTCAGTATTGTACTCTTACGGTATGTTCTTGTTACTTTGTATTCTCTTATTTTCGATCTTAAACTTGTAACCTTGAAATCCCATTAATGAAAAGGTTCTTTGTTTATCAAAAGAAAAAGAAAAAAAAAAAAAAAAAACTCACCCATATGATGGACCCCTAACAGTTTGTGTGGTGGGTTCACCAGGACCCACTAAAGAAAAATGTGAGTTGATTTTCTTTTCTGTTTTTATCTTGGGATGTCCAGAAGAGTTTATTAATAAAAGAACAAATATCTATGAAAATTTACTTATCTGGACAAACACCCGTATCGTCGACACTTTGAGTTAGTGTTTGCCTTATGCGATCAAGTTGACCCTTCGTCTGCCCATGTGATCAAGTTTCATTCCTTTTTTCGTTTTCGAGCACGACATTGTAGTTTAAGCTTATCATTGTTGTTGAAATGTCCTCGTTCAAGATCTATGACCAAAACAAACATAAATTTAAAACTTAGGAAGTGGGTAGAATGCAGAACTCAAAGATGATAACATTATCTGAAATGATGTGCAAAACATGAATGTCAACATTAGTGATGTGATTTCAACTTTGTTGTAGTAGTGGTAAATAAGATTCGAACTCTAAGACTTGTGAAGATTCGAGTTTTTAAATTTAATAAAAATATACAATAATATTACAAATGGTGCAAGGGGTACTGGAACTAAGGATTCGGCCAATCTTCATAACATAAGGTTCAATTATTTATTCTCAACAATTTTA
>JAJJMB010007708.1:16051880-16099802 GCA_023531105.1 Papaver atlanticum
CCTTTTAGTCTCACCCAAACACCTTCAACTTCCGATCGAAAAGTCTGCTGTTAATGAAAATGTTTTCCCGCCAAAATTCATTTTTTGAATTTGATAAGAAGATGTCCTCCCCCTAATCCTGCACGGGTGCCCCTTTAGCACTTGTCTTATGGGGTGCAAATAGTAATTTTTGGGCGTAGATAGTAATTTTTCCGGGGTTCCTCCGACACATTTTTGGGGTGCTTCCGGTGCATTTCTGGGGTGCCTTTAGTACTCTATCCTAGGGTGTAAAACACCACTTTTCGAGCCAATTTTGCCTCAAGAGCTTATTCCCTAGAAAAGACTTAAAACAACTTTATTAGAAATAAAATGAGTCATAGATAATGTAGTTATGGGTGAAAATGCGTCACACTTACGTGCTTATCAATTAGCACACTCACCATTGATTGCTTTCTTGCGAGAAGGTTTGGTTGTATTAATAGTAGTCTTATTAACATGTTGAGAGAGTAAATTCTTTTCAATCAAGATATCCTTCTGTTAGAGCACTGCTCATTCGAACTCGCAAGCGTTGCTATCTCAAGCTTGTTTGTCAAGTTTAGGTGATCAAAACTATAAGTTTTGATTTCTAGTCTACTTATAGCTATGTCTCGGATTAGGATAGAATGTGTAGTTGAGCTTTAGACTTCACGGCGTTCATCGATTGAAGACGAAGATCTACTGAGGAGAGCTTGGAGGAACTTCATCAACAAAAGGTATGTGGAGACCAAAACTTATCTATCACTCAGAAGTCTATTCTATTCTAATTCCTATTGAGACTAAGTCGTATAGATATATAGACTTTTACATTATACAATTTTGATATTTCGATCTGAGTTTAACTAGCTTATATATTTCTCGAAATATGTGTTGGAAGCTTTTTGCTTTAGCTACGTTCATCATTATTCTTGACGAGTTTAGTTGGAAACAATTTATTTGTTGGAAACTAAATTATAAGTCAAAAGATGATCATGTGAAAATCTCCTTGAAACATCTTACATGATTTGTGTTTGACAATCATTTGATGTCGACTCGGAATGTTTTTTATTGATCATTCGATCACTTAAAAATTACTTATAAGCTAATAGTTTGTGTGAGAAAGCTATTGTAGTCTTCTAAGGATGTTTCAATGATTGAAATGGGAATTTATAACAATTAACCTTTGTATGGATACAGCACAGTATGCATACCATTATGCAAATTGTTGTGGTATGATTCAGGTCCGAAAATCTAGTTTGCGTACCAGTATGCGAACGGTTTTAACTGTTAAAGTCCGGGAACCAAGTTTGCATACCAGTATGCGAACGGTTCTACCTGGGTTACGGTCCGGGACAGCAGTATGCATACCTGTTTGCAAACTGCTGGACAAGACCAAAGTCCAGAACTTAAGTTTGCGTACCCGTTTGCAAACTTAGTGGTTAAAGTTCTAAAATCGGTCAAGTATGTTTTCATACTCATGAACAAATACATTAATAATTTAAGGAATACAATCTTTGAAAACCGTGGCTTAATGTTCATGAATTGATTCTCATGAATCAAATCCGATTTGCTTCAATTGTTTCTTGTATACTTCTATGGGATATATACAATTGAACAACTATATGAGTAACACAATTAGATTCATTTGATTATTTTTCATAATTGATTGGTCATCATATTTGATATAGAAGTGTAAGACGAATGTGGTTTAGACAAAAGTGTTCATATGGCTAACTTGGTTAACTATTGTTGAGCCAACTTAATATACACGTTTAGGTACGGTTACCCATATCTAAATGAAGGTATATTTCATTTCTGTGTAACAAGCTAAGACCATCTAACGGTTGAGAGATATTGCTTTGGTTTTAAGCAAACTTAGCTTGAATCTTAAATCAGGTTTTCATCTAACGGTGAATATTGAATGCTTTGTTTCAAACCTAGCTTTGATTGTAAGCAACCCTGATTTGAAAGACTATATAAGGGAGAACTCTAGCAACTGGAAAACCTAATCCCCACACTTCTGTGTGATACTAGTTGCAACTAGAGTCGATTCTCCTTTAACCTAGGTTTTTCCTAAAACCATTATAGGTTAACGACTTAAAGACTTCTTTGGGATTCTGAAGCCAGACCCAACTATTTTCTTTGTAGTTGCGTGTTCTGATCTTACTTGATCTATCGTATTGAGTACTATCTTCTCTAAGATTTGCTCGAGATTTATGTCCAATGGGTAAGATATAAAAAGTAATCACAAAGCTTTTTGTCTCATTCTTTGTGATTCCACAATAACTTCTTCTACTACCATATAGTTAAGTTATTGTGAGGTGATTGATATTTCTAGGCTGTTCTTCGGAAATATAAGACCGGATTATCAATTGGTTCCTGTTCACCTTGATTTATTAAAAGACGGAACAAAAATTCATATGTACTTCTGCGGGAGACAGATTTATCTATCAGAATAGACTTATCTGTAGGAGACAGATTTGTTTATAAGTCTTCGACTTTGGGTCGTGGAAACTCTTAGTTGTGGGTGAGATCATCTAAGGGAATCAAGTGCGTAGAGTCCTGTTGGGATTCAGAGGAGTAAGGAACGCGACTGTACCTTATAATCAATGTGAGACTTGGTTAGGGCTCAACTACATTCCAGTCCGAAGTTAACTTGTAGTAGGCTAGTGTCTGTAGCGGCTTAATACAGTATGGTGTTCAAATCTGGACTAGGTCCCGGGGTTTTTCTGCATTTACGGTTTCCTCGTTAATAAAACTTCTAGTGTCTGTGTTATTTCTTTTCCGCATTATATTTGTTTATATAATTAAAATATCACAGGTTGTGCGTAGTTCAATCAGTTGGTAAATCCAACCTTTGGTTGTTGATATAAATTGATTGACACTTGAACGTTGGTCTTTGGTACCGTTCAAGTTATTCTCATACCAATCAGTTCACGGATTTCATCTTTTTGATTTACTGATTGATTTTAGAAAGAGATATAACTCTTGGATATCCTTCTTTGAATGATTCTGACTGTCTAGTTGATTCTCTTGGAATATATTGGAGTTAGTCCATACAAATTTCCGAACGAAATATTGGGTGTGGTTGTTAGACCCCCGTTTTCAATTGGTATCACAGCAAGCAAACACGCTAAGACCTACTAAGTATGTGTTTGTAGCAATCTGACTTTTATGGATAGAAGTTTATCTCACTAGACGCACATTGACATGTCCTCCAAAGTTTTTGATTATGCCAAATGTCTTAGGCTTACCTCAAAGGATAACTCCTTAGCTGATTCTTCCTGAATTAGCGGGGGTACAACAACCACACCCAATATTTCGTTCGACAATCTGAATAGACAAACTCCAATATACTTTCAAGAAAATCAACTAGACAGTCAGACTCAATCTATAGAAAAGTATATCAAAGAGTTATATCTCAATTTCTCAATTTAATCTGCAATCAAACAAATAGGAATTTGCGAGCCGGATTAAATAAGAGAAATAACTTGGACGGTATCACAAACCAATATCCAAGTGTCAATCAATTCAGTCAACAACCCAAAGGTCGGATTCAAGAACTGATTAAACTTAACGCATAACCTGTGATATTTCTATTATATAACAAAATATAATGCGGAAAAGAAATAACACAGACACCATAAATTTTGTTAACGAGGAAACCGCAAATGCAGAAAAACCCCGGGACCTAGTCCATCTTTTAACACCACACTTTATTAAGCCGCTACAGATACTATCCTACTACCAATGAACTTCGGACTGGAATGTAGTTGATCCCTAACCAATCTCACACTGATCAAGGTACAGTTGTTCTCCTTACGTCTCTGAACCCCAGCAGGATTCTACGCACTGTATTCCCTTAGCTGATCTCACCCACAACCAAGAGTTACTACGACCCAAAGTCGAAGACTTGATAAACAAATCTGTCTCACACAGAAAAGTCTACTAGAATAGATAAATCTGTCTCCCATAGAAATACCTATGAGTTTTGTTCCGTCTTTTGATAAATCAAGGTGCACAGGAACCAATTGATAAACCGGACTTATATTCCCGAAGAACAACCTAGTATTATCAATCACCTCACAATAATCTGGATCGTATGGAAACGAAACAAGATATTGTGGAATCACAAACGATGAGACGAAGATGTTTGTGACTTCTTTTAATCTTACCTATCGGAGATAAATCTCAAGCAAATCTTAGCAAAGATAATACTCAATCACGATAGTAAAAGTAAGATCAGAACACGCAACTATAAAGAAAATAGTTGGGTCTGGCTTCACAATCCCAATGAAGTCTTCAAGTCGTTAACTTACAGGGTTTCGTGAAAAACCTAAGGTTAAAGGAGAATCGACTCTAGTAGCAACTAGTATCACACAAAAGGTGTGGGGATTAGATTTCCCAGTTGCTAAAGTTCTCCCTTATATAGTTTTCAAATCAGGGTTTGCAATCTAAGTTACCTTGGTAACAAAGCATTCAATATTCACTGTTAGATGAAAACCTGATTAGATTCAAGCTAATATCTTTCAACCGTTAGATCGAACTTAGCTTGTTATACACAAATGAAATGTACCTTCATTTAGGTTTGAGTAACCGTACCTAAACGTGTATACTAGGTTGGCTCAACAATAGTTAACCGAAGTTAACTATATGAACACTCTCATATCAACCTTATTCATCTTAACCACAACTAGTTCAAATGACTCAAATGAAACTAGTTATAAAGTTGTTCGATTGCTATATTCTCATAGAAGTATACAAGAACACAATTGAAGCAAAATCGGCTTGATTCACTCGAATCAATTCATGAACATTATAGCCACGGTTTGCATATAATGCATTCCTTATTATATAAATGTATTAGTTCATGAACAAACCGATTTTTTAACTTTAACCACTCAAGTATGCAAACGGGTACGCATATTTAAAGTAGCCGGACTGAGTTTGGGTTCGCCAGTATGCAAACAGGTACGCATACTTCCAAACACATCAGAAATTCCCGGGCCCAAACCCTTCGCCAGTACGCATACGGGTATGTGTACTTAGGCTCCTGGAATTTCACAACTAACAGGTACGCATACGGATATGCATTTTATAGTTCCAGTCATGGATCACATATATGCAAGCACGCATACTATGTTCATAATCCAATGATGGTTAAGTATTCTAAATTCTACAGTAAAACTTTTTTTAAATAATATTCGATATTATAATAGTCTCGCTAAAATAATAAAATTTTACAGTCCCGACTCGGGCCCTTAGTGCTAAAATAATAAATTCGATAAAATTATAATGTAATACATTTCAAAAGTTCCCCTTAAACATTAATAGGTCCCAAATATTATATAAAATAATAATTCCATTACAAAATAAAAAATAATTTTCATACACCTTTGTGATGGGAAGACACTCTAGTGATTTAGAAGCTTGTATTGTTTGTGACTACATTGAATTGTAAATTGTATGTTAAATACAAAAAAGTTTTGTATAAAAATCTTTTTTCATGAAAATTAATAAGATTTATTACTTTAAAAACAAATGCATGCCGTTCTAAAAATATTTCCGTTAATGTTTTTTTTATCTTTTTCTATATTTTCCACTTTTAAAAATCTATTTCGTATTTATCCTAAGATACTTTATTTTTTATTTTTTTAATATGGAAATTCTCGTTTTTTCCAAATAAATTTTTTAAATTAAGAGTTATTCTTTAAATTAATATATTATTATCATATGTATAAAATAATAAATTATTATTTTATCGATTAAGTAATATCTCTTTAAAATAATAGGATTTGGGTGGTCCCAATCCTATTATTTTATAGATGTTTTACTGTATTTCAATCATTGAAACATTCTTAGAGGATGACAATAGCTGTTTTCACTAACTATTAGCATCAAAGCAATTTTCAAGTTATTGAAATAATCATTACGAAACATTCCAAGTCTACACTAAATGATTGTATCACACAAACCATGTAAGATGTTACTCGACGATTTTCACATGATCATCTTTTGACTTTCGTCAAGAATATAAGATGAACTTGGTTGAAGTGAAAGCTTACCAACACATATTTCGAGAAATATGTAAGCGAGTTAAACTCAGCTCGAAATCTCAAATGTGCATAATCGAATACTATATAGTAATACAACTTTTGTCTCAATATAGGAGATAGAGTAGAAATAGACTTTCCAAGTGATAGATGAGTTTTAGTCTCCACATACCTTTTGTTGATGAAGTTCCACAAGCTCTCCTTAGTAGTTCTTCGTCTTCAATTGATGAACGCCGTGAAGTCTAATGCTCACCTACACAATCTATCCTAGTCCGAGACATTACTATAAGTAGACTAGAAATCAAGACTTATAGTTTTGATCACTAACATTGACAAACAAGCTTGAGATAACAACGTTTGCGAGTTTGACCGAGCAGTACTCTAACACTTCCGAATCCCGAGGTAGAAAACTTTTGCTATCAGATTCTGATAACATTCCATCTAAAGTGACAGTTGACACTATGTCAGAATCTGAAATGGATCTCACTAGAACCTTAAAAAAATCTTCTGAGATTATTGATGTTCAAGTTTCTAAAATTATTTTTCTTGAAGAAAAGTGTGCTCAGCTCATTGATGAACTTGAGAAGTATCTTGATATAGAACGGGAACTCTACAGTATCGTTGAGTCTTTCTCCAAAAATATCGAAAACCATGTTCAAGAAACTACTCTACAACGGGAAAAGATTAGTTTTCTTGAAGATATTGTTAAACAAGATTCAATTAGAGAAAAACGTTTGATCGAGACTCATTCATCAGTTCCGAACATCCTTCGTGTTGAAAAAGAGAAACTGGTTGCATCTCTTCTTCTAGCCCAAGAACAGTGAAAATCCTTGAAAAGGGAAAACTCTATTTTGATGAGTAAGCCATCTTCCGTGCCCATCTTCTACTACTCATGTGGTATTACCAAGCATGAAGAAAATTACTTCAAAGGAAATGTCTGCCAAGAAATGTTTACATAACTTGCAGTTTTCTAAAAGCGTTATAAGTCTACCTTCTGATGTCTCTCATCCACGAACCTGTTCTTTCTGCGGGAAAAGGAATCATAATGTTCTACATTGTTTTACTAGAAAGAAACAAATTTCTGATCTTCAAAATACACTTCTTTTTACTGTCGACAGAGTAAATTTTATGACGACATCTACAATGGATTTCGTTCCTGCAAAATACCAGAATTCTCATAAAATAGGTTTCCAAGGTCACTCATCTAGAAATCCCTACAGGATTCGTGTTCCTCTTAATAGTGCAAATTCTTACGCTACAAATGAACACATTCCCAGTGTTTATGAGAATAAGTCTGGTAGATCTAAGTCTGGGAGATGGAATTCTTATAATTCTTATCCTCTGGAACCAATTTCAAGAGGTCCTAGACTTAATCCTCAGAAAAATCCTTCTAATGGATATTCAAAAAGGTTTATGTCTAATTCTTATGGAATAATATATAATCAAAGTAAGGTAAGGAATACATGGCTCAAACACCCAGAAGGTATTTACAACTATTTCCCCAATCTTCATAGTGGGATTACGTCTCACTCTGTTGCCTAGTTCTAGGTATATTCATCCTTGAAACTAACTTGAGGGTTGCAAGGATGGTTTTTTTTTTTTGTTTTTTTTTTTTGGGATGCTCAAGTTCGTTGTATATTGTCATCTGATTTTGTGTTTGTTCTCTTTGAAATAAAGGTTTTTTCCTTATAATGAGATGTATCTTGTTGATTGTTTTTTCTTTGCTCTATTCTTAGGAGATATTCTAATTATTGAGCTATGAAAACATGTGATATATCTGGAAACATAGTGTATTTCCTAATTTTGGATCTTTTCTGACCCATTAACTTTCTGAAACCGGCCTGCGAACGTCCGTGTCTTCTTCTTAAGAGTTTATAAGGGTTTCCTTCTCTTGTTCACAAACATATATTTTATATATTGTTTTCCATTCCTATTAATAAAAAAAGTTATATGGATAACTCTTCAAGATCTCAGGAAGTGATCAATCTTGATATGGAAGAAGACATCAAGGGATGTAGTTCGGTTCAAGAGATGGTTTTGAAGAAGATGATTACAAGAAAAGAGTATAACTCTTGGATTGATGAATCAGTCAAGGATTTAATTCATTTCAGAATGACTCAAAGGTCGAGTTTGCAAACCTTCAACTGTAAATAAATCATCGCATTGATGGTCAGGCCAAAATCCTTGAAAATCAAAAGGTCCTGATACAGAACCAGAAGAAGCTTATCTCGGATTACATTAAGGCTAGGCAACTTGCCCGTATGATTGATAAAAAGGTGAATGTTCTAACTCATGAACATGGAGTTTCTACGGTCAAAAGGATTAAGGATATTGATAATACCTTTTATGATGGAGTCATGGAGAGGTATGAAGTTATCAAAGAAGTCTGAATTTATTATTTTGTCTAGGAAACTTCTTATGAGAATTTATTCTTATGTTTTAAGAAGGATAACTAGGGTTTGGAATAGCAAATATTGTGATTACACATAGCTATTGCCAACGATTTTCATCTTGCAATGTTTTAGATTTATTTATTTAAATTATAAGTTATTTGAAAGATGATTTTGCAGTATTAATCTCTATTGGTTTTATATATTGCAAAAATATGTTATGGGATATGTGTGTTTACGTCCGTGAACTATGATTATCTCATATATGTCAAAAGTTAAGTCTATTGTGTCATTACGCAAATATTGATAAACAATAAAATGAACTTTTGAATATTCCGAAGTATTGATCTTTCCCTGATCCACTTTTATGTGAAAGTACGGTATGGCTCCGTAAGTTTTCTTATGTTGAGCATTTTCGACTAAATTAATCTATAAGGTCTTCTTGTGATTAATTTATTCGAGTTTTCTGGATACAAATTCATGTTTCATGTGATTTGTCAATGTCCAAAGAAATTCTTCTTTTCTCGTAAAAGTAAGGTCGCTCTTGTTGTTCTTTCGGGAATGACATTTTACGGGGGAGAGTTCTTAATTGAACTTGTGCTTAATTGTCAAATCTTTGTGGGGAGTGTGGCTGTGGAATATTGTAGGAGTTATCTTGTATCTTTATAAACTCCTTGATGAATACACTAAGTTTCGACTATGTGAAATCATCGAAACCAAGTTGATATGTTCTCTTTTAGTCATGAATAATCTCTTTGAGAATTTCATTATGATCCTGCTAGTTTTCATACCTTTGCCAATTTATATTGACAAAAAGGGGGAGAATTATTTTGTAGTTCACACTACATACACATATGGTTTACGGATCATTATGTAGTATTATTGTCAAAGTTGTGATACAATCGGATTTTGATGCTGTGTAATAATACTATGACATTGTATAACAATAATTGAGAACAACTGTTTTCTTATTGTTATGGCTACGGATCTTCAACAACCATGATGCTGATTTGAACACATTTGGAATAATTGGAGTACTTGGAAGTGACGAAGATTTCGAGTAATGTTGAAGAACCAAGGAGATCAAGCATTTGGATGAGAAGCTACAAAGTTTATTTATTGGGATAATTGGTGTTTAGTACTCAGGTTTTGACCAACACGCACTAGGCTTTGGTCTAACATTTGTCCAACGTTAGTGCTTGGTACCTGGACCGGAGGTTGACCCATGTTGACTAGGTTAAGTCCTAACTTTGCTTCAGTAATTATTACAAAATAGATATTAAATTAAATTATTAACTGAGATTACAAATATACCCTTCACTATACAAATATTTACAGAACCACCATTTCACCTTCCCATCATCACAGCAACCCTCCCCAATTCACCTGTTATGCTACCAATTTCAGATTGAAATCAAACCCAATTTCTAACTGCGATATTCAAGTAGAGATGAACCGAAAAACACCACATACCAAGAAACTAATTCGATCCCAACAACACCTCAAAAAACTAAATCAATCACAAACCCTTCTGAAATCAGCCCATCAACATACACCCACTTATTCTCCTCATACCAGAATCAAGCACTGCAGCTAGGCTCCACCATACTTCCTCCCCTCCGATCACGTGCTCATGTCATCAAAGCCATCCATCAGTCGTACAGGGTCATGATCGTCACGAGCAATAGCTACGGCAAAATTCTCTTTTTGACAGCACCACAACTTCTCCATCACTGTCATTTTCATCTTCAGTTCGAGCCCCTTCATAATCACCATAATCTGAACCTTCTCTATGTTGTTCCAGCGAGCAACCATTGCTCATATAACTCCACAAAATTGAGCACGATCAATCAAACAATCACAGCCAACTCCATCAAGTCTCTGCCGTTATCAATCTTCCCACCGATCACCGAAAGACCTTCTCCCTTTGTCTCTGTTTCTTAATCCGAGCTCCATTATCACAGAAAACTCGAACTTTCCATCTTTGTCATCATTCACAGCTCCGATAATCAATGGCAGCAACATCAATGATTTGTTAAGCTCCATTACACAGCCATTGTCCCGCTCGAGATTAACTCCATTCATCATCGATGACCACCAGAAACAACCACAACTTCCTGTTCTTCTCTGCCAACAGCTCCATGATTCGCCGGTGATGATAGCAGCAGCCATCTGATTTGTCGAGATCAGACAACAACCCATCTCATTTAATAACAACAGCAACCCAATGGTTCCATTCGAATCATTACTTCACATCAAATAGTCACCATCTTGGTCATCACGATCAACAGCATCACCGGCCAGTGATTCACCAACTGAACCCGTCAATTCTTCACCATCTTCAATGGCATCATCGATATCTTCTTTCTTTAATTTCTCGCTGGTTTCACATTTAAAAACTACAGCAATTGATACCCCCGAATTTACAAAAGAGTTCCATTTCTTATTAGAATAAAGATCTGATTGAGTCCAAGCTAACAACATTACTGTCTCAATTAAATCAAAACAAACAAAATGAAATTGAGGCACTCACTAGCTGAAATTGACCTTCCAAAACCATTCCCATCAAGTTCAACATCTAGTACCCTTCTCAATCTCACCTTTACTGGTTGAAAATCCTCTTTGAAGAAGCCCTAAACTGATTTTAATCAGATCTTGTTGTTTGATTTTTGATGAAGTATAAATTCCTCTGTTAGTTGAGATTGAACGGCATATTCCAGAATTCTCCAACTCGACAGATTTCCTCTTTCCATTACCGCAATCAACCCATTACTCCTCTCTGTTTAAGAACCCTAATTTCACAATCTTCTCATAACTAGATTAGAACCCAAAATTGATGCAAACCCTATTTTCATCCTCCTGTTAAAGCTTATTATCACCATAAATTTCCCCCAATCTCTCAAATCACCAGCAACAATCGATGTTCTTCCCTGTAAATCTGATAACAAACTTCACCTCTCCTTCAATTAGTTCTAGTCTCTACAGAGACACCATTTTCTTGTTCTTGACAAGCATTAAAACCCATTAATACTTCCTTGTTCTTCATCTGCAATTTCAGAATCATTACCATCACCCAATTCTCTCTTTTCTGAATTTCAGGTGGAAATGTTAATTGAGGAGGGAATTTATCGATCTAGCTAGGGTTATAGTTTAGGGATGGATTATGATGATGGGAAGGTGACAGTGGTGGGGGATTTGATGGTGCTATGCAAGAAGAAGACGATGGAGGTGGAGATTGAGATGGATTTGTATAGATACTGTTGCTCAAGTTCTGGAGAGGCGGGCGGAAGAAGAAGAATGAAGAAGAGAAAGAGTTAGGTTTAGGGTAATGGAAAGTGAAGGGGTAAGATAGTAAATTCTACTAACAATTTAATTTAATTTTATTTTTAATTAATTTATAAATAGAAGTTAGTATCTAACTGAGTCAATTCAAGTCAACGTCCAGTCCAGGTACCAAACACTAACGTTGGACAAATGTTAGACCAAAGCCTAGTGTTGGTCAAAATTTAAGTACTAAACACCAATTATCCCTTATTTATTTTGTAATCCATATGTATTGATAGTTTTGTCACTAAAGTTGACAAAGGGGGAGATTGTTAGAGCACTGCTCGGTCGAACTCGCAAGTGTTGCTATCTCAAGCTTGTTTGTCAAGTTAAGGTGTACAAAACTATAGGTCTTAATTTCTAGTCTACTTATAGCTATGTCTCGGATTAGGATAGAATGTATAGTTGAGCTTTAGACTTCACGACGTTCATCGATTGAAGACGAAGATCTACTGAGGAGAGCTTGGAGGAACTTCATCAACAAAAGGTATGTGGAGACCAAAACTTATCTATCACTCAGAAGTCTATTCTATTTTATCTCCTTTTGAGACTAAGTCTTATAGCTACATAGACTTTTACATTATACACATTTGATATTTCAAGCTGAGTTTAACTCGCTTATATATTTCTCGAAATATGTGTTGGAAGCTTTTTGCTTTAGCTACGTTCATCATTATTCTTGACGAGTTTAGTTTGAAAAAATTTATTTGTTGGAAACTAAATAATAAATCAAAAGATGATCATGTGAAAATTTCCTTGAAACATCTTACATGATTTGTGTGAGATAATCATTTGATGTCGACTCAGAATGTTACATATTGATCATTCGATCACTTGAAAATTACTTATAAGCTAATAGTTTGTGTGAGACAGCTATTGTCGTCTTCAATTGATGTTTCAATGATTGAAATGGGAGTTTAGAACAATTAACATACCAGTATGCAAACTATTGTGGTATGATTCAGGTCCAGAAATCTAGTTTGCATACCAGTATGCGAACGATTTTAACTGTTAAAGTCCGGGAACCAAGTTTGCATACCAGTATGCGAATGGTTCTACCTGGGTTATGGTCCGGGACAGCAGTATGCATACCGGTTTGCAAACTGTTGGACAAGACCAAAGTCCGGAACTTAAGTTTGCGTACCCGTTTGCAAACTTAGTGGTTAAAGTTCTAAAATCAGTCAAGTTTGTTTTCATACTCATGAACAAATACAAGGAATGCAATCTTTACAAACCGTGGCTTAATGTTCATGAATTGATTCTCATTAATCAAATCCGATTTTGCTTCAATTGTTTCTTGTATTCTTCTATGAGATATATACAATTAAACAACTCTATGAGTAACACAATTAGATTCATTTGATTATTTTTTATAATTAATTGATCATCATATTTGATCTAGAAGTGTTAGATGAATGTGGTTAAGACAAAAGTGTTCATAAGTGTTAGAGCACTGCTCGGTCGAACTCGCAAGCGTTGCTATCTCAAGCTTGTTTGTCAAGTTTAGTTGCTAAAACTATAAGTCTTGATTTCTAGTCTACTTATAGCTAAGTCTCCTATTAGGATAGAAAGTGTAGTTGAGCATTAGACTTCACAGCGTTCATCAATTGAAGACGAAGAACTACTAAGGGGAGCTTGTGGAACTTCATCAACAAAAGGTATGTGGAGACTTGAACTCATCTGTCACTCAAAAGTTTATCTACTCTATCTCCTATTTGAGACAAAAGTCGTATAGCAATATATACTTCTATTATACACATTTGATATTTCGAGCTGAGTTTAACTCGCTTACACTTTTCTTGAAATATGTGTTGGTATGCTGTCGCTTTAACCAAGTTCATCTTATATTCTTGACGAAAGTCAAAAGATGATCATGTGAAAATCACCTGGTAACATCTTACATGATTTATGTGAGACAATCATTTGATGTAGACTCAGAATGTTTCGTATTGATCATTCGATCACTTGAAAATTGTTTTGAAGCTAATAGTTTGTGTGAGACAGCTATTGTTGTCTTCTAAGAATGTTTCAATGATTGAAATGGGAGTTTAGAACTATTAACCATGATTGGATATATCACAATATGCGTACTTGTATGCTAACTGTTGCAAGTTATTCCAAATTCGGGAACCATAGTATGCATACCCGTATGCGTACTGGTTTGTTTAATGAAAGTCTGGGAACTTAGTATGCATACCCGTATGCATACTGGCGTAAAGTTCATGTCCGGAAATTTCAACTGAGTTTGGAAGGTATGCGTACCAGTTCGCAAACCGGCGAACCCAAACTTAGTCCGGTCACTTAGGTCTGTGTACCCTTTTGCATACTTGAGTAGGTTATGTTCTAAAATCGGTTTGTTCATGAACTAATACATTTATATAATAAGGAATGCAATCTTTTGCAAACCGTGCCTATAATGTTCATGAATTGATTCGAGTGAATCAAAATCGATTTTGCTTCAATTGTGTCTTGTATACTTCTATGAGAATATAAACAATTGAACAACTCTAGAACTAGTTTTATTTGAGTCATTTGAACTAGTTATGGTTAAGATGAATAAGGTTGATATGAAAGTGTTCATATGGCTAACTTCGGTTAACTATTGTTGAGCCAACAAGGTGTACACGTTTAGGTACAGTTACTCTTATCTAAATAAAGTCACTTTTCATTTGTATGTAAAAAGCTAAGTTCGATCTAACGGTTTAAAGATATTAGCTTGAGTCTAATCAGGTTTTCATCTAACGGTAAATATTGAATGCTTTGTTACCAAGGTAACATTGATTGTAAACCCTGATTTGAAGACTATATAAGGGAGAACTCTAGCAACTGGGAAACCTAATCCCCACACCTCCTTGTGATAATAGTTGCGACTAGAGTTGATTCTCCTTTAACCTTAGGTTTTTTCCAAAACACTGTAGGTTAACGACTTGAAGACTTCATTGGGATTGTGAAGCCAGACCCAACTATTTTCTCTGTAGTTGCGTGTTCTGATCTTGCTGTTTTCTATTGTGATTGAGTACTATATATCTTCTCTAAGATTCGCTCGAGATTTAATCTCCGATAAGCAAGATAAAAAGTAGTCACAAATATCTTCGTCTCATCGTTTGTGATTCCACAATATCTTGTTTCGCTACCATACGATTAAGATTATTGTGAAGTTATTGATATTACTAGGTTGTTCTTCAGGAATATAAATCCGGTGTATCAATTGGTTCCTATTCACCTTGATTTATCAAAAGACGGAACAAAACCTCTACGTATTTCTATGGGAGACAGATTTATATTTTCAATAAACTTTTCTATATGAGACAGATTGGTTTATCAAGTCTTCGACTTTGGGTCGTAGAAACTCTTAGTTGTGGGTGAGATAAGCTAAGGGAATCAAGTGCGTAGAGTCCTGCTGGGATTCAGAGACGTTAAGGGAATAGATGCTCCAAGTATTAGCAAAGAGGTAAAATTTGTCAAGGCTACTGATTCTTCTCAACAAAAGGTTTCCACTTATAGCAAAAGTGAAATACCTTCACCGGCAGTTAAGGTTCGAAAGAGCAAAGTATATCAACCTCCAAAGTCAGCACACACGGATCGAGGTAAGAACATTCCTTATGTTTGCCACTATTGCGGAAATAAAGGTCACCTGGAAAGGAAATGTCATTTCCGTATAAGGAATGAAAAACTTCATGATGTTTTTGTTTGGGCATCACAAGAAGTTGTGAAACTAAGATCATATGTTAAGACTAATCCCCTTAACGTTATAGGTTGTAACTGTCCAACCTTTAGGCAAAGGAATCAGTGTTGTGATAAACCTATATTTGCCTATAAATGTCATACACGAATCCTTTTCATAATCGTAATGGTTATCAAAAGGATAACTTCGTAAAGACGAAGACAAGATCCGATGTTCCCAATTGGAGAAAGACTAACTTGCAAAAGAATAGTCAATCAAATTCTCTTCCGAGAAATCTAGAAGAGAGTAATGGGAAGAAGGTTCATATTGTTCCTAAACGCACTCAGAAGTGGGTACCAAAGAAAGCCAATGATGCTTTGAGTGTGAAAAGGAATGATCTCCCAGAAAATTCCATGACTATGAAGAAGGTAGTATCCATGATGTTGGAACTTAAAAGGTTCTTTAGAAAAATGGATTTGGATGTGAAAGGTTCTAAAAGTGATCTCTTTCATGATAATCCAAAAGTGAAACAGAATAAGCCAAAAACTATAGATGGTGAAAAATACATAGTTATGGAAAAGTCTGTTTCAGTCACTTGTGGTGAGCAAGACATTGTTCACCTCAACACAACTTGATTGTGTTGTAAGTGCATCCTCACCAAGGAATGCCCTGTTAAGTATATGGTGAGTTAAGCACGAGAATTGGGGCGCACATATTGTGTTAGGTATGATATTGAATATTTGGTAAAGCCGTAGGATTCACGACAGGATCCTTCTAAAAGGTATGTCTATAAACTTGAGCAAGATTTGTGTTTTTATCATTTGCTTAGAGTACTTATAATGATCTATGTACCTTGCTTATCGTTCATTTCTACCTAGCTTGATTTGCGTTTAAAGTTCTTAAATGTTTAGGTTTGAAAATAATAGTTCGGGATGTTTGGACTTCATAGTACACATACCAGGTATGCATATCATCATTTAAAATCAAAATCCAGGGATTTTAGTTCGCAAACCCGTTTGCATACTGCTCCAGGTCACGAAAATTCGTTTGCAAACCGGTATGCATACTGGCCTGTAGACGTTGATATTCGGTAAACTTGTTTTGGCCGTAACTTCTTCGTCCGAACTCGTAAGGACCGCATTCTTTTTGCATTCTCTTCCATTTTGAATTCTCTTCAAATTGGAGATGAGAATTTTTGAATTTGGATAAGTTAAGATTGGTCTTTGTCTCGTCTCTTGTTTTTGAGTGTTTTGCTCCGTTTCGTCGCACTTGTTCCACTTCTCTTGGACTTGAGCACTTGGATTCTTGGAGTACTTCTCTTCAAAGCTTATTTGTAGCTTTTACAAGAATGATGTTGGTGAATCACAAAGAAGGAAGTTCAAGAATGGGCAGTAGTACGCATTGCTATGGGATTCTTGAATCTTTTGTGAACTATGGTGCATGGTCGTTAATGACTTTGTATGTTCTTCTTTGTTAATAAAATATTTTTATACGCCTTTGGTAGCTATTCTTGGTGTAAATCCATGCGAAAAAGATTTATTCTACCCTCTAAGGACAAACCATCTTGTATGTGCATTACGAATTTGTCTTGATGTCTAGGAAACTTATTATGAGAATTTATTCTTGTGTTTTAAGAAGGATAACTAGGGTTTAGAATAGAAATTATTGGTAGTACACATAGCTATTGCCAACGATTTTCATCTTGCAATGTTTTCAAGTTTATTTATTTAAATTCTAAAGTTTATTTGGAAGATGATTTTGCAGCATTAATCTTTATTGGTTTTATATATTGCAAAAATTATTATGGGATATGAGTGTTTGCGTCCGTGAACTGTGACTGTCTCATATTTGTCAAAAGTTAAGTCTATTATATGTCTTTATGTAAATATTGATGGAAGATATAATGAACTTTTGATAACAAAGATCAAGTCTATGATATCATTATGCAAATATATTGATGAAAATAGAATGAATCTTTGAATTTTCCGCAGTATTTATCTTTTCCTGATCCACTTCTATGCGAAAGTACTGTACGGCTCCGTAAGTTCTCTTATGTGAGCGTTTCCGATTAAAGTAATCATGGGTTCTCTTGTGGTCAATTTAATTGAGTTTTCTGGATACAAATTCATATTTCATGTAATTTGTTAGTGTCCAAAGAAATCCTTCTTTTCTTGTAAAAGTAAGGTCGCTCTTGTTGTTCTTTCGGGAATGACATTTTATGGGGGAGAATTCTTAATTGAACTTGTGCTTAATTGCCAAATCTTTGTGGGGAGTGCGGTTGTGGAATATTGTAGGAGTTTTCTTGTATCTTTATAAACTCGTTGATGAATACACTAAGTTTCGACTATGTGAAATCATCGAAACAAAGTTGATATGTTCTCTTTTAGTCATGAAGTTTCTCTATGAGAATTTCATTATGATCCCACTAGTTTTCGTACCTTTGCCAATTTATATTGACAAAAAGGGGGCGAATTAATGTGTAGTTCACACTACAAATACATATGGTTTACGGATCATTATGTAAGGAGGAGTGGTTTTCATTGTGAGATGAAGTATTGACTAAGGGGGAGAGATACATATCACCATAGTATTGTTGTCAAAGTTGTGATACGATTGGACTTTGATGCTATGTAATAATACTATGACACTGTATAAACAGTGTGGTGTTCAAATCTGGACTAGGTCCCAGGGTTTTTCTGCATTTTCGGTTTCCTCGTTAACAAAACTTCTGGCGTCTGTGTTATTTCTTCTCCGCATTATATTTGTTTATGTAATTGAAATATCACAGGTTGTGCATAGTTCAATCAATTGGTAAATCCAACCTTTGTTGATATAAATTGATTGACACTTGAACATTGGTCTTTGGTACCATTCAAGTTATTCTCACACCAATCAGTTCACGAATTTCATCTTGTTGATTTACTGATTGATCTGAGAAAGAGATATAACTCTTGGATATCATTCCTTGATTGAGTCTGACTATCTAGTTGATTATCTTTGAGTTATATTGGAGTTAGTCCATACAAATTGCCGAACGAAATATCGGGTGTGGTTGTTAGACCCCCACTTTTTCACATTCCTTGACTGTCTATCTTTTTGAGGAGTATGAATTTTATGATATCTCTTAACAACCAAGATACCTTTCTTTCACTCTCTTACTTTCCGGGCCTTTTCTAATTGAAGTTGGTTTCTTGAGTCACCTAAGCCCTGCACATATAAGTGGAAACATATATAAAGATTGATGCAAAACCATTGATGACAGATGGACCATTAATTTAAAGCGTAAACGCAAAAACAATTTAACAAACACTTATGCTTACCTCCAAAAATAGTCTAGAAAATTCAGAATCATCACATATCGAACTCGGAATTTATGAAAAAGAAATTTATGTGAAATCAAAAACCAAACTTAATAATCTTAAGGATTTAATCATTATGTGATTGTTGATAAAGATTTCCGTTCAATCTTAATTTTGATTTTGAATATAGTGGATAGGAAGAGGAAATATAGATTGCAGTTTGGAAATTAGAGGTTGTTGTCGTTGTTTTTTCGAGTATAGTTAGATATCCAGCGCTCGAGAAAGTACGGGAGGAGGGGTGGGGTGGTTTTAAGGAGAAATGGGTTAAGTGGGAGGTGTAACAAAGTATTAATGTAAATTGTATGGGTCGAGAATCAATGAGAAAGCTCTGTTTTCTAATACTCTCACCAGAGCTCTCCACATCAGTTCTTAGTGGGGCCAAAATGAATAAGGATTGGGTATTTCAACCTAAATACCCAATCCTCATTCATTTTGGCTCTACCTAAAAATAATGTGGAGGGCTCTGGTGAGTATACGTAATCGAAAATAAAGACCCCTCTTCTTCCCCTTCTCAAAAACTAGAAAAAAAAAAAAAAAAAAAAAACCTTGTTAGAGCAATGCTCAGTTGAACCCACAAGTTTTGTTATCTCAAGCTTGGTGTCAATATTAATTGATCAAAACTATATCTTGTTTCTAGTCTACTAAGTCAAGTCTCGGACTAGGTTAAAATTTGGTAGTTGAGTGCCAAACACCACCCTCGAAGACTGAAGATCGACGAAGACATTTGGAGAACTTTTTTTTATCAGGTATGTGAAGACTGGACCATTCTATTTTATTCATTATCTTACCATTCCATCTTTTGAAACTATGTCTTATGACTTGTAGTAGATTTACAAAGAAGAAATTTCGAGTCAAACTTATCTTGTGAAAAGTCTCAAAATTTGATTTAAACATAGATGTTCAAAGGTCCTTAACAATATTAGTTCGAAACAATTTATTGTTCGAGAATTAATTTGTGAATCAATTGAAAATCGCTCATATAATTGATTTTATCATTTGGGAATGTGTCAAACGCCGTAAAAGAGAAATCCAGAACTTCTGATATTTCTGCTCAGGGTAGGTTGGCGAACCAGTTCGCAAACCATATATATCTGAATTTCATAAATACAGGGAAGGTTGACGAACCCAATTCGCAAACCATAAGTTCAGTATGGGACAGTTCACAAATCATGGTGAACTAAATTTTTAATGTTGGTAGAATATGCTAGAAGTTGGCGAACCCAGTTGACGAACCACATCCATTTGAGTAATCGAGACGCCTAGGGTTGGTGAACCCGGATCACGAAACGTAGCTCCCCGACTCGTGAACTTTAGCCTTACGATTCACGAACCGTTTCACCAACGGTCCCAGAGAATTCAGCAGATGCTCAAAGACTTATTTTATAAATATGTTTAGCATGGGTATGACTCTCTTAGACCCTTCTAAGACATCATTGATCACTAAAACACTTATGTGTATGCATTATGGTTAAACTCTAAAGTGTTTAAATGAACATCAATTTGCTTATAGTTCGAATGGCATATTAACCAAAATAAAACGGCATCATACACGGTTCCATAGCCAGAACATAATGTATATGTTAGAGCACTGCTCAGTTGAACTCGTAAGCGTTGTTATCTCAAGCTTGTTTGTCAATGTTAGTGATCAAAACTATAATTATTGATTTCTAGTCTACTTATAGTGATGTCTAAGACTAGGATAGATTATGTAGTTGAGCATTAGACTTCACGGCGTTCATCAATTGAAGACGAAGAACTACTAATGCGAGCTTGTGGAACTTCATCAACAAAAGGTATGTGGAGACTAAAACTCATCTATCACTTGGAAAGTATATTTCTACTCTATCTCCTATATTGAGACAAAAGTCGTATTACAATAGTTTTCGATTATACACATTTGAGATTTCGAGCTGAGATTAACTCGCTTACATATTTCTCGGAATATGTGTTGGTAAGCTTTCGCTTAAACCAAGTTCATCTTATATTCTTGACGAAAGTCAAAAGATGATCATGTGAAAATCGCCGAGTAACATCTTACATGGTTTGTGTGATACAATCATTTGGTGTAGACTTGGAATGTTTCGTTATGATTATTTCAATATCTTGGAAATTGCTTTGATGCTAATAGTGTGTGAAAACGGCTATTGTCATCCTCTAAGAAAGTTTTAATGATTGAAATAGAGTTTAGAATACTTATACATCATTGGATTACAAACATAGTGTGCATTCTTGCATGTATGTGATCCATGACCGGAACTAAAGTATGCATACCCGTATGCGTACTTGTAGTTGTGAAATTATGTGTACCAAGTACACATACCGGTACGCATACTTGCGTAAGGTATAGGTCCGGGAATTTCTGCTGGGTTTTGGAAGTGTACTTAGGTATGCGTACCCGTTCGCATACTGGCAAACCCAAACTCAGACCGGCTACTTAAGTATGCGTACCCGTTTGCATACTTGAGTGGTTAAAGTTCTAGAATTTGTTTGTTCATGAACTAATACATTTATATATTAAGGAATGCATTCTTTGCAAACCGTGGCTATAATGTTCATGAATTGATTCGAGTGAATCAAACCAATTTTGCTTTGATTGTGTTCTTGTATACTTTTATGAGAATGTAGCAATTGAACAACTCTTTAACTAGTTTCATTTGAGTCATTTGAACTAGTTGTGGTTAAGATGAATATGGTTGATATGAGAGTGTTCATATAGCTAACCTCGGTTAACTACGGTTGAGCCAACATGGTGTACACGTTTAGGTACGGTTACATAAACCTAAATGAGGGTACATTTCATTTGTGTATAACAAGCTAAGTTCGATCTAACGGTTGAAAGATATTATCTTGTATCTAATCAGGTTTTCATTTAACGGTGAATATTGAATGCTTTGTTACCAAGGTAACTTAGATTGCAAACCCTGATTTAAAAACTATATAAAGGAGAACTCTAGCTACTGGGAAACCTAATCTCCACACCTCCTGTGTGATACTAGTTGTATAAGCTAGAGTTGATTCTCCTTTAACCTTAGGTTTTTCACGAAACCGTGTAGGTTAACGACTTAAAGACTTCATTGGGATTGTGAAGCCAGACCCAACTATTTTCTCTGTAGTTGCGTGATCTTATCTTGTTGTTTCTATCATATTTGAGTACTATCTTCTTTAAGATTGGCTCGAGATTTATTCTACGATAGGTAAGATAAAAAGTAGTAAAAAACATCTTCGTCTCATCGTTTGTGATTCCACAATATCTTGTTTCGCTACCATACGATTAAGATTATTGTGAGGTGATTGACAATACTAGGATGTTCTTCGGGAATATAAGTCCGGTTTATCAATTGGTTCCTGTGCACCTTGATTTATCAAAAGACGGAACAAAACTCGTAGGTATTTCTGTGGGAGACAGATTTATCTATTCCAATAGACTTTTCTTTGTTAGACAGATTTGTTTATCAAGTCTTCGACTTAGGGTCGTAGCAACTCTTGGTTGTGGGTGAGATCAGCTAAGGGAATCAAGTCTGTAGTATCCTACTGGGATCAGAGACGTAAGGAGCGCAACTGTACCTTGAATCAGTGTGAGATTGATTAGGGTTCAACTACAGTCCATTCCGAAGTTCATTGGTAGTAGGCTAGTGTCTGTAGCGGCTTAATACAGTATGGTGTTCAAATCTGGCCTAGGTTCCGGGGGTTTTCTGCATTTGCGGTTTCCTCGTTAACAAAACTTCTGGTGTCTGTGTTATTTCTTTTCCGCATTATATTTTGTTATATAATTGAAATATCACAGGTTGTGCGTTGAATCGATCAATTGGGAAATCCGTCTTTGGTTGTTGATTGAAATCGATTGATCCTTGAACATTGGTCTTTGGTACCGTTCAAGTTATTTCTCTTATATTCAATCGGGCTCGCAAATTCCTATTTGCTGATTGCAGATTGAATTGAGAGATAGAGATATAAAACTCTTTGATATACTTTTCTCTAGATTGAGTCTAACCGTCTAGTTGATTCTCTTGAGAGTATATTGGAGTTTATCTATTCAGAATGCCAAACGAAATATTGGGTGTGGTTGTTGTACCCCTGCATTTTCAATATATTCTTCTATTGTATTTTCAAGATAATTTCTCACATGCTTACTTGAAACCCTAACTAGAGTTTCATCTAAACAGAGAAAGTGTTTGCTTGATTCTCAAGTTTTCTTAGCTTGAATTATAAGCAACCCTCAGTCTTGAAAAACTATAAATAGAAATGCTTATTCAACTAGGAAATCCAATCTCTGACACTTTGTGTCCTTGTTATTTGCTAGAGTTGTCCTCTATTGACCTAGGTTTCCTTTGAGAAACATAATTAGGTCTACAACTGAAAGATTTCATTTTAGGGATTCGTGAAGCCATGTCCGACTATCTTTACCTTAATAATTCGTGTATCCTGATCTTTCTTTTTTGTTATCGAGGTTCTCATAATCTCTTTCAGTCAAGATATATATTTTTCGCAAAGTTCTCTTCGTCTCAGACTTTGTGATTCCTCAAGATAGATATATAAAAACTATCTTAATTGATAAGTTGAAGATTGTTCTTGAGAGGTGGTAAAATATACAGGCTTCTCATCTAAGTGAGTGTAAGTATTCCTGATTATGAGGTTTGTTAGCTTTGTCTATTTCAAACAGATTTTCAAGCCTTGATCTTTAATTAAAGGGAAATCAAATAGTCTTATATGTTAGAGGAAGATTGGTATCAAAAGTATTCATTTAGGTTGAATCAACTCTTAGGTTGTAAAGGACATCAGCTAAGGGAATCAATTGCGTAGAGCCTTGCGATCTTCAAGAGACGTAATGAGCGCGACTGTAACTGAATCCCTTGGAGGATGGATTCGATCTCAACTACATTATGATCCGAAGTCTAATAGTAGGCTAGTGTCTGTAGCGGATTAATACAACTTGGCGTTCAAATTTGGAAGAGGTCCAGGGGTTTTTCTGTAGTTGCAGTTTTCTCATTAACCAAACTAATGGTGTCTTGTGTTTTCCCTTTTCCACATTATATTGTTTATCTTTATTAAATGGTTTATGCAAATAGTACGTATTCAATCTTAGAAGGTACGTCCATCTAATTGTGATCGATTATAAGAACACTTTATTGTAGAATTCGTATCTTGAAAGATGGATAACGAGTTTATTACTTGGCTGAATTCCGATTGGATTATTTGGAGACGATTAGGTAGATCTTGGATATTGATTTTTATGGTCTTCCAAGCCCTATTCTTAACAATTAGGTTCATAGTTATTATGCCTACTAAAAATGTGGGGGTACCAAAATACACCACCAACTTTTTCTTAGGCAACTTGTATGGACAAAACCTAAATACAATTCCGAGAGTTCAACTTAATGAATCTCAATCGAGGAATAATATTCAGAATTATATCTCTTTCTCTCACAATCAGAAAGTTGATAGAACCAAATTTATGAACCTGATTTACGTGTGAGAGTTCTTAGAAGATCTCAAAAATCAATATCCAATAATCAATCAAGTCGTATCCAATAAACAAGGATGGATGTATCTATTTTGATTGATTTACGTACAACCTGTGATATTTCAATTATAAAGATAAACAATATAATACGGAAAAAAATAACACAGACACCATAAATTTTGTTAAAGAGGAATTATAAAGATAAACAATATAATACACCAAACTGTATTAAACCGCGACAGACATTAGCCTACTACCAATTAACTTCGGACTAGAATGTAGTTGAGACCGAATTAAACCCTTAAATCAATTCAGTTATAATCGTGCTCCTTACGCCTCTTGAATCCAAACAGGACTCTGTGCAAATGATTCCCTTAGCTGACGTCCTTTACAGCCTAAGAGTTTTTTCAACTCAATTGAAGACTTTAAACCAATCTGCCTCCCACAGATAAGCCTATATGTGTGGTTTCCTTTTTGATCAATGAATTAAGCTGAGACTTGTAATCGATAGCAATATACAAAGTCTAGCTAACCTCAAAATTCATACTTATGCTTCCCAAAGAGCAGCCTAGATTATTATTCACCTCACAAGTATTAAACCAGTGGAATTACAAAGTATGAGACGAAGAGAACTTTGCGATTTCTATTTATCTTATTCGAGTGAGCACCTCAACAATCAAACAAGATCAAGATACACGAACTATCAAGATAAAAGATAGTTGGACCTTGCTTCATAAATCCCTGTGAAGTCTTTTTGGTCGCTAAACCCTAAAAGGGTTTTAGGAAGAGGACGACTCTAGTTTACAACTAGGACACACAAGAATAGTGTTGGAATTCAATGATTCAAGTTGCTTGAGGTTCCCCTTTTATAGACTTTCAAAGTATAGGTTGCTTTAGGTTTAAGCTAAGATAGCTTTGGAACCAAGCACACAATATCCACCTTAGATGAATCTTTGAAATAGATTAACATAACAAGATATACACTCTGGTTAGGATGAACCATAACCGAACTGTGTACAAAGACATTATTCATGGACGGTTAGCCGAAACTAGCCGATTGAACCATAAGCTTAATCATTTTCATATAACACTTAAGACTTCTAACTTGAGTCACAACCATAGGCTATAATGTGATCAATCATGTCTATATGGTGTTTTTAGAGATTTATTCAAATGCTAATTATCTCACAGAAATAATTTTAAGTGCATCTAAAAATATTCGACATGGAAAGTACATGTACCAGGTATGTGTACTTTTCCTTATTCGTGACTATATTTTTCATGGTACATGTACCGGGTATGTGAACCCTTAAGACAAATATAAGTTCCAGAACATACAGAACTTTTTCGGTTTGCGTGCCATATATGGATACCACTCCGGTTTCAAAACCACGGTTCTTTTCTGGTATGCATACTAGATATACGTACCATTCTAGGTTCACGAGTTCACAGAATTTTTGTGGTATGGATACCGGGTATGCGTGCCACTAAGTCTCCGTCGGCATATAGCTACGCCGGTACGTGTACTGGGTACATGTACTATGGCTTTGGACCTATAACAGTTTTTCCAGTTTGTAAAACTGGTATGCATACTGTCATGTATCCAGATTTACAGTAGTTTTATATTTCTAGCTCTAAATCAATTCGAAACAATCCCAAATAACATCAGTAACACATATCATTGTTCCAGGCTATTTTCAAATGATAATCTTGAATCACGATTTAGATTATGAACAATATATTATTCTTAACCAAAATTCATCAAGTATGAACAAATGTTCATTAAGTTTAGTCATATATATTTCGAGAACTAATTACCAAGATAAACTTGACTCAAAATTCTTGATATGCTTACGATAGTGTTAGAGCATAGCTCGGTTGAACTCACCAAGCGTTGGTATGCCAAGTTTGGTTGTCAAATTTTAGTGACTCAAAACTCATCTAAAGTCGCTTGATTGTAAACTAGAGTCAACTTCGTTAGGTTAGACTAGAAAGTCTAGGAATGTTGAGACATACAAGTATTACTCCGAAGACCTGAAGAAAGTGAAGAATAAGCGAACTACAACGACAACATCATCCTTCCTCTTGAGGTTAGTAATATTGACTTGAACTGCTTTCATTCATAATGTATCTTTCAAGTCGTGCTATATTGAGAACATAACTGCGAAGATGTATATATTGTACATAGTGTATATATTACTCTAGTGATGTGACATGGTCATATTTGTATGATCATATTATTAGGTAATTAGACTACGAAGTATAACGCTTATCTTTTGAAATTCATAGATATGACATCGACACAATCGTGTATATATTGTTTTGATTATGTGAATGGTTTATGGTGAAGATTTCATCCTAGGAAACAATGTTTTACATTTGTTTAAAAGAAGTACATTCCTGAACTTGTTTTATGAATCGAAAGGGAAATCACTAGGATTATTGGTACTTCTATTCATTGCATATCATTGGATTACCAATATGTGTGAGATGGTAGAACCTATCGTAACTTTGTTATGTATCTTGGTATAACTAATCACAATGCCTGACTTATGATTTGGTATGACTAGTTTTTGTTCATTAGTGTAACCGATCCTAAGTAATCACCATGAGATGGTATGATCGATATTTGTAATTGGGGTGACCGATCCTAGTAATTGGTATGACCGATCACAGAGAAGTTATGTAATCGATCCTTGTAATTGGTGTAACCGGTCCTCGTAATTGGTGTAACCGATCCTGGTAATTGGTGTAACCGATCCTCGTAACTGGTGTGACCGATCACAAGCAATACCATGAGTATATGGTAACCGGTCCTGGTAATTAATGTAACCGATCCTGGTAACTGATATAGCTGGTCCTGGTAACTTGTGTGACCGATCACAAGTGTTTCCATATTAAGGTATAACCGATCCTAGTGATTGGTAGAACTGATTGAAACCATGTATGTGATTTGATATTTGATCAATCACATAGTGATCTTGGAATACAGGTGAATCAATTATAAACTTGTTTTGAAGTGTGGTATAACCGATTCCAAGAATGTAAATCCATGTAAATATGAATAAGGATTTACAGTGAAAAGATGTCAACATACTTTGAACACGTACAATAACTCTTATCATTTATTGTTCAAAGATATCCCTTAGTACTCAAGGAGATCCCGTGCTGAAATAAATTGAGAATCTTTTAATTAAGGTTTTTGGTTTTATATGCTTTAATTACCAGCAATTAAATGCATATCTCTAGAGAATAAAAATTAGTAATGTGCATTTACTAATTGTAGATTTTCTATTGAGAGATTTAGGAAATTTTGGACAAGCATTTATTGGAATTAGGATACCCGAATTTTGCCATTCATTGCATATCTTGAGAATATTTTCGGTTTCGGAAATTCCTTGGTGTCCAAACATCCTTGGTCTATAAATACCTAAGTTTTCATTTCTAGCAAACTATCCTAAGATCCAGGCAAACTTCATCTTTTTGTTGTTTCTGGTGGAGCCGTCTATTCGGAGAGGAAAGTACCCTAATTAGGCGAAATCTCTCACGACCTCTCGTTTAAAGACTTCTGTGGGATCAAGAAGCTCTACGAGTACCGTTGGTGGGAAACTAGATAATTGCAGTGTTATTAGTTTCCGATTGATTTGATTGACTAACGGTTGTTAAAACTTTGATTGCGCCTAGTTTGTTTATTCTTGAGAATCTTCTCTTCTGATATAAGATTCACTCAAACTAGATCGAAGTATCGACGGGATCTTTAGAACTGTTTGTAGATCTAAATACATCTTGTGATAATCCATTGTTAACAGACTCCGTTTTGTGTGTGATTGTTCACAAGAGATTCAAGTGATGTTGTGCAGGTGTTTTTTGAAGATTAAAGAAGATTTGAAGACAAAGAATATTTCTTATTTGGTTCTCATATCTTTGGGTGTGCACAAACCTTGATCGGATGGGATCCAACTAGAATCGGATTTATTCGATTAATTAGTTACGTGAGATCGGCATCACTTTATAGTTTCTTGTTGGAATCTATTTCGATTGATTGCGAATGTAAACTTTACTACTTTGGTAGTTATTGGATAGATTGATCTGACCAAGCAAAGGAGTTTATTAGATTAAACGGGAGAGCCTTTGCATATGACTTGAGATATCTTTATCTTGAAAGAATCGAAAGAGTTGTGACTAAACAGATTTATTGTTCCTTTACTGTTTGGAATACGATCCAAAGGAATTTTTCCAGTTCGTGCACTCATCGAAGTCGGAAGCGCAGGGATACTGAGGAAACTAAGTGAACTAGGGGTAGTTGCTTCGTCTCAACTATACGAAGTTGGTGTAGATTTTGTATAGCTGCTTAATTCTGAGAGTATTCAATTTCTGGACTAGGTCCCGAGGTTTTTCTGCATTTGCAGTTTTCCTCGTTAACAAAATCTTGATGTGTGATTTACTTTTGTTTTCCGCAATTATATTTGCTTATATAATTTAAAATTTACACAAAACATACTTGATAGTGATCCTATAAATTTTGGTTAAGTCCGAACCTATTATCAAGTATCACACTTTGGTAGTCGTATTGTCTCAATCTCGTATCCATAGACAATCGTACAAAGTGTGAATACTGATTTGTTGCATTGTCTCGACTTTGTCCATAGACGATCACTTTCGGTAAGAGGACTTATAGGTGGATATTTTAAAGATTGTGGTGTATTTGGGTACCCTCGTCTTTTCAATTGGTATCAGACCAAGCAAACACGAAAAGATCTAACAATTTGTGTTTGGTGCGATCCATCCTATAATACATGAGTCGAAATAAGAAACGTAAGGCTAAACTTATGAAGGACTCAGTTAACGTACATCAAGATATCGAGAATAATCTCTCAAAAAGGGTCAATGGAAACTGGTCTTGTAATTATTTTCTGAAATCAAGAACTAAGTCTATGACTGATAACTTGATTGAGAATCATGTTCATGATAAGAAAAGAATGCATCCAAAACGAAAGGAATAAGTGCCTAGTTCAAAGCTTGTTTTGGATCCGACTCCAATTACAGGTGAAAAATCCTTTGTTTCTATTACAGAAAGAAAGAAGAACTTTGATTCACTATCCTGCTCCAATTCTAAATTATTGGCTGAATTTCAAAGGTTTTTCAACAAAGTCAAAAACTTTTCAGAAGTAGGAAAATCCATTGATAGCCTAGAAGATGTCTTAGAACTTATTGTTCAATTAAATGTAAGAATTTGTGAAGAAAAGCGTGAAACACTCAGTCTTCAAAATTATCTGGCAGATTATTTTGAACAGAAATTGGCTTTGTGTAATGAAGTAAATCGACAAACTTCAAAGTGTGAGTATCTTACATAATTGCTGGAACAGTCACAATTGAGGATTAAAATCCTTATAGAAGATCTTCTTACAGAATCATATCAAGAGGTATGCTTTGGAAAATCCTTAGAAGGACATCGCCAACAAGGTATGAATACCTTAAAAGGATCATATCAAAAGTTTTGAAAAAATAGTATCTGCAATCTGTTTGATGTCAGATCAAGACTACTTGGGTTCGAATAAAAAGGATATACCATCCTTGGCGCATAAAGTAATACAGGATATAGCATCACGCAATATTCCTGATGAAAATGATGCATCAAGTACATTCGAAACCCGTATGAGGACACAAAATCATGTCCCTAAAGATAAGAAGGAAGATGTTGCTCCAATGGTACATGGTGAGGAAAATACTTCTCATCCCAACACTTGACAATGTTGGAAAGTGCATCCTTATAGTGCCCAATCTTTTGATGTATGGAAGCACGAGTATCTGGGCATCTTGTATCATGTTAACATCTCTTATTCAACATAGAGAGAATACACCATCTACTTAATTATGTAGAAAAGTTGAACATGATAAGTCTTCTTGTCTGGAAGTATTTTTAGATATATGATTTTGAAGAATGATTCTTTTCGTAAAAATCTTTATGATTTCAAAACACATAAGATGCGAAAATATTTTCAAATCTGGTCAGAATTATTTATTTAAGGCTGATACCTATGTTTGGTATGTGTTGAAATCCTCTGGTATATGTACTCATCCTGTTTGAGAACTTATACTAAAAGATGTATCCTCAAACCAGATCTCAAGCTAAGATCCTGAAAGCTTTGAGTGGAATGGCTTCCGATGAAACCATTAATCTTGTCGATTCCTTCAAGAAATCTGGTTGTGAGGATAAAGAAAAAGAGAATAAAGATGTGTCATCTCAAGCAGGAGTTACTAATCTCCTAGTCCAAAATAGTTTGGATGCTAATATTGATATTCTCAATCTTCGTCAAGTCCTCCCCAGTACTGTCGAAACTTAACACAGACAGGCAACATTATTAAGAACTGTTATCCATAACCAAAGAAAGCTTATTAACTTGGAATCGGTAATAGGGAGTATGCTCGGAATATTAATCGAAAGGTTAATGCTTTAACATGCGAACATAATCAAGGTACTGTATGTAGAACCCAGGAAATCAGTCGTGATGCTGATGATGAAGATCCCGAGAAATTTGAGGATATTGAAGATGATCTTTGAAGAAGATTGTTCAAAGATCTAATCCAGAAAAATAGACATCTATGTTTGATTTGGTTCAATTATTGTATAAGGTCTATTTTTTTGAATAAAACTATCATTATTAATGAATAAAATTATTTCTTTATAATTTTTCTTGTGATAGTTACCGATTACATAGCCTGTGAATGAATGTTTATATTTTTGCTATGTGTATTCAGTTTATGTGATGTCTGATTTCGGTTTTCATAACCTTAATATTCGATCTCATATGATGTAACCCTTATGGTTTCTGTGGATTTTTGATTTAGCGGGATTAAGTTCTAGTCCATGTTGGTAGGCTTTATCAAAGGATCATAAGGTGTTCCGATTGAAACTTATATGTGAAAAGTCACAATATGTTGAATCAATTTATGTTTACATGAGTTGTGTTTAGCATAAACGTGTGTGTTTCGGTTTTTCAACTTTTGCTATTGGCACGCATTAGTTAAAACCGTTTCAACCTTTCTCTGGTAAAGGTTTCTTTTGTTGTTGTTCTTTTGTTCTTGCGAGAGGATGACAACACAATGGTGGAGAGTTCTTACTTGAACTTGCGCTTAATGATATATCTTTCTGGGGAGAAGAGGCTGCGAAATCTGAGATAACAAATTTGTTAATTAATCGTATTCCTGTTTAAGAAAAGCCTGTTTATATTGCATATATTTTGCTTTTGCTTAACAAAATTTCGGTACAATTGATATGTTCTATTATTGTGTATGGATGTATGTGTATGTATGATTCAATTGTTTCCAGAAAAACTGTGTCAATTTATTTGAATTATTGTTTGGTATCTTCTTTATTGTTGGGTATCAAGTGTTTTTTTTTTTTGCTTAACGAAATTCGGTACAATTGCTGTGCTATAATGTCTATGTTTGTTTTAATTGCTTCCGGTTAAGAAAATAATTGTGCAAGTCATTTTATTTTGGTTTGTATGTATTGTTAATGGCTTAACAAAATACGGGATCATTTGTTTAGTCCAATTCGACTCCGGATAAGAGAAACTAAGTTAATTCTGATCTTAGTTAGACTTATCAAATTGAAGGATTCGGTTATTCAAGTCTAATCGAATGCCTTGACAAGAAATACTAGTTAACTAACCTAGTGAAATAAAGTTAATTTTGATCTTTATTTTGGTCTTATCGAAATAAGCGATTATATGTTACATTCTCCCCACCTTATTCATTTTAGTCCTCGAAAATCGAACCATCCTTCTGGTCTTCATAACTCCCCACCTTATAGAGAAATACTATCTCTCAACCAAATGCAAGTATTGCTCATACTTACAAAGACGCAAAAAAAAAAAAACTCATTTTAAATGAGTTTGAAGCAATAAGAAATGAAACACAAACCTATATGGTTTTCTACAACTAAAATCTATAATTTGTAGCTCTAAATTCAACTACAATAATTTATATGCTAACAAATATGAATGTCCAAGTTCTCCGCGCTTAAATTTATAGTCTAATATTTAATAATTTATTAATTTGATGTAGTTTATCCATATAACTGATTCAAATTTGATTTCACGTAAATTTATAATATATGTTATTTTAATTTTACTGTTATACAATATATAAATTTTCCAAATATTATTATCTATTTTAAATTTGCTATCAACATAATTATTGAAATACTATTATCAGTTGTGCTACTATTCTCACTATCTTTACTATTATCATTATTGGTTTATTGATAGTCCAGTTGGTACACTAAGTCTTAAACTTTAAATATGATTCTACATTCACGTAAAGATTAATATAATTGATTTTAGTTATTCATAGCGAGTCCGTATACTATATTTCTTGTTAAATATTAGTGTTGGTAAATTATTTCAATTTGAGTCTGCATAAAATAATAATTTATCCTAATAGTTTTTTTTTTTTTTTTTTAATTTATGTAAAGTATCTTATTTATATAAAAATTTATTTTCTTTCAAGTTTATTATTGTACTAAGCATCCAAACACTATTGTTATTTCATCATGTGTATTTGTTTAATTTTTAATTTTTAATAATTTACTAAATCAGTTATTGAATTAAAGATAATTTGAGTATAAGATTGCTAAGAAATTTATTCTTTTTATTTTGTGCAATATATCCACACGTTCTTAGGTTTAATCTAATAAGTCTTATATTATCTATCTGGTTTCAATGCACAAGAATGTATTTTTAATCTTATTCAATTTTCAGAATCTGACTGTAGATAATAAAACTAATAATTTTGTGTAGCTACTTAGTCCTAATTATTACTTTTATTGTTATAATATTTACTAAATAAATTTTTTAATTAGATAAAGTTCAATACAATACTATTTGATAAGTGTTATCATTACTTTTATTGTAATTATTAATATTAATGATCTTATTATCATTTGTTATTATTATTAACATTAATGGTCGAACTATTATCTTAACTACTCTTACAACTTAACTTCATTTCTAATTTAATAGATTAACGGTTCAAATTACGGAAAAATGTATTCTTTTAGTTTCTAAGTAAAATTTGGGACCTATCAGTTCACTAATAGAAGCAAGTCTTCATAATATGAATAGTAATCCATGAATGCAATTGCCCTGTCTAGACTGATCAGACCTGACAATGCTTCCCTACGAACAAAGACGACACAAACATACCGGAATTACAAACCTCACTATTTCCCAGTGCTAAATTATCTAAGTGTCATTCAATTAAGACTAACTAATCTCTAGTTTTCTATTTGAAATTTCTAAACTATAAGGTCACTGGTTTCAACCTATAACTTTTACTTCATAAATTATAAAATAAAACACATACACAAAACAAATAACACGTAATTCAACATGTTATACAAATCAATCAAACAATTCAACTTATCTTTTAGTTATTGATTGTTTTTAGTGAATTAAGATTTAACTCACAACCCAACCCAGTTCTAAACTAGTCTAACAATCTATCTGGCACTGGTTATTATCTATTGTTTCCCATATAAGATCTAATGGTGAGCTCTGATACCAAGTTTGTAGCGCCTCAAAATAAATCTACTTATTAATCTAAGAGATCAACTATATAATGAGGCACTGAGGCTCTAAATCATATAATTAAACTTCAAGTTAGAAATCTGATACAAAACCTAATCCAAAACAAAACCCATCACTCGAACAAATATAAATGAAGAATCTCTCAAGTCATATCAATAAAATAATGTATTTGTGATTACAAACAGAATGTACAAACATAAAGTGATTCATATGATTCGCATCAACTTTAAATCTTTAAGTTAAGAAAACGAACATCTTCACGAGCACCGTCTCTTCTGGTAACTGAAAAACTGAAGTGGGAACGAGTGAGCATATCATCCCTAAAAAGGGGGCTCAGTGGATACATTTATAACATTCAAGTAATCACTAACATACTTCACAGTACTACGAGAGAAAATGTTTGTACATAACTTACACACAGCACAAAGAAGAAGATTGCTCCAGCTCACCTCCCCAGATATTGTGTCTATTACAATATCTATAAAACATCCACCACCGGACGGATCTACGGAGATGAAATACAGCAACCTAAATATATGTCATCCTAACCTCGTCTCACTTAATGAAGGAAAAGATGCTAGAATAACTCCAGTCTCAAATAATGAATCCAGGTACCATATGATGTTTTCGTCGAATGCGTACTCCTCATAGATTCTAATGCCACCATCGAAGTCTAGAATATATATAAAGATTTGATTACTATGACTCGACCCCGCACAACAAGTTCCCAATAGGTCCCATCCTACTAGGAACCTAGAATTTCTTCCTAAGTCAAGATCATAGTAACCCAGTCATACTACTAAGACCGAACAATCAAACACAATATCAAAACTCATGTAAGAGTCGCTTGATTATGTACTAGAGACAACTTCGTATAGGTTAGACTAGAAAGTCTAGGAATATGAGACATACAAGTATTACTCGAAGACCTGAAGAACGTGAAGAGTTCCTTCCTCTTGAGGTTAGTAATATTGACTTGAACTGTTTCATTCTTAACGTATCTTTCAAGTCGTGCTATATTGAAAACATAACTGCGAAGCTGTGAATGAATATTTTACTCTAGTAGTGAGACATGATCATATGATCATAGTGTTACGAAATTAGACTACGAAGTATAACGCTTATCTTTTGAACTTCGTAGATATGACATCGACATAATCTTATGAATGCTATTGTGATTATGTGTATGGGTAAAGGTGAAAATTTCATCCTAGGAAACAATGTTTTACATTTGTTTAAAGGAAGTACATTCATGAACTTGTTTATGAATCGAAAGGGAAATCGCTAGGATTATTGGTATTGTTATTCATTGCATATCTTTGGATTACCAATATGTGTGAGATGGTAGAACCGATCATAACTTGTTATGTATCTTGGTATAACTAATCACAATGCCTGACTTATGATTTGGTATGACTAGTTTTGATTAATCAGTGTAACCGATCCTAAGTAACCACCTAACATGGTATGATCGATATTTGTAATTGGTGTGACCGATCCTAGTAATTGGTGTGACCGATCACAAAAGAGTTGTGTAATCGATCCTTGTAATTGGTGTAACCGGTACTTGTAATTGGTGTAACCGATCCAGGTAATTAGTGTAACCGATCCTAGTGACTGGTGTAACCGATCACAAGCAATACCATGAGTATATGGTAACCGGTCCTGGTAATTGATGTAACCGATCCTGGTAATTGATGTAACCGGTCCTGGTAACTTGTGTGACCGATCACAAGTGTTCCATATTAAGGTATAACCGATCCTAGTGATTGGTAGAACTGATTGAACCCATGAATGTGATTTGATATTTGATCAATCACATAGTTTTCTTGGAATACAGATGAACCAATTCTAAACTTTTTTGGAAGTGTGGTATAATCGATTCCAAGATTGTAAATATGAAAGAGGATTTACAAAGAAAATATGTCAACATACTTTGACATGAACAGTAACTCTTATCTTTTATTGTTCAAAGATATTCCTTAATTACTCAAGGAAATCCCAGTCCGAAATAAATTAAAATCTTTTAATTAAGGTTGTTAGTTTTATATGCTTTAATTACCAGCAATTAAATGCATATCTCTAGAAAATAAAAATTAGTAATGTGCATTTACTAATTGGAGATTTTCTATTGAGAGATTTCGGAAGATATTGGACAAATCATTTCCTGGAATTATGAAAACCGAATGGGCATTTATTGCATATCTTAAGAGTACTTTCGGTTTTGGAAATTCCTTGGTGTCCAAACATCCTTGGTCTACCTAAGTTTGCATTTATAGCAAACTATCCTAAGAGCCAGGAAAACTTCATCCTTTTGTTGTTTCTGGTTGAGCTGTCTATTTTGAGAGGAAAGTACCCTAATTAGGCGAAATCTCTTACGACCGCTCGTTCAAAGACTTCTGTGGGATCAAGAAGATCTACGAGTACCATTGGTGGGAAACTAGATAATTGCAGTTTATTAGTTTACGATTGATTTGATTGACTAACGATTGTTGAACTTTGATTGCACCTAGTTTGTTTACTCTTGAAAATCTTCTCTTTTGATATAAGATTCACTCAAACTAGATAGAAGTGTCGACATGATCTTTAGAATTGTTTGTAGATCTAAAGACATCTTGTGATAATCCACTGTTAACTGACTCTGTTCGGTGCGTGATTGATCACAAGAGATTCAAGTGGTGTTCTGCAGGTTTAATTGCAGACTAAATAAGATTTGAAGACGAATAAGATTTCTTATTGGTTTCTCATATGGTTTCTCATATCTTTGTGTAGCACAAACCTTGATCGGATGGGATCCAACTATAATCAGATTTATTCGATTGATTAGTTGCGTGAGATCGGTAACACCTAATAGTTTTCTTCAGATCTATTTTGATTGTTACAAATTCAAATCTTTTAACTTAGGTAATAAAGATTACATTGATCTAACCAGGCAAAGGAGTTTATTAGTTTAAACGTTAACTCCGCTTTACTTGATAGTGATCCTATAGAGTTTGGTTAAGTCCGAACCTATTATCAAGTAATCACACTTTGATTGTTGTATTGTCTCGATCTCGTATCCATAGACGATCACATAAAGTGTGAATACCGATTTGTCGTATTGTCTCGACTTTGTCCATAGACAATCACTTTCGGTAAGAGGACTTATAGGTGGATAAATTCAAGATTATGGTGTATTTGGGTACTCTCGTCTTTTCTATTATTATTTTAATATTCTCCAAATATTGGTCCCACGAGCAAAGTTCTACTTGCTCATTCGAGCAAAATCGAGAGTTTCAGTCAAGATCAAACTCTTTGAAAATCCAAAATATTGCTCAGACGCGCACCATAAAATACCAAAATTCTTAGGACTGAGACACGGAAACTATGGTGACACGGGCATGCCACCTTGACCGACCATGGTTGGCCCTTAGGCTTGCAAGGAGCCGGTCCCACACATATTCATAATTTTGACCTAATTAGCTCTCTACAGTTCATATTGGGTTCAAACTCTTTCCAATCAACTTGGAATTTTCTCAATCGACCACCAGCTGGTCCCACGACAACTAAGGGCCGGTTTCACACCCCTTGGACGGTCCCTCATCTCTCCATTATTAGGTTTTATTACCTAACACTCAGACGAGCACTATTTTTGTTAGAATATGGGAATCAAACTCAAAACCAATTAGCAATGAGTGAAGAGGCCCTAAGGATTATAAATCGCAGGATATTTGATTGCCCAATAATGTAGGACTAATAATCTCAACACGCACCCTCACGTGTAGCCTCGTTGGGTCTAACACGTGGACAATTAAATAGGGTGACGCAGAATAAAGGCGTTGTCAAATGACTCATCGTAAATAGCCTGCTCTGATACCATGTTAGAATATGGGCATCCAACTCAAAACCAATTGGCAATGAGTGGAGAGGCCCTAAGGATTATAAATCGTAGGATCTTAGATTGCCCAATAATGTGGGACTAATAATCTCAACAATTTCCAGCGTTTAATCATCCTTTCACCAACTGGTCGGCAAAGGACTTTGGTGCATGCTCACTCGAGCACCTGGGCGCTACATGGTCGACTATCATCCCATGTAGCCGGTCCCTCCTTCACTCAGTGATTGATTTTCATTAAATCATCAATTGATCATCAATGGATCAAAAATAGGGTTTCGAACTGAATGCTCTGCAAATCATAATTCTGAGCAAGTTTAAACACTAATAATTTTATATTGATCCATCAATCAACATTTTAATTAATTATATAATATTCGTCCCTGTTACCAATATTTTAATTAATATTTTATTTGGTCATGCTACCAATAATTCACTAAACCAGCAATATTTGCTCAGACAAGGAATATTGATTCAACTATCAATATTCAGTAATTTATCAAACGAGCAATATTTGCTCAGATGAGGAATATTGATTCAACTATCAATATTCAGTAATTTTACTCAGACGAGCAATATTTGCTCAAAGTATTAATATTGATTCAACTATCAATATTCAGCAGTTCATCATACGAGCAATATTTGCTCAGCCTGTCAATATTCATAATGTTGATTCAATCATCAACATTCATTCGAGAATCATATTGATCCAGCAATCAATATTCTAATTTATATTTAATATCTGGTCCTGTTACCAACATTTTTCTCGACTGAGCAACATGGTTCGAACGGACGACCATCCAATATTTCTGATTCCTACCTTATCATTCGATCATTCATGATATATTAGAGCATTCTGTATAATTCGACAATATCTTTGACTTCATGTCGATTGTTCGACATATCAAAACAAGTCCTCGATCGAGCAACTTCATCGGACGATCGATCCAAATTATCAAAATATCATTATTATCTCGACTTGTAAAATGATATCAAGACTCAACCTATGAACACCATTACTGTCCCAGCAGAAATGTTCAATCCATGAATCATAGAGCACTCGGCAATCGTGCTCGACTTAATAGTACTTAGACTCATCGTCTAATCAAGTCAACAACTGACTAATTAAATACACGTCTGCCTTGCAGACTTCACGTTCGTGAGACATCAATCATGTCACATGAGGGGATATTAATTAGGGTTTTGGTATGGCGGCATACGACACGTGTGTTCATTCACGATGATAAATGTGAGTAAGTCGTGCAAGCAGTTGAAGGAGTTAGCAAAGTAGTGGGTGGACAATCAACCAAGTCTTCGCATGACCTGGAACTGGTTTAACCATGATTTCCAATTTTTCCACTCTTTCACTCGAGAAACCGTCACACTTACTAGAGATTAATGTGTCTACATTCTAGCACTATAAATAAGTTTTTGAATCCACGATTGAGGACAACTGGTCTAACAGACAAGAGATAACATCTATCGTCTAACCAAGAATCATCGTGTGAGCAATATTCTCTCTCTATTGAGCAGAATTAAAACTTATTCGAACCCAGCAGTTCACTTGCAGAAACCTACAACACATTCACAATCCTTGATCACCATTGATCTCACACACTTCTTAGCTTCCCTCCTACAGATCAACCCTCTTCCCTCTTTGTGACCGAATTGACTCTGGAACGGCCATTGTCTTGGTTTAGTACGGAGTCCTACAGATTGATCTCTCGAACTCAAAGAACTCCCATGCAGTGCATCTATTTGAGGTTTAGCAGTTTTCTCGATCGAGGAGTTCCGTTCGTACGGTCTTCTCTTTACTTTCCCAAAAAGCCAGCAAATCATTTTCCCCATCAATAGATTGGCGACCACAGTGGGAGATTAATCTCTCGGTTACAATCCCAGTTTTCACAAAGATGGTTGATCTTAGGTCAGGCTCAATTACAAATCCTAACCTTAACCCAAACAATGCTAGCACTAGCAACAATGGTGGTATTCCTGTCACTCTCACCGTTTCCAACAACGACGCTACTGATACTACCCCTCAAATCAATAATACCGATGTCCATGCTGAAACCAACATCGGCAGCAATCCTCTTTTCGGCCGGTCTCCTGAAGAAATCAGAAAAGATCCACCTACTGTAGTTGATCTCATGAAGGTTCAAGAAATTCTTGCAAAAACTCAAATAGACATTGCTACGACACAGAAAGTGTTGTGTGCTCACCTCAAGACTCTGACAGACAAGTTATCGTCTGAGAAAGCTCAGCCCTAACGTCAGTCAGATAAAGGGAAAGCTAAGGAAACATCCTCAACTGCTGATCCTGAAATCTCCCCAATTCATATTCCAGAAGATAATGAAGTCCGCAATGCTGCAGACAACCCACCAGCGAAGGAACCAACAAGTTTCATCACTCGTGAAGACTTAGAGCGCCTCTTGGAGAACCGTGGAAAAGATAAGACGTCTTCCATCCATCGTCACCAACCTCCATACCCTGATGCTACACATAGAATTCCTCTTCCAAAAGGTTACACTTCTCCAATATTCACACTTTATGATGGAACAGGCAATGTTCGAGAACACGCTTCTCGGTTCTTGGAATCATTAGGCGAGCATGAGTACACCATGTTGTCCGCCTGAAGGAATTATCAAAGTCTCTGATAGGCAGAGCATACACCTAGTAGAATAACATCGTACCAGGAAACATCACCAGTTGGGGAGAAATGGTTAATGCTTTCTATCGTAGATACTTCTTCGTCTCGGAGAAGGTCACTCCCTCGGATTTTGGAAGAATATTTCAGAAAAACAATGAACATATCAACGATTACGTGAAGAGGTTCAGAGTTCAAACTTTGGATTGTCATGATCTGAATGTCACGGAGCAACAAGCCCTATACTTGTGCATTAATGGAATGATCTCGGTCTACAGAGCCTTATTGGAAAATCTTCGATTCCACACCTTTTCGGAACTTCATGAAGCGGAAAAACGATATGCAACTACCACGCCTGCTTTACTGGAAAGAGCAAAACCTAGACTGATAGCTTCGTGATACTCAACATCTCTCCAACAATACAACCCCCAACCTTCCATGAACGTTGTTGTTCAAGGAAGCAAAAGGAAATCCACCTCTCAAGCGGCGTAACAGCTTAAACATGCGACATCCAAGGCTCCTCCGAAGGCGTAAAGAAAGGATAACCACTCGTGAAATGCACAAGCCTCAACCCGACATTAACAAACGCGTAAATGATCAGGAAGACTCAAACTTCCCTCTTCTCATTGAAGAAGTGATCAAGTTACTGGAAGTATGGGTTCAAGAAGGTGCAATCAAATTTCCGTTCATCAGGAGAGAGCCAACTGAAGAAGAAATGGAGAATCCCAGGAGAGATTCGACTGGGGAATGAAGGAGTGCACAAGGACCCTCTCCTAATCAGGACATCTATCTCTCCGAGCAACCTTTCGACGAAGCAGTTCAATCCTTGGTCGAACATATATGCGAATTGCTTTATCTGTCAAAGGCACAAAGGAGATATATGTTCACAGCACTGAATCACATTATATCAGGAAATCCACTCTGGAAATACTTTTTGAGCCTCCATCCACAAACAAAGAGATGTACGACTGGGGACTGCATACCACAGTCAATCTCAAAGGAAATGAATTTGGAGAACACTGATCGATGTTGATACCGCTATCAACATTATTCCACTGAAAACTCTCAGAGCAGTAGCCGTCGCTCGACAAGAAGCTACTCATGCTCCCATCTCAATCAGAGACCATGAAGGAACACTTAGAGATGCTTATGCCTATATCACTCTTAAGGTGAAAATAGGTTCAACCTGGAAAGAGACCAAGTTTCACATAATAAGGAAGATCCAAGATATGAAATGATCCTCGGATGAGCGTGGATCCACGCTGAAAAGATGGATCATGACAAAGCATCTTTGGTTGCACATCTCTCCAACGAAGAAAGTTCTGACCCAAAAGATTTTGCGGATGTTCCATCATCAGAGCACTTGGAAGAATTTCGAACTTTGACGAGGTTGAAACAAGAACCTTCAAAATATGCATAGATATTAATCAAGAGGTTTCGCACTCAGGCAAGTCTCATTCCTTCCATGTCTATGTCATTTATTTCCTCACATGCTATCCTAGCATGGGACTCAATTCTGCTAGCAACTCTGCTATTGCAAGACGTTACGAATGGGTAGCTTCACCACATTAATATTTTACCAAGTGGTTAAATCTGATACCTCTATGAATCGAGCATCTCACTGAGACATTCATTACTGAGATGATGTCCAAGCATGGCAAAGGAACACTTTGGGTGTTTCTCCGTAGCCTTGCAGGAGTGTCCATGTGTGCCACAAAATCAGAAAGCTTTTATGTATGCACAAGTGTGGAATACCACCGCAAAAGGAATGCTGAATCAATAGAAGATATTCGGGCCGAGATGATCAAGCCTAAGACATTCGACGCTTAAGGGAGATGACGCTTCAACGCTCAAGCATCTAAGGCCAACTGAAAGTCAAAAACCTCTCATCTCTGAGTGCTACATTCTTCAGAAGCCTTCAAACTGTACTCCCAATCAAAGAGTACGCCTTCGATAATGACGCCTCTAGCTTCAACATAAATATCTCGACGATGACACACTGATTCAACACCAACACGATCAATCGATAAGTTTTCACTATCCCATGATAAGACTTCTAAAGCAGATGCAACATCATTCATCCATCGATGGCACAAACTCCTTCAACATGCACTGGGGACTTGATCTTATTGGAGAGATCGATTCAAATATATTTCAATAAATATTATCCATATAACAAGTTATTGCAACTTGAAATCTTCATCAACAGGACCTCTCTATATCACAAGCCCCTGCACGACTGAGGAACTTCCTCTCTTCACCAATCACATCCAGAATAAGACCGCTGCTGCTATCTGCTGCAACAACGTCGACTCACTGACGAAGCCAGTTCACAGTAAATTCATACTGTTCAGGAGAATTCGGGTTAAAATCCCAGTACACCTTTGTCTTAGGGATGCTCAACCCACCAATTATTTCTTGAATGTTAAGGCTCACTGGATGGAGGAGCAAAGACTATGTTGGTGTTAGCCTTTTCGGTCTCTGGAGCAACTCCGACCATAGTATCGGCATCAACAAGGATATATGGAGGAAATCCATCCATGGTCTCAGCATCAACAAGAATGTATGGAGAAAATTCAATCATGATCTCAGCATCAACAAACGATCTCAGGAGCAACATCCTCATGACAGCGCTTCATCAACTAACCATTCTCTGAAGTGTTACTCGATGAAGCAGACTTCTCCAAGCACTAATGATTCATATCAAGTTATGTATACATAAAAATATGTTCACATGAAAGTCTTCCCAAAGCTTGCACGACGGCGGGCACAAGCCACAGTCTTCTACAAGATGTTCTCATCACCTCTACAAATGAGATACAACACACTTCAGGCCATGGATTTACAAAAACGTACCAATGGGTGAGGAATGGGACAATGCTTCCTCAACGAAATATGTTCATCTATGTCTCTTCTACAATATACCAAAAGGGCGCATCAATCGTACATACGAGCTGAAAGATATGGCATTTACCGTCAAGTTTATGAAATCTGAAAATTTTGTACGGGATTACAAATTACAAATGTGCACGCTTCGTTGGCGGACCTATACAACTCCAAATTGAGTTATTCTTTTCTCATATAACGACTCAGTCTCTTAGATTCAAAAGTTAGGGTCAAGCACTGAATTCCGACATCGTATGAGGTTCCTACAGCTTCCAGAGCATACAACATGCAAGCAGCAATTCTTAGACGGGATTCATTACCTCCACAGTCGATCGATGTCCATCAGGTCTTTCCACTAATTCCTTCATCAAGGTACCTCCAACTTCGACTACCTAGGTTTTTGAATCATGTTTCTCTACTTCGGTCCTATATATAGGTCTTGCCAGAAGAAGAAAAAACGAAAAGGAGATTTAACAAAATACTGGGGACTGACGGTCCACTGATCATGACGATCAGTTTCACAGTCCAAGACTCGTGACTGGCACCAAGATTGCCTATGCTAATCATTCATCATAAAACGAATGCTACAACCGAGACATAAAACCATGGTAATTACATCATCCCTTCTTGAGAGCAACCTCAGTTATGGTCCCGTGACCAAGGTTTCAGAAGTGATGTTTCTACGACTGATAGAAATAAAAAATGGTACTGCAAGCACCAAGCTCATGTATCAACTAAGAGGTTCAGATTGAAAACTAATCAATGGCATTGAAATCCTTCATCAAGCGTTCAAGACACAAGAAAATGGTCTAAAGACACAACAGGGGCGTTTTATAACAAGCTCGTCTGAGATTATTTTACACTGTCCTTCACAAAGCGGCGATCTGGGAGAAATTGATGAAGAATACATGGATGGGTCATATACCATGCTTTTCGTATGGATGGCCTCTACAACATATCCAAAATTTAAAGTAATTGGATAAACGAGCAAAAGGATGTGGCCGAAACATCAAACTACATGACAGCTGAAAATTTTCTGAAGACTTCCTGGAAGTTTACTGTTTCGTTGATTTCGACCACTAAACGTGCTCAAAAAATCAAAAAGCTTCTTTGTTAAATCTAGGAAATTTCCCGGGCATCAAAAAGATGGGGTAGATCATCAAAGACGGATATCGTATGGAGATTCTACAACATCTCCAATGAAGACCTAACTTCTGAATTTTCTGATGACGAATTCTGACGAAATTCTTCATTCATCCACATCTGAATCAGGAGCTACACCATCAACGCAAGGCCGAACTTCATCTTCAGCCGATAGTCTCACTTGCTGAAGTCGGCGGTGCTTCTATTGAGGTCTTCATCTTTGACTTGATATTTCTGGAGAGTTCCCCGGAAGAGCCAGAAGGGTGGTTGTAACTAGAAGTCACCATTATTTGAGGCGAAAGAAATGGAGTCATGGATATACCAAGGTAGTCAATATCGGTTGTACAGGCCGATATTACAGGTTTTTATCGGATATCGAAAAATACCTATACGATATCATAAATATCGGCGATACAAAGACGAAATGATATTATCGGTTGTACAGGCCGGTACAGACCGATATATCGGTTTTACTTGTACACCGATAATATCAGTTTCGTGAATAAATTTTTCATCAACATGCATCTAGTATTTACAGACAAGTACAATGTCATTTGGAGAAGGTAAAAATCCCTAATATATTTATAATATATAATCCATGACTATATGGAAGGATATAAGATGGAAACCATATTTCGATTGCAAGGAGAGAAATATAAAAGATAAATATGAAGGATAACAAAAAAGATTTACTGGTATAATGGGACAACAATCACAACGCTGGCTAAAAGCTTCTCCAATGGCATGTGTGTGGAGATAAATGTCAAAATCCACCTAGGATACACATCCATTTTTTCTAAAATCATTCTCTAACCCTAATGTCTTAAACCAATGTATAAATGACTTTGGGTAGACAATGTCAAGGGGAATGTCTAGTTTTAGACATTCCCCTTGACATTGTCTACCATTCTAGTCAGCTTTTACTTCATTGAATTGACTTTAATATATTAACTAACTATTTTTAGCTCTAATAAAATCTTAATTATGGAAAATAAAATTTATACTGATTAAAAGAAGATGTTACATGCAATACTGTTGGAGATGGATTTTTTTCTCTCCCTAATTTTAAGGAAAAATAGATTGAGGATGTCTTATTTGTGTTGCCACATAGGAAACACACACAATGACCATTGGAGAAGCTCTAATAAGCCACCTTGTATTTTGGAAATTTGAGATAAGTGTATGATTCTTATTATTTTTTACTATGGTTTTATAATTATTTGAAATTTTATATTAAATGATGTATCGCCTGTAAAAACAGATATTATCATTTGTATAGGTGTATAGGACCCGACCGATACGCGATATTAACTACCTTGGGATATACCAATAACAAACACGCAACAAAAATGGTAACAATCCAACTCTTACCTGTTTACAATTTCACTAACAGTAGTGAACTTAGCACAAAAATTTCAAGAACTTGCTCGTTTCTTCAAACTTGCAAAGACGAGCAAAGTCCATTATTCAAAAATCATAAATTGATTTTCATAAAACCGTGAACAACCCACGTGAATTTTTAACATCCACTTGTTTTTAAAAAATTGGACTAGACATTATTTCACCAGGTATAATTGTCTACTTTCAACAATTGTTCAAAATCAAAACATTGATTTTACAATATATATATATTTAACGTGAAACTCACGTAAATTTGAATAAATAAATAATATATTTTTGCTCCCTCGCGCGAGCATACGTCTTTGAAACGAGAGTATATTTCAAAATTTTCTGAAAGCTCGAAAATAAAAAAATTCATGAAAGCTCATAAACAATTTTTTTATTACTAACAGACGCACGTCTATTAAAAAAAAGAATCCCTCCTATGCTAAGGATAATTACTCATTTATTATATATATATATAAAAAAGGGGGTTCTTTTCTTTTACTGGACACACGTCCATCTTTAAAAAAATAAAAAAAACTTTTTCTCTCGTATGAGCATCCACCTTTAAAACGAGAGTTTATTCCATTTTGTGAAATCTCACATATTTAAGAAAATAAAATTTTGGTTTTCGTGAAAGCTCATAAAAAAAAATTTAATCATTAGACGCAGGTCTATTTTAAAAAAAAAATCTCTCTTATGCTAGGGATTATTGTTTGTTTCTTAAACTAACGAACGAACGGACGAACGAACATCCATTCCTAAAACAAGGATTTATTTTTGGCCCGGGCCCGTAAATGCTAAACCGACCAAAACTGGACGTCTGATCGTCCAAATCAGCAGTGCTTTATCTCTCCATGCTCACGGGATGATACTTTATCATGCTGCCAGAGTCCTTATCCAGGCATTTGCTCGTACATGACATCATTGGAGCAAATCGGGGATTCTGGAAATGCCTTTGTACGAGTAACTTCAACTACTTATCTCTTCTTCTGGAAAATCACCATCCAGTACTTACTACGGAACATGACTGTCCCTCACTAAGCAGGGGACTTAATGTTGATGGTGGATTTTCGACAAAGGCTAAAATCGTAAAATCATGATACTACATGTTTCTGGCCCGGCTTCAGGAATGTATGTGATAATTCATATTTTATGATCCGTGAACCATTTCACGTTCTCTGACTGGGCGAACATTCTTCTCAGAGTTATGATGAATATGTTCCTCGAAAAGCCTCCCAGCTGAGCTTTTGATACTTCGCATAATTCATCATCACCTCCACATAGAATCAAAATGATTGGGCGGCTCCTAGACATATTGCATGCTAGTATAGAGCCTAACGCCTTCAGGACGTCACGCTACTCGTTGTTCCCTGACTACGTAGAGAGACCGTGTATAGAATCTCTTAATGATTGGGCGGCTCCTAGACATATTGCATGCTAGTATAGATCCTAACGCCTTCAGGACGTCACACTATTCGTTGTTCCCTGACTATACCTCCCCCTCAGAACGAATATAATGCTTCAATTATCTCATATCTCGATTCTGCAAATAGGTTAATTCTAGCGTGTCATTTGGTAGGCTAGGAAAGATGCCTACAATATTAAACTGCAAGTGCACAGCGTCTATAGTAGACAGAGCAAATACAGGTTGATCCCACAGAGACTAGGGCGATGTAGAGTTGATTCTAAGGTGTTTCTATACTGATTCAAACGAGAAGTAAAAAAAAGGGGGTTTGTTGTGTGTCGATACGACAAGATAAGTTTATGTACCACAAATTAGAAAACAAAACTGCAAATAAAAGGGAACTAGGGCAGTTGAATCCACCACCTAATCTATGCTAATCTATCTCAGTTTCAAGTTATGTTCTTGTCCCTTTACAATGGACACCAGTGAAGGTTCAATCCTGCCATTTAATCCCTGGTAATCTCAGGTTGGATAGCTTAATGTCAACTAAGGTATTAATATCTAGCATTAGTTGTCTGATTAAGGCACAAATAATCACAGACCAATTAATTCAATTAAGCATAAGTTGGAGCAACAATTACAAAATTTCTAACAACCTAGGATGCAAAACATAATAAGTGAAAGTTATATAAATGGCAGCTCTAGATTAAACCAATCCTTAGTCAATGAAACACAACAAGAACAAT
>JAJJMB010007708.1:16099812-16133243 GCA_023531105.1 Papaver atlanticum
GAACAATATTGAAAACATGAATAATCTAGCAGTAAATTAAGGGCTTCTTCTATGCCCTAGAAAAGATGTTTAGAACATAATACAAAATGAAATTGAACCTAATTTACTAATGCTAGTTGCTCCGGCTAGTCCGGGCTTAACTTCCAAATACAACTGCAACCCCATTTATACAAGATTCTCTCTCAACTATTCAATCCCATTGACAGTAATTACACAAGAAGAAATCTAGGAAATTGATAGTCTTGAAACTCACCACTGATGTAGTCTACTTCATCATGCACTGACATTGTAATGTCTTCACTAATTTCAGATGTTGTCGGTGTTGAAAGGAAATCGATTTCAGACCTAATATGACAACACAACACCCTATTGTTCACCACAGCCACCCTTATTGTCTTCTGCAGATGATATTTCAGAGAATTCAAGCCCTCAAATCGACAAACCCTGCTGCTTTTGTTCTTCATAGCCGCCCTACTGTCGTTCAATTCAGAGATGAGGCTTAGGTCAAAATTAGGGACAAGATAAAGATGAAAGGGCAGTTTGATGGTGATGTTTCTGGTTTAAAGAGTGGTATAATTGAGAGAGGGAGATGGTGGTGGTTTGGCAGTAGTGATGATGGGATCTTGCAGGAGACAAAAACACAGTATAGCAGGGAGAAGGCACTGCTATCGAGTGGAGTAACAAAGAAGATGAACTTTGGTTCTGATCTTGGAAATGTGAATTGGTAAAGTTGATAAAGGGCTTACTTGTGTGTTAGTCGTTAACACCAAGCTTAGATATATGAGAGATTGAAAGCTTGACTTGTAAACCGTGAAAACAAATGGACTAGTCCTTTAGCCCATTAATCATATACCCAACACCTGATTTTCCTATCGCTTCTCAGCTACCATTTGATGTAATATTTCCACTTCCCATAATAGCTCTGTCAACCCCACTATCTTTACTCTCCTGCAAATACAACCAAACAGAAATCATCAATATTTACAAGCAATAAGATTATCAATGCCTCGAACTTCAAAATGCACAATTTGACTTAAAATAGGAGATTAAAGCACTTAAGGTGTGATAAAATACAACAAAATGATCAGAAAATATGCATTATTAGGCACCGATCATCATTCATCAGTTGAATTCCTAGAAGATAATCTATTTATTTCATTACTCCGTTCCATGGCTGATCCTCAGCTGGATTCCATGGATTAATAATAGATAATCATTCTATCTCATTACTCTGTTCCATGGCTGATCCTCAGCTGGATTCCATGGATTAGTAATATATAATAATTTTATCTTATTACTCCGTTTCGTGGATGATTCTCAGCTGAATTCCATGAATTAGTAATAAATATTCACTTATCGGGCATCTGGGCCACCACCAAGTAAGCCCCGAGAAAATGGTGCGAGTGTACTTAGTAATAATGCACGAACAAGCATTCAAAAATATAGACGAACGAGGAAACTTAGGCAAAATAGGGGAGAAAATAATACTAATAAAAGAGGCGCCTAGGGGAACGGGCCCACCGGCCGGCCGGTCATGCCACCGTGGCCGGCCCGACGCCTCTCCCATTATTTTATTATTTTTCCTAATCTCATGAAAACTCCATCATTCGAGCAAATTTCCTTGTTTGAGCAAAACTCTTAGTTTCTCCATATTTTCCTTCAAACGATGAAAAAATAATAAAAAATAGGGGAGGGAGTCACGGGACCGGGCCACCTAGCCGGCAGGCCATGCCCTAGCCGTGGCCGGTTCCACACCCTATTATCACATATTTTCTTATTATTATTATTTCCTTCATCTCATGAAACTCCTTCGTTTGAGCAAAAAACCCTAGTTTTGCATATTTTCTCAAATATTGCTCAAACCATCAAAAGGCCAAAAAGTCAAACGGTCACATGACCGACTAGGCTACTCCGGCAATTAAAATATTATTTTTAGAGCATAGCTCGGTTGAACCCACTAAGCGTTGGTATGTCAAGTTTGGTTGTCATATTTTAGTGAATCAAAACTCATCTAAGAGTTGCTTGATTATGTACCAGAGACAACTTCGTATAGGTTAGACTAGAAAGTCTAAGAATATGAGACATACAAGTATCACTCGAAGACCTAAAGAACGTGAAGAAGTAACGAGCTACAACGACGACATCATCCTTCCTCTTGAGGTTAGTAATATTGACTTAAACTGTTTTATTCTTAACGTATCTTCCAAGTCGTGCTATATTGAAAACATAACTGCGAAGCTGTGAATGAATATTTTACTCTAGTAGTGAGACATGATCATATGATCATAGTAGTAAGGAATTAGACTACGAAGTATAACGCTTATCTTTTGAACTTCGTAGATATGACATCGACATAATCTTATGAATGCTATTGTGATTATGTGTATGGGTAAAGGTGAAGATTTCATCCTAAGAAACAATGTTTTACATTTGTTTAAAGGAAGTACATTCATGAACTTGTTTATGAATCGAAAGGGAAATCGCTAGGCTTATTGGTATTGTTATTCATTGCATATCTTTGGATTACCAATATGTGTGAGATAGTAGAACCGATCATAACTTTTTATGTATCTTGGTATAACTAATCACAATGCTTTACTTATGATTTGGTATGACTAGCTTTGATTAATTAGTGTAACCGATCCTAAGTAATCACCTGAGATGGCATGATCGATATTTGTAATTGGTGTGACAGATCTTAGTAATTGGTGTGACCGATCATAAAAGAGTTGTGTAATCGATCCTTGTAATTGGTGTAACCGTTCCTAGTAATTGGTGTAACCGATCCTAGTGACTGGTGTGACCGATCACAAGCAATACCATGAGTATATGGTAACCGGTCCTGGTAATTGATGTAATCGGTCCTGGTAATTGATGTAACTGATCGTGGTAACTGATGTAACCGGTCCTGGTAACTTGTGTGACCGATTACAAGTGTTCCACATTAAGGTATAACCGATCCTAGTGATGGGTGGAACCGATTGAACCCATGAATGTGATTTGATATTTGATCAATCACATAGTTGTCTTGGAAAACAGATGAACCAATTCTAAACTTGTTTGGAAGTGTGGTATAATCGATTCCAAGATTGTAAATATGAAAGAGGATTTACAAAGAAAAGATATCAGCATACTTTGAACACAAACAGTAACTCTTATCTTTTATTGTTCAAAGATATTCCTTAATTACTCAAGGAGATCCCGGTCCGAAATAAATTAAGAATCTTTTAATTAAGGTTGTTAGTTTTATATGCTTTAATTATCATCAATTGAATGTATATTTCTAGAGAATAAAAATTAATAAAAATTAGTAATGTGCATTTACTAATTGGAGATTTTCTATTGAGAGATTTCGGAAAATATTGGACAAAGCATTTCCTGGAATTATGAAAACCGAATGGGCATTTATTGCATATCTTGAGAATATTTTCGGTTTTGGAAATTCCTTGGTGTCCAAACATCCTTGGTCTGTAAATACCCAAATTTGCATTTCTTGCAAACTATCCTAAGAGCAAGACAAACTTCATCTTTTTGTTGTTTCTGGTGGATCCGTCTATTCGGAGAGGAATACACTAATTAGGTGAAATCTCTTACGACCGCTCGTTTATAGACTTCTGTGGGATCAAGAAGCTCTACGAGTACCGTTTGTGGGAAACTAGATAATTGCAGTTTATTAGTTTTCGATTGATTTGATTGACTAACAGTTGTTGAACTTTGATTGCACCTAGTTTGTTTATTCTTGTGAATCTTCTCTTTTGATATAAGATTCACTCAAATTAGATCGAAGTGTCGACGGGATCTTTAGAACTGTTTGTATATCTAAAGATATCTTGTGATAATCCATTGTTAACTGCCTTCGTTTTGTGCGTGATTGATCACAAGAGATTCAAGTGGTGTTGTGCAGGTTTAATTGAATATTAAAGAATATTTAAAGACGAAGAAGATTTCTTATTGGTTTCTCATATCTTTGTGTAGCACAAACCTTGATCGGATGGGATCCAACTAGAATCAAATTTATTCGATTGATTAGTTGCGTGAGATCTGTAACACCTAATAGTTCTTTTGAGATCTATTTTGATTGTTACAAATCCGAATCTTATTACTTAGGTAATAGAGATTGGATTGATCTAACCAAGCAAAGGAGTTTATTAGTTTAAACGGAAGAACCGTTGTATATGACTTGAGATATCTTTATCTAGAAAGAATCAAGAGAGTTGTTACTAAACAGATTTGTTGTTCCTTTACTGTTTGGAATACGATCCAAAGGAATTGTTCCAGTGCGTGCACTTACTGAATGTCAGAAGCGCAGGGATACTGAATAAACTAAGTGAACTAGGTTTAGTTGCTTGGTCTTAACTATACGAATTTGTATAGTGGCTTAATTATGAGAGTATTCAATTCTTGACTAGGTCCCGGGGTTTTTCTGCATTTGCGGTTTTCTCGTTAACAAAATATTGCTGTGTCTTTTACTTTTCTATTTCCGTAATTATAATTATTTATTATAATTAGAAGTAAAATACGCAAACGTTAACTCCGCTTTACTTGATAGTGATCCTATAGAGTTTGGTTAAGTCCGAACCTATTATCAAGTAATCACACTTTGATTGTTGTATTGTCTCGATCTCGTATCCATAGACGATCACACAAAGTGTGAATACCGATTTGTCGTATTGTCTCGACTTTGTCCATAGACAATCACTTTCGGTAAGAGGACTTATAGGTGGATAAATTAAAGATTGTGGTGTATTTGGGTACCCTCGTCTTTTCAATTGGTATCAGAGCAGGAAAACACGAAAAGATCTAACAATCTGTGTTTGGTGCGATCCAACCTATAAGACATGAGTCAAAGTAGAGTTAAGCGAGAGCGAAAACTAAATAAGGACTCAGTTAACGTATCACAATACTTTGGAAGTTTTGGTTTTAAAAAATGCTTAGAAGGGACATCCTCATCGAGTTCTACGGGCTCAGTTGAAAATACTTCTGAATATTCTCAAGATGAGATTAAGTTAAGTCATGTACTGATGATCAAGGACCTCGATTCTGAAAACCTTACTAGGAGGAGATGAAAAGGTTGTTGATCATGTGAGTATAAAAACTTCCGAGCTACAAGAGTTAAAAGAAAGTTTTGTATCTTGTGCAACTGAACTCACTCTTGGACTAAAAAGAGAAGGAAAACTTCTAGAAGAATTAAGTTGTTTGCAAAATGAAAATGAACAACTTGTTCATGATCTTTCCTCCTTGACAGCGGAATTAGATTCTCTCAAGAATACATCTTCCTTAAAGATTCAATCGTTGGAAGAGAAACTTGCTGAATCTGATGCAAGGAATAACTCTTAACAAAAGATTTTTGAAAAGAAAGAAGGTGAATATCTCTCACGGGAAAAACACCTTGAGGCTGAGCTAGCTGTTGCTCTTGATAAAATCAAGATGTTGGAAGAAGAAGATTTGAACCTGAAAAAGTTCAATAATAGCTCAAACAATTTAACCTCAATGTTAGAAGCAAGTAGAAATCATCGTGATACACGGGGATTGGGTTATAAGGGAATAAATGCTTCAAATATTAGCAAAGAGGTAAAATTTGTCAAAACTACAAATTCTTCTAAACCAGAGGCTTCCACTGATGTAAAAGATGCTCATATTTCTTGTAAAGAAGTAAAACCTGTTAAGCCCAAGAATCATGTTCAACCAGACTCTTCAAGTGAGGCAATCAAAGATAGCACTTCTGCTAATGTCAAGAAGAAGAAGAAAACTCGTTGAGCTCCAATGAAAGTGGATCCACAAAAAGGTAACATTAAAACTCGTTATTCTTATGTTACTAAGCTTTGTTGTTATTGTGGAAATAAAGGGCATGTGGAATGGGGATGCAAGATTCGTAAGATAGAAGATACACTTTATTTTGTATCAAACGAATTGGCTAAGATTGCTCCCCAAAGGAACTCGGATCGTTATTGTCCTAAGTTTAGGCAAAAGAATTATTATAATGATAGTTCAAATTTTTCCTATCGCTCGACAAGGTCATCTCATAAAAGACCTAATTATAGAAAGAGAGATGACTTTGTAAATGTAAAGACAAAATATGATGTTCCAAATTGGAGAAAGGATGTTTTGCAAAGTATCCAAAAGGAAAATGGTCCTAATGGTATGAAGGAGAAAGCCGCTCCTGCGAATCCCATCCATAAATGGGTCCCGAAGTCATCTATATCCAAGAAGGGACCAAAAGTTAGTCATAAGAATGACACTCAATTGATAAATGTTGGTAACAATGTTTTTGAGAGTTTTCTTGAAAGACTAAGGAAAGACATCTTGATGTCTAAAGTCTCTTGTACGAATGTATGTTGTGATAATGACACTCTTCATCACAAATCAAAGAAGAAATACAAGAGATGGAACAAGAGTAAGCAAACCAAGCAAGAGGTCAAGAGTGATTATGTCTTAGCCCCTAGTGACAAAGAAGACAAGGCTCAAATAAACACAACCTAGTTGTGTTAGAATGTGCATGCTCACCTTTGTGCTCAATCTTATAAAGGTTGATGAAGCATATGAAACTGAGCACATGACCTCTCAGTTATTATATGACTAATTAACATCTTTTGGAAAATTTCTTTTCTTCTATACTCATGCCTTCTCTATCTATATTTGAGCTTTTGATAGAAATGATAATTTTGATTTTATGATGTTGATATCTACAGGTCATATATGTGTAGCTCTTGTTTTTACGGTTAGAACGAGCCAAAAATCACTAAATTCGGACATAGTATGCAAAAGTTATGTCAAAAACAGTTTAGTGTTGTGATCCATCACAAGTAACTACTGTAACCGGTCCTAGTGATTACTGTAACCGGTCCTAGTGATTGGTGTGATTGGTGTGATTGGTCCATACGAAGGAGTGTAAAACTGTTTTGCCCATAACTTCTTCGTCTGAACTCGGAATGACCTCATTCTTTTTGCGTTGGTTTCGTAATTCAATTTCCTACAAGATTGAGGTAATTGCAATACTTGATTTTATGTTGAATATTTATGGTGTATTGCATTTGAGTTTATGATAAACCATTGTGTTTCAGTCTCATATATTGGCTCACTTCCTTATGGTTAGTGACTTTTGAGTATAGCCGATCTTTCGATCATATCTTCGTGATTGCCATACCAAAATCATAAGAAAGTTGTGATGTTATATCTCATATGTAAGTCACATATACTATTGTTCTATAAACTAAATATTTGGTATACATATGAGTACTCTGGATTTATAAGATGTTTGATTTCGGTTTTCATTAATGATAGACGCATTTATGTGTCTATTTTCATCTCTATTGTATATATTATTAGTACCCATTTTTGTACTTATTATGGTGTTTTATGTCTTTGTAGGTATTTTTAGAGAAATAAGCTCTTGCGACGAAATTGGCTCGTAAAGTGGTGCTTTACACCCCAGGATAGAGTACTAAAGGCACCCCAGAAATGCACCGGAAGCACCCCAGAAATACACCGGAAGAATCCCGAAAAAGTGTTGGAAAAACCCCAGAAAAAAGTGTTAAAGGCACCCACCAAAATTACTAAAGGCGCCCTAAAAATGGATAAGGGCACCCCCAAGGCCGTCGAGCTGCTAAAGGCACCCGCGTTTTGGATTCAGGGCACTTCACCTTCATCGTTTGAAAAATATTTTTGGCGGGAAAAAAATTCATTTTTCTGCAGAATTTTCTGTTGGATTTTTGGACGTGATTTAGTGAGATTAAATCCCTGAAACTTAATGGGTAGACGTGATATGACTATAGAAAGCTGGTATGGGTGTTGTTTCCGATCAAATTTGGCTTAATTACGTGTTTCAATCCAAAACAGTGCACACAAGTTTTCACGGGTTCAAGTGAATTTGACACGAGTTTGAGGCATGTAATGCATGAGTTTCGAGTGTGTTGCACTACAAAGATTCATGAAGAAGATAAATAACGAAGTTTGACAGCTGAGAACGCGTGGAAGATCAAAAAATGGAAATTTTAGCCGTGGAGAATAATATTGATAAATGAAGATTATTTGGGAGATATGGCCGGATTAAATGAGGATTAGGAGTATAAATAGATTTCTACAGGTACAAGGAAGGGTTGTGGAGAGTTTGGGGAGCTGAGAAGAACCAGAGAGTCGAGAAATCAAGTTGCAGGAAAACTCCATTTTCTGCTGCTGCTGCTGCTGATAAACGCGAAGAACATTAGACGCAAGGTAACCGTCGTTCTTCAACAGTGACAGCGACACAAGGATGAGGGTCGTAATGCGACAGTGTTAACAACACTTCATTTTTATCGTTCTCTGTAACAGCTCAGTTTGTAACAAACAGAAGTGTTACAAACCCGGTTTTTGTCAATTTTCTCCTATTTCATCATTTGTGAACCATTTTTGAGCAATAATAAAGATGAATTTTGAGCATATTTCCATGATAATGATGAGCTAATTCTCGCGTAACCAAGACATGGAGGAAGCTATTGTTGCATGAATAATTGGTAATTATTTTACTTTTCTCTAATTTTGCAATTTATAATTCACTCAAATTACTGCTTTGCATAATTTTTCCTAATTAGTTGTGATTCAATTAGATAGGTTATGCTTTGGTTAGATAATCTATGCTTAAGGGATACAATTAATGTTTGAGAATATGCTTGATAATTTGTGAATTAAGAAAAAGATATTTTAAAAATAATTAGAGTTTTGGAATTCTTATCATCATTTATTCATGTGTAATAGTGGAATCTAGTGTCTTGGTTATTTTCACTCTAAAAATTAAATCCTTAGTCCCAGTACCTCTTGCACCAATTGTACTATTTTTGTATATAATTTTTATTGATTTTAAAAAACTCGAATCTTCACAAATCTGAACGAACCCATTCTTACCACTATTTAAAATTACATCAATTAACCTTAATAATCGATCTAATATGATGTAACCCTTATGGTTTGTGTGACTTTTTGATTTAGCGGGATTAAGTTCTATCCCATGTTGGTAGGCCTTATCAAAGGATCATAAGGTGTTCCGATTGAAACTCATATGTAAAAAGTCACAATGTGTTGAATCAATTTGTGTTTACATGAGTTGTGTTTAGCATAAACATATGTGTTTCGGGTTTTCAACTTTTGCTATTGACACGCATTAGTTAAAACTGATTCAACCTCTCTCTGGTAAAGGTTGTCTTTGTTGTTGTTCTTTTGTTCTTGCGAGAGGATGATAACATACATGGGGAGAGTTCTAACTTGAACTTGCGCTTAATGATATATCTTTCTGGGGAGAAGAGGATGCGGAATCTGAGGTAACGAATTTGTTAGTTAATCGTTTTCCTGTTTAAGAAAAACTTGCTTATATTGCATATATTTTTCTTTTGCTTAACAAAATTTTGGTACAATTGATATATTCCAATATGATGTGTATGGATGTGTGTGTGTGTGTGTGATTCAATTGTTTCCGGTTAAGAAAAACTGTGTCAATTTATTTGGCTTATTGTTTGGTATCTTCTTTATTGTTTGGTATCAAGTGTTTTATCTTAACGAAATTTCGGTGCAATTGTGGTGCTATAATGTCTATGTTTGTTTCAATTGCTTCCGGTTAAGAAAATAATTGTGTAAGTCAATTTATTTTGGTTTGTATGTATTGTTTATGGCTTAACAAAATACGAGATCATTTGTTTAGTCCAATTCGATTCCGGATAAGAGAAACTAAGTTAATTCTGATCTTAGTTAGACTTATCAAATTGAAGGATTCGGTTATTCAAGTCTAATCGAATGCCTTGACAAGAAATACTAGTTAACTTACCAAGTACTTTTCTTGTCTAAAGTGAAAGGTCTAAGTTATTGTCTGAATAATTAGAACCTGATGAGAGAAATAAAGGTAATTCTGATCTTTATTTTGGTCTTATCGAAATAAGCGATTGTATTTGTGCAATCGGTTTAACAAGGGAACTAAGTTTCTTAGTGAATTTGTTAAACTACAAGGGAAAAATTGCTTCGGGCAATAGTTTTCCTTGATAACATATTAAAACTAAATTACTTGTAGTTTCGGTTTTACTATTGGTTATCTAAAGTGGTATGTGAAACCTTCATGCTTAACTCTTATAGGTTGTATACAAGTCTTTTAGATTTGTAAGATCCTTTCGGGTTTGACCTTTATTTGCTCGAACCTTTGTCATTTTGTGACAAAAAAGGAGAGAAATATATGGAGTAAACAAGTGATTTGCAATCACTAAAGAAAGAACAATTGTGCTTAAACGTTATATCTAACGAAAGAGTAAAGCATTGACTAAGGGGAAGAAACATATCATTTTGATGTGAAGTTATCTTGACTACAAAAGTGGAATAACAAAGATGTTCGGATTGAATATCTACCTATCTTACCTTTAGGGGGAGTATAAGCTTTGTTATTCAGATGTCAACAACGGCATTTATTGATTAAATATTTGCAGGTTTTTGTGCTGTTGAAACTTGGAATCAAGCGTATGTATAATGAATTCTTATAATTTGTTTATCCATATGTATTAAGAGTTTTGTCACTAAAATTGACAAATTGGGGATTGTTAGAGCATAGCTCTGTTGAACCCACCAAGCGTTGGTATGTCAAGTTTGGTTGTCATATTTTAGTTAATCAAAACTCATCTAAGAGTCGCTTGATTATGTACTAGAGACAACTTTGTATATGTTAGATTAGAAAGTCTTATGAGACATACAAGTATTACTCGAAGACCTGAAGAACGTGAAGAAGTAACGAGCTACAACGACGACATCATCCTTCCTCTTGAGGTAAGTAATATTGACTTGAACTGATTCATTCCTAACGTATCTTTCAAGCCGTGCTATATTGAACACATAACTGCGAAGCTGTGAATGGATATTTTACTCTAGTAGTGAGACATGATCATATGATCATAGTAGTAAGGAATTAGACTACGAAGTATAACGCTTATCTTTTTATATATAACATCGACATAATCTTATGAATGCTATTGTGATTTTATGTATGGGTAAAGGTGAAGATTTCATCCTAGGAAACAATGTTTTACATTTGTTTAAAGGAAGTACATTCATGAACTTGTTTATGAATCGAAAGGGAAATCGCTAGACTTATTGGTATTGTTATTCATTGCATTGCATATGTAACGGACAAGAAATTTTTCCCTCTAGCGGGTTGGATTTCAACCCATCCAACAGGGCTAAACCCCCATTCCGTCACTCAAAAGTATAAAAGGATATTTCAGAAAGATAACAACAAAATGAATTCAAGCTGCAAATTATAACTATTGTCTTAAATGTAAAAGCTCAACGATAGAAGTAGAAGTTTCCATGAAAAGAAAAGAAACAACATAGAAATACTTGACATTCACAAGCAGTGAAGTTCAAACTAGAAAATAATTCTTTATGTAGATACCAAGCAGGTTGATGAAAGTTTCTTAGTACAAGTATTTGGATTTGAAATTAAAAATTCTGGACAATGAACATCTGAAAATAGTCAAGAAAGTTTTACAAAACTAAAATTCAACTTTGCAAATTTGAAACATTTGTACTTGGTAAAATCCAATCAAGGTAACTTAAGATTAATACCCAAACACCCCATGATATATATATACAAGGACAACGACACATACCATGTTGTGTACTTAGCTCCACGTTGTAAGCTCTTCCCAGCTTACCACATCAAGCTAGCTCCAAACTCTGTGGGAAAACAAAACAAAACAAAACGGGGTGAGCCCACAGCCCAGTAGGGGTTATAACGGAATCGAATGTCATGAGATATACAAATAAAATGCCAAAGCTTAAAGCATCAATAGAGCATAAAACTAGAATCTGAAATTCATAAGTAAATGTAATGCATTTGTTCATAAACATTTGTAAGCTGCCATTCAATTAAATTCAGATAGAATTACTCTACTATTTACAAGGCCAGCACCAACGTCAGGGTAGTCCGATACCAGCCACCATTATCAAACAAAGGGTCTTCCGGGTTGCCATCCGTAGATGGGGTGCCAATTAAGGCCCGACGATCCTATAGTAGAGTTCTCTAGTTTCCAAATCCTGTTGTCACAACGGAAACATCACAAACCAAGTTCTGAAGAACCTCGTAAATCCATAATTGAAAACTTACTCAAATATAAGTGTCGGCAGCATTTTCAAAACCCTTACCAAAACCCATTTTAGAGAGCGTAATATAAGCTTGTAAATCCAAGAAGTGGGCAAATCCTCTTGCAATGTAACAAACTCAAATTATTGGAAATCAATAGCTCAATCATAATTAGCCATAGGTAGCAAACCCACTCACCAAGATGCCAAAAACACGAGCACGTGATTTAGTTCCAAGTACAGTTCAAATAACAAAAGTGGGATAAATTTCTAGCCAAAGTGGATGGTGATACAACCAGCTACAATGCAAGTAAATAGAATTTTAATATGATGGAAATGTGGCAAGAATTTGAAACAGCAAGAGCGCACAATGCAAATCGTAAAATCTGAGGTCTAGAAATTTCAGTTTTGACTACTCGTAATAAGAAATTCGTAGAAAATTCATTTGACAACGGAATACATCAAACTTGGTCTCATTGGAAAGCTGAAAACACCCTCTTTAATATAAAAATTATAAGAACAAGTAACTATGTTTATAGCCGTGTCAAAATGTTTCAACAAAACAGAACAGAAATCCCGTTTTCCAGAAAATTGTAGTTTTAGTGGTCTACAATAGAAAATTCATTAAGCGATGGAATTGAGCAAGTTTGGTCTTGTTTGAAAGATGAGAGATCGCTATTTAACATAAAAATGATAAACAAAGGTAATAAGGTGTATATCTGTTCCTGAAAGTCTGAATAAAACAAGGCAGAAACATGTTTTTAGCAAAATTGCAGTTTCGGCAGGCGACAATCAAAAATTCGTTCAAAAATCATCAGGCGATGGAATTCGACAAATTTGGTTTGTTGGAAATATAAGAAAACCCACTTCAACACAAAAATGATAGGAGAAAGTATAATGGTTCATAGCTGTGTGAAAGAGTTCTTCAAATCAGGACAGCAACACATGTTCAGAAATTTTTTAGTTTCGAAAGTCTCTATTAGAAAATTCGTAGAAAATTCATTAGGAGATGGAATTCAGAAAATTTGGTCTCTTTACAAAGCTGAGGAATCCCTCCTTAACATAAAAATGATAAGCAGTTTGATAGATATGTCGAAAAGTCAATACCAAACAGGACATAAATTACGTTTTTCAGAAATTTCAGGTTATTTTCACAAACATGTGATGGGCTATCTTTGAAACTCAATTTGGGAATTGAATTTTGGCGAAAATCAGCACTTAAATAAGTTCAAACCATCCCTAATCTCCAAGTATGAAATAAGTATTTTGCTTGTATTGTAAATCTTACAAACCCATTCAAAAAAAAGAACACCAAATCATGAATTTTGAACCAAGTTAAGGCAAAGTACCAACCATACCACTTTGAATAGTTTTCCCTCAAAGAATCTAGTTAAAGGTGAAGCAACAGAAACCCATTTCTTACTTTGCAACAAACATGCTTTATAAAGAAAATCATCAAATTTAAGGATTAGAAATCAAGTTGCACAAATTGAAGATTAAATCCATTTGGGTGACAAAACCCCCTACCTTATCACGAATAGCAGCACCCAAAATTGAGATATCGAGCACCATGTTTCAAACGACAAGCAAGGATTTCTGAAATGTTAATTCAAACACAATCCAAACTCAATCACAACTGAAATTGCTTTGTGGAAAAAAAATGAAAATGGAAGAAAACCTTACCTGACTCAAAATTGCAATCCAATTAACAATTTCATAAATGGGTTCATTAAATTCATCTCAAAAACGACGGGTTCTTCTCTGAATTTCTAGTTTCTTAAGGAGATGAAGAAAGTGGAAGAAAAGAAGTAGAAAGTGCGACCAGGAGAAACAGGGAGAATAAAATGAAATGGGGACTAAAAATCTGATTTTCTTTTAAAATTACAGCATTATCCCTCAGCTCTTCTTCTGATGACACATATACACCCTAGGTGTCAAGTAGGTCATAGTAGACAACACTAGTCTCAGTCAACTTTATGTAAACACTAATAGAACACTTCCCTTTCTATAAGGGATGACTGAATCTGTTAATAACACCTTACTTGGCACTCACCTAGAATTCAATATGCAAAGCACAATAACACTGGAATGTGTGCACCCACATTGCACGATCCCATCACCATAAAGACGGGTTGGGTTCACGCCCAAAACCCAAATTAAAATTTCCGGGTATTACAACATATCTTTGGATTACCAATATGTGTGAGATGGTAGAACCGATGATAACTTGTTATGTATCTTGGTATAACTAATCACAATTCCTGACTTATGATTTGGTATGACTAGTTTTGATTAATTAGTGTAACCGATCGTAAGAAATCACCTGAGATAGTATGATCGATATTTGTAATTGGTGTGACCGATCCTAGTAATTGGTGTGACCGATCACAAAAGAGTTGTGTAATCGATCCATGTAATTGGTGTAACCGGTCCTGGTAATTAGTGTAACCGATCCTAGTGAGTGGTGTGACCGATCACAAGCAATACCATGAGTATATGGTAACCGGTCTTGGTAATTAATGTAACCGATCCTGGTAACCGATGTAACCGGTCCTGGTAACTTGTGTGACCGATCACAAGTGTTCCAGATTAAGGTATAACCGATCCTAGTGATTGGTAGAACCGATTTAACCCATGAATGTGATTTGATATTTGATCAATCACTTAGTTGTCTTGGAAAACAGATGAACCAATTCTAAACTTTTTTGGAAGTGTGGTATAATCGATTCCAAGATTGTAATATGAAAAAGGATTTACAAAGAAAAGATGTCAACGTGCTTTGAACACGAACAATAACTCTTATCTTTTATTGTTCAAAGATATTCCTTAATTACTCAAGGAGATCTCGGTCAGAAATAAATTAAGAATCTTTTAATTAAGGTTGTTAGTTTTATATACTTTAATTACCAGCAATTAAATGCATATCTCTAGAGAATAAAAATTAATAATGTGCATTTACTAATTGGAGATTTTCTATTGAGGGGTTTCGGAAGATATTAGACAAAGCATTTCCTGGAATTAGGAAAACCGTATGGGCATTTATTGTTGAGAATACTTTCGGTTTTGGAAATTTCTTGGTGTCCAAACATCCTTGGTCTATAAATACCTAAGTTTGCATTTCTAGCAAACTATCCAAAGAGCCAGGCAAACTTTATCTTTTTGTTGTTTCTGGTGGAGCCGTCTATTCGGAGAGGAAAGTACCCTAATTAGGTGAAATCTCTTACGACCGTTCGTTTAAAGACTTCCGTGGGATCAAGAAGCTCCACGAGTACCGTTGGTGGGAAACTATATAATTGCAGTTTATTAGTTTTCGATTGATTTGATCGACTAACGGTTGTTGAACTTTGATTGCACCTAGTTTGTTTATTCTTGAGAATCTTCTCTTCTGATATAAGATTCACTCAAACTAGATCGAAGTGTCGACGGGATCTTTAGAACTGTTTGTAGATCTAAAGACATCTTGTGATAATCCATTGTTAACTGCCTCCGTTCTGTGCGTGATTGATCACAAGAGATTCAAGTGGTGTTGTGCGGGTTTAATTGAAGATTAAAGAAGATTTCTTTTTGGTTTCTCATATCTTTGTGTAGCACAAAGAACATCACAAGACTACCGATTGTATAATTGGTAGATGATAAACATCACGAGACTACCGATTGTGCAAATAGAGAAATTCAAAATTCCATTGGTTTTTGAAAATTTTAAATTTGGGGCTACTACCATAATCGGTAGAAAATTAACATCACGAGATTACCATTTTAACTACCAATTATAATTTTCGTAACACAAACCAACATACATCAATATTAACTACCGATTGTAGTATTGTCTACCGATTATGCTAAGTTCTATGGGCTAGATTGAGCTGTTAGATTGGTCAAAAAGTGTTGCAAATCAAAAAAAAAAAAAGTGGTCTAAAAGTTAACACTAGTTCTCTCTCCTAGCAAGTGCTCGCAGTTCAACTAGCAGCGAGATTGAAACGCTGAATGATTCAGCGCTGAAAAAGTGATCTCAACGCTGAACGATTCAGCGCTAGGCGAATATTCCAGGGCATTAGCGCTGAACTATTCAGCGCTTGGATGGGCGTTGTTCTATTCAGCGCTAAAGGCTGGCGCTGCACAATTCAACGCTTGACCTTTTTTTCCTACACCTCCTCCACACCACCAACGGCTATTTTTTTTCTTCAAAATTTGATTTTCTTAATGTTTGGCAATTTGTTCCAACGGCTATGTTTGTTTCAAAATTTAAGAATTTACCAAAGTAAGGGAAATCTTCCATTACATTGCAAAACAAGGTTACAATGTTTTTTTAAGAAATTTAAAAAATACATTAAAATTAAAATAACTTAAAACATAAAAAAGTACATTGAAATTGAAATCCTACTTCTAAATAACTTAAAACATAAAAAAAGTACATTGAAATTGAAATCCTACTTCTAAATAACTTAAAACATAAAAAAGTACATTGAAATTGAAATCCTACTTCGGATAAGTGGCGATCCATGACGGGCCAAAATCTCGTTCTTCCATATTTTGTAGAGGGTTTCTCCCAATCCTGTAATTCATTCAAGTTTTGGCGTAGGATCTTCATGTCAGCTTCTCTTTCTTGTGTTTGTGCCAAGATTGAAGAGTTTTCCATGTTCTTCTTCAGGTACTCTTCCTACGTTTCATACTTGGCAACCCTTTGTGCTTGTGCGTTTTAAAGAAGTTCGATGAGTTTATCCATTTTTTTATCTGCTTTCTGCGATGCTTTAGCCTCACGAGCCCTTTTCTTTGCTTGATCTCTCCCTGCACTTCTAACGTCATCTGTTTGTTCGAAATAGCGTCTTCTACGAGATATGTCTGAGGTTTCAGAATTGAGCTACCAAACCTTGCCATATTTTCCAAATCTTCATCCATAGTATCAGCTTCATTTTCTTGAATAGGTTGAGTATGTTGAGTAGGTTGAGTGGAAGTACCATCTCCATCATCTCTGCTTCATAATTCTGTTGTCCAGACGATACTGGGGAAAAAATGTATTAGACAAAGAATGAAAGGAAAAATTTAGAGAAAGAAAGAAAGAGATCAAAATTGGAAAAAAAACATCAACAAAAAATTCAAGTACTTACATAATCATGTCCATTCAACCCCGAAGGTTTGTTTCGGAAGTGGGGCCTAACATGTGAAAGATATCTTCTCACTTCGGTTCTCAATGTGTTGCACCTTGTTTGCAATGACTTTTTATCTCTTTCGGTACCATTAGGGCCTATTCTTTTATTGTACTCTTCGATAATCTTCCTCCAAAATATTGCACCTTTTTTTTATCTTTTCCATGAAACGGATCGTTGCTTGCTATAATCCAACCATAAATTAGTGCCTCATCTTCTTTTGTAGTAAAGTGTGTCATAATTTTGTATGGACAGAATTATGTGAAGAAGATGAAGATAATCAATTGATTTTGGTGTGAGGGATGAAGGAGAAATAGTTCTCTATTTATAGGGTAGCCTGAAAATATAGCTGTTGAGGTTTCAAACGTCCACTCAATCAGAACCGTTGAGATTCAACGGTCATATTTGATCTGATGGCTGAGATTGCTCAGCGCTGAATGGTGCAGCGCCCCAGCGTGGAATGGTACAGCGCTGCCTTCCTTGCCGTTGAAAATAACGACTAGTTTTTGATCTTGCGGCTGTTAGGCAATGACTCAGATCATTTCTTCTCTCTATATAAACTCAACACATGAACTCAAAATCCCCACCCCAAACTTGTGAAGTTTCACTCTATTCTTCTTCTCCTAAATTCTCAATTCAAAATTCAAGCATGGTTGGATTCTCAATTGCCGAAGACAATGACTTGGTAAGAAGTTTTCGCAAAATTAACAACACAAATCCTCTCGACAAGTCTCAAACAACCAACATGTTTTGGGAACAAGTTGTTGAAGAATTTGTGAGAATCAATGGTAATGCTAATGGAAGATGCCAAAAACAACTAAAATGTCGTTTAGCAAGCATCAAGCGTTATTGCAAGATTTTTGTCGTTTCATTAAGGGCATCAAATCATAATCGTGAAGATGCTTTGAATTTATACCAAAGGATCATGGAATGCCTTCATTCATATCACCGCTTTGGAGATATTTTGTGGAGATCGAAGTTGATTTGAATGAAGTATATGCATGAAGAAGTATTATGAAGTTCTAGTTAAATATGTAATGTAATTGTAAACGTACTTAAGTGAAAAAAAAAAGAGTATTATGGAGTTTACAAGAACTAATTAAAATGTCTACTTATTAATGAAAACGTGCTTGATTCTCATAAAATGATCATAAAATGCTTGAAATTTACTCTCTATTCTCATAAAATGCTCTGTCTCCTTGAGGGTCATATTGGTCTTCATTGGTGTCCACGTCGGTTGTACCCTCATGAACTTACGGCAAGGCATCATCCATAAGCATGTTTGGAATATCACCATCTCTCAAACCTTCTCCGTGTCGGTTCCAAATGTGTGTAGTGAGTTCCAAGAGAAGTTCCGCCCAAATTGCATGGTTGTACAATATATGAGGAGCTAGCCTGACGTTTCCTTGAATTGGCGGTTGAGGTTCATCTCCCGTGATCCTCCCCCAATCCTCATTGAGATATTCCAACTCAACACACATGTTGTGCATTATCAAGCACCCTCTCATAATTGCATTCATGTCCGATTTTTTATGATAACGACAAGGTTTCAATATAATGCCAAACTTACCTTTTAGACCACCAAATGCACGTTCTATGTCTTTCCTTTTGGCTTCTTGGTATTGATTGAAAAGAGATTCTCTATTGTTTGAGGTGGGTTTGTACACTTGCACGATGCAACCATACATAGGATATGCACCATCTCCTAGGTAGTACCCCTTGTCGTAATTCCTTCCATTGATTTGATAATGACAAGGAGGTGCTACACCAAGAAGTTGTCTATCGAACAAACCCGAAGCATGCAAGACATTAAGATCATTGTTCTGCCCACCCAACCCAAAATAGGAATGCCAGATCCATCTATCATATGTAGCTACCGGCTGCAAAACAACTGAGGGATATGACTTATAGCTGCAGTGGGATCCTGCTTGATCCATTGGACATGCTCTCCATGCCCAGTGAAAACAATCGACACTACCAAGCATCCCATGAAATCCTCGAGCTTCATTCTCTGCCAAAATCCTTTATGTATCTTGAGCGGTAGGCTGACGCATGTATCAACCATTATAAATCCGAATAATTGCATCCATAAACTTAATAGCATAATAGTAGATAGTGGTTGCTCCCATTTGGGTGTAATCATCTAAGGAGTCGGGTGCAACACCTTTGGAAAAATGTTTCATGACGGCAACCATTTTCATATATGGAATATGACCAAGAATACCGTAAGCATCCACTTTTGGCAAAAATCATGGTCATAATCACAAACTTGCTCTAAGATTCTCAGAAAAAGGGGACGAGGCAAAGAAAACCGACCTTTGAACTTCTTTGGCCCATACATACAATTGAAATTAAAGTATTGTTGCATCATACGAGCATCTACACGTTTTATGTGCACTGTTTGATGGGTCTTGACTTCATTCGGGATGGGTTGATGTATTCCTTGCCTCCTTTGTGACTCCAAAATTGTAGCCACTGCTAGAACATTCGTTTCAAAATCATCTTCATCATCCAGAAGATTGAACAAAATTCTTCTCAAAGCTCCCTGCATAATGTACCTAATACAACGAAACATAAAGCTTTTATAACACCGCATTAAAAAAAAAAACTTAAAATACGCCACAAAAAACACGCCATTAAAAAAAAAACTTAAAGCACGCCATAAAAAACAAATAACACTCCATAAAATAAATAGTACTTAAAAAGTATAACACTCCATAAAAAACAAATAACACTCCATATGGTTTCATAAACACTACGACAAGTAATTTAATTCAGGTCAAAGAAATTATGGGGTTGTTGTTGGATGAACTGAGTATCATAAACATATTAGTCTCGCTTTTTGCCAACAACGCATCGGTAAATTCATTTCCTTGTTGTTGATATTGTGATGTAGTAGCCCCATCTTCGACCGTAGGGGTGTAAAATTGTTGACCTGTAGCCCATTCATATGTACCACCTAATGTGAGGTCTTGTGATGTAGTAGCTTCATTTGGATTGTTTGGTATTTGGGATTGGATAGATGGTACTGAAGAAGATGTAGATCTGCTAGATGAGGAACATGAAGTTGTAGCCATTTTGTATGTCTCGTCCCATACGAGTTGATGAGCTCCAATCTGGAATGAACATTGTTGTTCCATAAACCTAAAGCAATCATCCTACAAGTATATAAATTAGAGAATTTAGTCAAATATTCAAGAAACTTAAAATGAAAATGAGTACAAATGTAAATGTACTTACCAATGTCAAATTCATCTCCCGAAAGTTATACGGACAAGCAACCCTTGGAACTTGTAATTGACGTGCTACGCCGGCTTCATTGGAAAATGGTAAACTGAAATCTATCTCCGGCAGTTGTGATGGGGCTCATTCTGTGTGTCATAAGTATATGTTTGCGACATCATGTCAGGAGGCGGATGACTAGGAAACAAACGACGAGGAATAGCTGAGCTACCCAATGTTATTTCATCGGCGTTCTGTGCATGGTATGACTCAGTGATATAAGGTCCAACACTCTTCTTCTTCCACCAAGTGTTATATTGATCCTCAGTGACTGCATAATAGTCGGTGACCTCTACAATCTCTCCGTCATCAATTGATTCCAAATTTGGAGGATTTGCTGGGACTACAATCTCACATGTAATCTGCCTCTTGAATCTCTCTGCCAAGTAACAACTAACTCTTGTGTGTTTTTCCAGGTCAAAAAACAGAACTCTCCTTTTGGATACCTTTAGTGCGTTTTCATATTGTTCTCCCACAGAGTACTCGCTATCTGCCCATGGTTGCCAATTACATGATTCACTTGTTCTAGTGTCAATTTGTATTCTTGCGCTTGTGACTGAGTGTTTCCTAGTATCCTTTTGGCTTCCTTGATGTCCTCTCTTCCTTGATGCAATCCTAATCTTCTTGAAGAAACAAATCTTTGGGAAAACATCATAATGTCCTCCAGGTGTCTGAAAAAGCAAGGGTTGCATGTTGCGGAAGTAATAATAGTACCAATACTCAAGTACCATAACCATGCCAGCTAAATTCGTACCCTTGGTTGACCAATCGTCGAGATATTTATAGGTATTACCTAACGAAGCTAAACCCCAATCATATTCCCCAACTCTATCTAAGTTAGCCAACAACAGAACCCAACGTTTATCTACTCTTCCAGTAGAATGCACTAGAAGAAAATGATCAAAACACCATATAAAGAATGCTCGTGTCAATGTCTCTGCACACCAAGTATTATCCTGGTCTTTTCTACTTTCAATGTACTCTTTCAAGATAACTAAGGATAATGAAATTTTCTTAGAGTCTCATGCATCATGATTTTTGATATCCAAAAAATATAAATCATCTAGAGCAGGATATGTTAGATCACTACCCAACGGCGGCATAACTACTGGTCGTTTACTAGGGTCACCAGTGGGAATTCCCATTAACATGTACCTATCTAAAGGAAGGAGGCCAATTTCAAACTCCCGAAAATGAAAGCTCTTCGTTTTTGACCACCATCTCTCAGCTATGGCTTCAACTAAGCCTCTATCCCCATTGGCGAAATCAAACTCAAAAACAGAAGAAAAGCCACAATTGTCACAATATCGCTGTGCTACCGGACTATCTTTCACTACAATTTTGTAATACACTTCAATATCTTTCAAACTACCTCTAAAGCTTAGTTTGCGAGGGTCTTTCGTAACATCTTGACATACATGTTTATCACAATTCTTTGATGAAACTATATCCAACCGATCTAGCAATTTATCCATACTCATACTACAATCAATAACAAACATGAAAACAAATATCAATCATACAAACTAAATTATCAAAAATAATTCATTATCATTCATTTTCATCATACAAATAATCAAATTATCATACAAATTTACCTACAAACTAATCATATAAATTATCATTCATTTTCATCACAAAAATCAAAATTTCATTTTTTGTTCATCACAAATAATCAAATTAAACCCCAAAAATTCTAAAAATCAATTTCAATCAAATATCATTTAAATCATGTAAACATATCATCTAAATCATGCATTGTATCAACTATCAATCATCAATTTCATCAAATTTTCATCATAATCAAAAATAAATAATAAATAAAAACCTAAAATTTTAAATCCTTACCTCAATCAATTTCGTGGACGGAATTAAATGAAAATACTCTCAAACGATCAAGAATTCGATGGAGAACAAACCCACGGAAGGATTTGAGAAACAAATTTCTAGAACTCATGAAGTTGGACATGCATTTTCGTGAGAAATGGGAGAAAGATGAGTGAGAAGTGAAAATGGGGAAGAAGATCGAGCTTCTGTTGAGATATCGTTTTTTTGGGCGCTGAATGGTGCGGCGCTTTCAACACAATTGACTGAGTCAAGCGCTGTTATGTGCGGCGTTCACCTGGGCGCTGATTTATTCAGCGTTTCGCTGCTAGATTAGCTACCATAGTACTTAGGAGGTTGCCCTAGCTGACGTGGACTGCTAATCTAGCTTCTAGATTAGAAGACCATAGGACTTAGCCCTATGAAGGGCATTTTAGACATTTCAAAAAAAATGAGATAAGGGGAGGCTTTATTTTAGTTTTGGGAAACCCTATTTTGTCTTATTAGTCGCCCCTAATTCTTTCGGGGTCGCCCCTAAAGACGCCAGACTTTTATTTTGGTAAAGAGAATAGACATTGTATGGCCAGCTAAACTATTGACAATCCTAAATTATGATATTAAAAACATTACAAGAGAATAGTCTTTTGTAATAAGTATGATATTAAAAATACTGGGAAAAGAAATAACCTATTGACAATCCTAAATTATCTAAATATCCAAACTTGGAACCATGATGTAATGATCCACTGAAACTCCCGTTATGGAACAACCGGAAATCTAATGTTAAATGCACGAGGCAAGCCTCTTTTTTGGGGCAAAAAAAAAAACAAAAAAACATGGTCATGCTATTACATCTCGAAGGAAAGAAATAAAATTTCGGGTAGGCTTTCTAAATTAACTAGAGTTGAGAGAGTTACTAAAGTATGGAAGAATTCTTCCCCTGATGTAATCAAATTGCAACTCTTAGAAGATGCAAACCATATAACTCAATAATTACTCTTTCAATAAATTCCTTTTCGTTTCAAAAAGAAAAAAATATATACGTTCTTGTTAACTGTTTTTTTGGTTTGCTAACCATTTTTGTTGAAATTAAAAAATCGTCACTCCATGGAGCAACAGGTACTAGATCTTTATCCAACAACCATGTTTTCACAAGTTGGCACGGATTTTATCCTAGAGCTTGGATAAAGATAAACAAGAGCAACTAAGTGACTGACATTTGCCGGTTAGGAAATGGGACCGACTTCATTTGCCCCTAGTTTTAATTCGCCTCCTGGAAAAAGTAGAGACGTTTTCAAGACTATTCAGCTCCTGGTTTCAACCACATGAATAAAACTACAGTTTTTCTAATCTTTGTCCCCACGTTTCTTCTTCCTCTATATAAGCTTCACCCATCCCTTCACCACAGAAGAAAAAAAATAATTCTATATCCCTTTTCAAAATCTTTTACCAAAAACCTTTGTCTTTGTTTAAGCACTAATCATTTCGTATTTAGAATTCTAAGCCTTAATCTTTTAAAAGTTTGCATCATGTGTCGTGGGATGAAAGAACCATTGCCGAGTGCAAGGTTGGAATCTTCGGCCGCCACCAAAAGTCTCAAAGATTACTCAACTTCTTCTTCTTCCTTGGAGAATGATGATGATTCATTTTCAGTGTTTAAGGGGGTTATTAGGAATAAAATCAACGAGATCAAGTTAAAACAAGCTGAGGAGTCACTTAGGAAAGTCATGTATTTGAGCTGTTGGGGTCCTAATTAAAGGTCAATTACTTAAGTTTCTGTTGTAGTACTAGTTAAACTTAACTGTGTATATATTTCCACCAGTACTAGCCTAGTAGCCCGCACTTCTTGTTTCTTGATCTAGTTGTAGTAATGGAAACTTTGTATACATTTCATCTCAATTAATATTCAGTTTTATTTAACTTTGATCCACTTTGTTTCCAGCAAAAATAAAAACAGATTAGGTTAATTTAATGGAGGCAGTTTTTTACTTTTTACTTCATTTTAGCTTGTACATTGAAAAAAATACAAGGCAACGTAATAAGAATGGTCATGAAGTTAGTAACTGACTTAAAAGCGCACGTCCCGCAAGCAACTGGTCCCAAGCTGGCTATTGTCGATCAGCAACAATGCGAGTTGTCTGTCTCCCTGTCTGAGTCATTCTAATTAGACCAGCTAGTGATTGTATTTAGTAGGAATTGTTGGTGCAGTTTTCGTACCTAGTGGGAGGGTAATAAGGTAAGCATAAAACTTATCACAGTGCTATTTGGCTCCCTCTTTTCCACCCCTATTCACCTTCCTACAATCTAAACCCCACATCTGGGAAATGGTGAACCCTATCAGTACCTGAATGTGAATCTAAATCTGAATGTGTGGTTGAGATTGTAGAGAGGTGAATAGGGAGGTGGAATATAGGGAGTCAAATAGCATTTTTGAAAACTTATAGTGTGCTAGAAGGGCAACTGAGTTGTCAGTTGTGTGTGTCCGTATTTTCAATCTCAAATGTTGTTTATCGGTACGGTGGTTGTGATTTGTGGATGAAAAGCTTAATTTTCCATACTGCAATGTTGACCGGACACTGGAAATATTTATTCCCAAACTAATACGCCAAAAACATTTTCCGGTATCCTGGTAGTCCGTTTTTCTCAACTAGATACATCTTTTGACTGAATATAAACAAAAAGAAATTCCGAAATTATAAAATATAAATCGAAATTTTCCACTATACTTACTGTATTGAATATGATTTAAAATTTTCTCTCAAGCCTTATTTAGATTTATTTTCTTCTATGTAGGAATGAAGGAAGATAGTAGCAAGAGGAGTCGGTAGACCCGCCTAATTTTGAGCTTTACTTAAAAAGGGAGGATTGCTCGCATTCTTATTTTCACACGATGTTATATTTTTGTCATTAATTATTTTTATAAAAATCAAACGATTTTAAGCTAATATTTTAGGAATATGTTCGCCTTATAAAATTCTACATACCCACAAAAAAACACATTCTTAAATGTATAACTTTACCATCAACCACTTTAAAACACAACAATTGAAAACAAAGAATTTTCAATCGTCAAAATTAAGATTGCTGGTATGCAAGATTTTTTTTTTTTTTTTTTTTTTAATATTTTTTTTTTACTTATATTGAAACAGAAGGAAAGTTACACAAGAGTTCTCCAAAATGTTGGTTTCCCTTATCTCATCAACCTGATGTGAGATATTGGTGTCGGCCAACATATTGTTAACCCCATTTTCTAAACTAGAAATTACAACTGAATTTGAAAAACATAAATTTGAAAAACAGAGTGTATGAAGTCAGGTATCAACAACCATTATTGTTTATGTATTCTTTTTTGGCGCGCTTCTTTTGCCAAAGTATCAGACACCTTATTGCCCTTCCTATCCTTATATAAAAACCCCAAGAAATTTTCACATGTCTGCATAATTCTAACTAATTCTGAAACTATAGCTTGATTTCTTTGAAAAATGTTACTTTGCTTTTCCTGAGCATATAAAATTAACCTCTGGCAATCACCTTCCACCCAGAAGTTCTTTAACTCCATGCTCTTTGCCCAAAATGATGTTTCTAGCATATTCAGAGTCTCTGCTTCTTCTACCGTGGATGCATTGAATGACCCAACTGTAGCTTGGATAGCTCCTCCTGAATCAGAACGAAGAATTATACCATACCCAGCAGGAGTGCAAGAATCAATCCAAGATGCATCAAAGTTAACTTTAAATTGATTTGTTAAGGGTTTTGACAATCCTCTATTGTAAGTATCATTTTGGCTTTGTAGAACAGGGGCGGAAATAGAAGTAGAAGTTACTCCCTGGTTTAAGTGTCTCAAGGGAGACCAAAAATTCAGGTGCCTCTGGACAGCTAGAGAGAGTTGGATATTTGTGGTTGAAGTAGATGGCGAGATTTGGTATTTCGGAAAGGGCTCATTTTTATGGGTATGTAGATTTATCTGACGAGCATATCTCCAAAATATTAAGACTCAAAGGTGGAACTGAAAGCAAGTGTGACACGTAGAAAATACTGGGAGATGGGAGCCCCATCTAACACGTCCACCTGAGGGTAAAAACTGTTGAGAACCAGCGCGACTTCAAAGGACGCACATCATGGTATTAATCAAGATACTCGTCTGTATGGAAATAAAATAACTATTAGGATACTGAATAGTTAACCCAGTTGTGAGGGGGGAAATGTTAATACATGAATTTTGATAACCCTTAATAAGGGGTGCTACCTCCATCTAAAAGCCCAAGCTCACTGGATTCTCAGGGACTAGACACAAGCCCTAGGCAACTACTCATGAGAAGAAAGGGCAAAAAGGGTATTTGGAAAGGAGTTTGGTTGACGAGAAGGGAATGCGATACTCGGGAATATGATTCCAGGAATATAGTCTCCTTCGAATATGATTCCTTTAATCTTGTCTGGTTTAGTAAGGATTATGATCAATTTTTTTGTTATAATTTGAATTTTATTTTGTGTTACTTTCCATTTAGGAGATTATTAGATTAAAATAATAATAAAAAAACATGAAAATAAGAGATAGATTTATGTATATAATATTTTTTATTGTTTTGTTTCGATAATTATTAGAAAAAAGCATGAAATATATTAGCATATTTATCCGTAATTACGATAAAAAACGTTAATATATAAAATTACTAGGTCTTAACCCGTGCCATAACGGCACGGGCCTTGACGTTAGTTAATTTTTAATATCGTACTAATTGTGTCCTGAAAACTTATTAACTCATATTGTGGCGGTTTTTGTCTTTTAATAAATATGATATAGCGCTTAACCCGTGCCGAAATGACACGGAAATAATTGTTATCTGGATATCAAATTTAATATTTATTAATTATCCAATTTACCCTCCTTATCATTACAAAAGTAAAGGAAAAAACAATAGATATTTCTACTCTGCGGTCCACAAATCTTTAACCTGAATAGTATATGCCTGTAAAACAGGCATCATAAATTTTCGGTAATGCCTTTCCTAAAATAACACTACCGATATAAATTCTTTCGTCGCCGTGGCATAATTGTGACATTCACTTACCCTTGTTTTAGAAAGGACGGCTACGTCTTTATCATCTAGTACGTCGTCTCTGATTTTTATAGTATTGGGGAGGGATCGTATGTTTACCTTAAACAAAGATTGATGATGTAAAAGATAAATGATGCTGGGCTTAGTACATATATCACAATCAACATTAAAATATACGTACTTTGTTGCGGCATGTAGGTACATATAACATATGACAAACATATATACCCAAAGAAACTTAAGAATTGTTATGAGGGTCACACTTCACTTTTGATTCATGCACTACTTACAAATACATTTTACATGGATTAAATGATCAACCTAATTGATCCAGGGGTTGTGCAGCTGAGTTTACTAACATCTTAGGTAAATGCAACCAAAGAAATCCCATTCACCCCATGAGTCGAGTATTGGTATTAAAAGAGCCCAAGATGGAATGCTTCTATCATGTTTGTTGAGAAATTTCGTGAACATCTGCAAAACGACCAAAAGTAAGTTAAAAATTTGTGTTGCTCAAAAACTAACCAAACAGGGCCATTAAAACTTTACCCCAACTAAGAATTCTAGAAAACCCCAATAAATCAATTACTTGGAACGGTTTTGAAAACTACAGGGTCGGCTCCATCTTTTGCTAGGACCTCGACCTATTTCATTTATCATGCGTTGCTGAGTTGGGTAGATAGCTTAAGTGTTTTCATCATTCTTTCTTTCTTGTTCACCATAATCCTGTTACAATGATGGAAACATTCTCATTAGTTCCAGAGAAGTGGAGCACCCGATATACTTGCGGATCTTCCTTAACATATTTGCATCTCTTGATGACTCATTTTTGGATCGAATTTCATCCACATGCCCTCCTTGATTATTAACCGATACTCAATGTAAGCAAACTAAGATGACGTCCAACCATATACTCGACGTCATTTTGTCGCCATGTGATTTATAGATAAATTTCAACACAACTATTCTTTAAAGTAGTATTGTACCCCTCATGCAGTATGACAGTAATTTAGAATATATATATATAGGTATCCATCGCAGTGAAAGAAAGACACTAAGACAAATAAGGTATCAAAACCTGCTGGTGTAGCCATTTTAACAGGTCTAAACCTAATAGAACAAAGAAGTGTATCCTGTAAAATGTAAAAAAGGAGATTCCTGCGCTGACCATAAGTTGTGGATATATGTGCAACAAACAAATGGTGCGGTTAATAAAAAAAACTAATACACAGTTTTAAAAAGGTGTAAAAGATCCTAAACTTATAGAGGGGGAGATGGTTTGACCCGTCGGGGTGAAGTGATCCCCCAATGAACCTTAAGAAACTGTGATTCTGCAAGAACAACAAAGAGTTAACAATGATTTGTGCGGAAAGGTAAGCAAGAGTGTCAAAAACTAAATAGAGAGACAAATATTATGATGTTCCATATGCAAGGGGTGAATATAGAAATGATTTTGCATTACATGTACCATGTACATAGACGAATGTTAGAATGAGCCTCCAAAGAACACATGAATATTTGAAGCCAAAAAAAAGATGGATGTAAGGTTTAGATGTACTAACTAAAATTATGATTTAACGCTTCACAAAGTGGAAGAAACGGATAAAGGGAGTTACCGATTACTTTGTTGATAGGATTATGAGACATGAACCCGATTAACATTACTTTGTTTCCATTATTTCTTCTGAATCAACTGCATCAGGTCCAACTACATATATGAAAACCCATGCTGCTTAGAACTCCCCTAACAACCCTATAATACCATCCGGAAAATGAGCGATCACACTGGAAAAGTTCAAAAATGAAGTGTCTAAATTCGATGGAAATCATGAGTTAAAAAGATGTAAATTAGGTGATCAAAACTTACAGAGGGGACTGTGCTAAGTGATCTTTAGTGCAGATATAAAACTTTGTACTGCTTCATACATTCTGAAATGGTTTGGATTGCGAAGCAGTATAATAAGAGACATGATTTTGAAGAATAACCTAGATAGTTCTATGTGTCTCCCCAAAAAAACACATTGATGGTAAATCTGCAACTGAAGACAACCAAATCAACACTAAGCTAGCTCTAATTTTTTAAATGAAACCCTCATATTTTAATGAAAACAAACCAAATCCCAAACAAAAAGCCAACAAATCAAAATAAATTTGGAGATTCAAACCTGTTTGGCTTTCACGAATGCTTCCAATGAATTTGAGACATCGGTAAAATCCATCACCAAACTGTGAATAAAAATCCAAAGTCCATAAGAATGAGATTTGAATGATAAGCAAAAGAGGTTTTAGTGATTCCACTAAAATCAACACAGATTGAAATGGCTCATGCCGTCGATTTTCTGCAATGATACCGACCCATAAGTTCAATAATAATCCCCAATTGATGTTCTTATTCAAATAGTAAGTGTAGGACAATGTAACACCTTGGTGCCAAAAATTCAAGTGGTAACAATTATAATCAAAGATTCAACTGGCACAATCTAAGTTTCATATAGAAAAAATTGAGAAGAAACCCTTAATATCAAAATTGAGAAGGAAATATATAGAGGTCCAGTTCATTTTCAAGGGTTTAGGCTTATGTTTACTTCTTCTTAGGAGATCCAATAATAATGATTGCTGAGGTGAACTTGATTGACATCTCTGACCTTTGTTAGTCTGGACAGTCTGGTATCCTGAAATCACAGTGTAGAAGCTTGAAGAGAAACAACACTGTGGTACATAATAAAGAACAAAGCATATGTATCTGGTTAAGGAGGAAAGCAATAACAACAATTAGCATCAGCATAAGAAATTCAACCATTATGATAACGAAGTTGGGCAACAACTTAAGATTTAAACATAGATTCAGGGCGTCCATTTGAATCCTTCGTTAAGAGCAAAGTAACAATCTTTTGGCATGAATCGTATATTGTTTGCACAAAAAATGAAGTTACAGAAGCAACCTTACCAATCAACCCCCGAGAATCCATCCAGAGCAGTGATCAACCCAGATTTCTTAGTAATATGCACATCTTGAAATCCACAATCATCATCATGAAACCATCCAGATATAGTGATCAACCCAGATTTTAGTAATGTGCACATCTTGAAATCCAGAATCATCATGCATGAAACCATCCAATTCCTCTAATTTATGATTCTATTTAGACTTTGGAGAATTCTCTAGACAACTCAGATGAGAAGCTCAAGAGTTTTTGTGCCAATTTCTCTCTCTGCAAAAGTACCGTTGTAGAAATCTTGGGTATCTTTTGGGATTACATTAATATCTTTTGGGATTACATTAAAAAAAAGGAAGAAAGAAAAACAATTGCTTGATTTAGTTTTACTTACAGATCTTAGGTCTCAACCCTTCGGAAAAAAAACTTTAGCGCCTCTGTTGTTATGGCTAAAGTGTTCCCGAGTTCTCTTATACCCTTAAATATATCCTTCCAGTGGAAAATTAATTCCTCTAGCCTCTTTGAAATGATCAAAAAGTGACCAAGTGAAAAACACCTTAATTAAATATAACTATCTTAGATTGGCCTAACTAAAACACAGATTGTAGTATGAAAACTAAAGAAAAATACAAAAGGAATTGGGGAAAGAAAACGTACCTCTTAGTGAAAAAATGCTGTGGGTTTGAAATCATTCGAAAACTAACCAATTATCGTGATTTTGGGGATTTCTATAGCTAGGGATTTCAATTGCTAAGTATTTCAATTGTTGTAATACTAACTTAGTCGTTCGATCCTCATGGTTAGAGTTGCAGGTGCGATAGAGAAACGAAGGAAGAAGAAAGAAGGGGAAGAGGCGTTTTCTTTTGAAGTGAATCCATGTGAGAGAGGCTCTTAAGAAAGGCGGTTAATGTGAACACGAAGGAAGAACCACAGCCGTAGATTTATCTTTGCCAAGGACAAATCCTGAGCACTCTTTACATAGGCAAAGTTATCAAAACTGTGCTATGTATTCTAGATGAAGTACATAGCATATAAAACGTGAATACATGGGTTACAATTTTTTTTTTATTTGAAAGAAAACCTGTTAGAGCATAGCTCGGTTGAACCCACCAAGCGTTGGTATGTCAAGTTTGGTAGTCATATTTTAGTGAATCAAAACTCATTTAAAGAGTCGCTTGATTATATACTAGAGTCAACTGCGTATAGGTTAGCTTGAAAGTGTTAGGATGCGAGACTTACAAGTATTACATGAAGACTTGAAGAATGTGAAGAACTATGGAGCTACAACGACAACATCATCCTTCCTCTTGAGGTTAGTAATATTTGACTTGAACTGTTTCATTCCCTGACGTATCTTTCAAGTCGTGCGTATTGAAAACATAACTGCGAAGTTGTGTATGATACTCTAGTTAGACATAGTATTAAGGAATACAATACGAGGTTTATTGCTTAACCATTAAACTTTGTATATAAGACATCGACATGATCATATGAATGCTATTGTGATTATGTATGGGTATGAGTGAAGATTTCATCATAGGAAACAATGTTTTACATTCGTTTAAAGGAAGTAAGTTCATAAACTCGTTTTGTGAATCGAAAGGGAAATCGCTAGGCTTATTGGTATTGTTATTCATTGCAAATCTATTTTGAATTACAAATATGTGTGTTTAGTATAACCGCTCATAAACTTGTTTATGTATCTTTGTAAAACTATTCACAAGGCCTGACTTATGTATTGGTATGACTTTTATTAGTGAAACCGATCTTAAGTAATCACTCAAGATGGTATGATCGATGCCTTTTGAATAGCAACTTTTATCTAGCCATTGGGGAACCGATCATAGTAAGAGGTGCAGCAAATTTACAAGAGGGGAATCGATCCTTGTAAGAGGTGCAACACGTTTTTAGTAGATGGGGGAACCGATCCTATGAACATGTGCAACAAGTTCTTAGAAATGGGGGAACCGATCCTATGGACATGTGCACCAAATATAGGTAGTTACCATAAGTTGTGGGGAACCGATCCTAGTACCTAGTCAACCGAGTTTTGGTAACTAGCGTGACTATGCACAATACTCACATGGAGGTAGAACCGAACTTGTTTTGGTAGAACCGTGAAACCCATGATTGGTGATTTGATAAGATAATAAATCACATAGTTCTTGGAAGTCAGATGAACCAATTCTAAATTCGTTTGGAAGTGTGGCAAATCGTTTCCAAGATTCTAAGTATGAAAAAAGGACTTGCAAAGTAAAGATGTCGACGTACTTTGAACATGTGCAGTAACTCTTATCATTAATTGTTCAAAGATATTCCTTAATAGCTAAAGGAGAATCCCAGGATCGAAATAAATTGATAATCTTTTAATTAAGGTTTCTTAGTTTTTATATGCTATTTAATTTCCAGCAATTAAATGCATATCTTTAGAAAATAATAATTAGTAATGTGCAATTACTGATTATAGATTTTTCTATTGGGATTTCAGTCAATATTTGGACAGTGCATTTCCAGGAGTTATGAAAACCGATTTTGTGTTTATTGCATATCTTTGAGAATATTCGATTTTTGAAATTCCTTGGTGTCCAAACTTCCTTGTCTATAAATATTGAAGTTTGCATTTCTAGCAAACTAATCCTCAGAGCCAACAAAACTACCTCAGTTGTGTTGTTACCGGTGGAGCCGCCTATCGGAGAGGAGAGTACCCTAATTAGGAGAAATCTCTTACGACCACTCGGTTTAAAGACTTCTTTGGGATTGAGAAGCTCTATTAGTACCGTTGGTGGAAAACTAGATAATTGCAGTTTATTTTAGTTTTCGATTGATTTGATTGATTAACGGTTGTTGAACTTTGATTGCACCTAGTTTGTTTATGCTTGAGAATCTTCTCTTCTGATATAAGATTCACTCAAGCTAGATCGAAATTTCGACGGGGATCTTTAGACTGTTTGTAGATCTAAAGACGTCTTGTGATAATCCAACGTTAACAGACTCCGTTCTGTATGTGATTGATCACAAGAGATTCAAGTTGATTATGTGCAGGTGCTGATTGAAGATCAAAGAAGATTTGAAGACAAGAAGACTTTTTGGGTTCATAATCTTTG
>JAJJMB010007708.1:16133253-16198333 GCA_023531105.1 Papaver atlanticum
AGGAAACTAGGTGAACTATAGGTTTAGTTGCTTGGTCTCAACTATACAAAGTTGGTTTGATTTTGTATAGCGGCTTAATTCTGAGAGTATTCAATTCTGGACTAGGTCCCGGGGTTTTTCTACATTTGTGGTTTCCTCGTTAACAAAATCTTGCCGTGTCTTTTACTTTTCTATTTCCGCAATTATAATAGTTTTATTAAAATTAGAAGTAAAATACACAAACGTTAATTCCTATTTTACTTGGTAGACAATCCCTAGAGTTTGGTTAAGTCCGAACCTATTATCAAGTAAACATACTTCGTTGTTGTATTGTCTCGATCTCGTATCCATAGACGATCACACGAAGTGTGAACCGATTAGTTGTATTGTCTCGACTCAGTCCATAGAAAATCACTTTCGGAAAAGGACTTATAGGTGGAAAAGTTTTAGATTTAGGTATATTTGGGTACCCTCGTCTTTTCAAAACCGATTCCCAACTCATGACGTTAATTAAAGAAGATTCTTAAAAATATATATTCATGTGGCAGTCAAAACTGTTAACTACGGTCCTGAGACCCAAACTCTAATATCAAACTCTAATATTAAATTTTCTAGGACCTAAATATAACTAACACTGGTCACAAAATTGGGATGCGAAGTCAAAATAGCCCAAATATCTATAATATAAAAGAAAATGCTTTGTTTGGTATGACCCTCATTTTGGTCCGGACGGATACTGAAATAACAAAAAAATCCCTCTGTGTTTTTAATTCACAATTCAATTTTATCGGAAAATTCTATTAATATGAACCGGAATCAAAATATCTGTTCTCACTTCCTTCACCACCACCACCTTAGCCGTAACCAGCAACACCATCACCTTTTTCGTAACCAGCTTCGCCACCAAATCATAACCAGCACCACCGATCCACCACCAAGTATCAAATACAAACCATGATCATAACCAGCATCATCATCGACTCACCACCACTACCTTCGCTACCACAACCACCGCCAAATTAAGTCTTTTTATACTTCAATTTTGTTCAATTAAAACAACTAATTGTTCAAAAATGATTTATATAATCTTCAAAACGTCTCGAATTTAAGAAATTGGATCCGAAAATACAGAGAAACAAATTAAGAAAACAAGAAAGAAGCAGAAGAAGAAGCTCCAGTTTCCTAATTCTATCAAATTTCATCCATAACTCGAGTCATATAGAATTTGAATTTTATAAAAGGATAAATACAGACCGAGTAAAATCTCCCCCCCTTTAGTGAGAGCAAGAATCTCAAAGCTCCACTCTTTCTGGCAGTCCGATTTCCCGAATTTAAAATTCATCCGTCGGATCTGAAGATATTCCGAAATTTATTTCCGTGTGAACTTTTCATGGCATCCATCAGATATGATTTGCATTTATAACTTATCCGTTGGATCGAAAAGGACTTCGCCTAGATATGTAGATTATTTGGGGGTTTATTTGAAATAGTAAACATGTATAAGGACCTTACATAAAAACTGCACTATTTACTTTGCATCTTTTTGGTTCTTGTCCTTTGTATAGTTCTCGCTTCTTGGTTCCACAACGTGTATCGCACGTACACTCTGCTTGTTGTATTAAAAAAATAAGAAAGAAAGAAAGAAATATACTCGAAATAGACAGTGGAAACTGGAAACACAATTTACCCTTATGCATCAAGGATGTTTAGCCTGAAACAAAAAGAGAAAGTTAGGAGTTTTGAAGCTTCAAGGATGCATCAGGCTAGACTACACGGTTTACCCTTAAGTTTTTGGAAGATTTTGACATTTGGATAACATGTGTTTGGGAAGATGCAGCGTGGATTAGTTTACATTTAGTGCTGCAACATATGTGACATTGTAACTTTCTCATGTAACTATTCTTTTCTTAAAAACTAAAATTAACCAAATTACTCTTCGAATTTTATTATTGAGACATTTTACATTCTCAATTTTCTACCTCGCTCACGCTCCTGATAACTAAGCAACCACCCCACACCACAACAACTTCCATCACGACCACAAAGATATTTAAATATCAAAATTACGATCTCATAGAGACTAGCTACTCAGGTGAGGATCTAAGTAGCATTGTTTGCCGTGAGCATATTACAATAAGGGAATGTTAGTGCCACCATCACCAGAAGATGGGGAGTACACTTTAGCAATCGAAATAAGTTTTGGCATCCAAACTTGCTTTAGGGAATTAAAATAAATTTGTCTAAAGTAGCAAAATAAATCAACATTTTCTTTTATGAGCTCACAGTCTGTTGATCTCTGCGGAAATTTCCATTTCAGTTGCACTTTCTTCATCAGTTTGTTGTCGTCGATCTCAATGGTGCAAATCCTCTTCTTTTGTCTTTGGTACCACCCCATAGCTGGAATTACTCCCAGAGTGTTGCTTTCTTCAAGAGAGCTCACTTCACAGTGGAAAGCGTGATGTCCTTTGAGGCTTTCTCCATCATCAGTTAAAAAAACCCACAATAACAATGGATAACCTGGAATGCCACATGCTATAGCATATCACAATGGGTTTGTGATGAGCAATTATGGTCTGTATTTGGGCTAGCTGGTTTGTATTTGGGTTTCTGTTTGGGAGAAGATCTGAGGACTGGTTGTTGCAATATTTAAGATGACTTCTTATGAGAGTAACAATAGCTGCAGGGTACTGTTGGTTGTTTTGGAAGCGCTTAATACACCTAGTCTTCCATATGTACCAAGTAGTAAGAGCATACACCTGGTTCCATCTTACATTAGCTATGATCCATGTTTCTATCCAATTTTAAACACTAACCGTTGTAATGTCTATTATACAATTCATACCAAACCAGACTGCTTTGCTAAAAGGGCATTTTAAGAGGGTGTGGTCATCAGTTTCCATAGAGATGTTATACATGGCACAAGTGGTATTTATAATTGATGCACATCTACCCAGAGAGCTGCTAACTGGTAGGATACCAGTGTAGCATTTCCACACAAAGACACGGATGCGGGGGAGGACATCCAAAGACCAAATTTTCCTCCATATTGGGTGCAATGGGGGAGATCGGGGATTATTAGTCGACAAACCATGAATCAGGTACTCATATACTGATTTTACTGTGAGATTTCCTTTTTTGATTAACGGACAGACAAAAGTATGCTAGTTGCTAGGATTTCGTTGAAGATCGATGCTAATGATGTTTTGGACTATTTGGGTTGGTAGGACTTGTTATAAGAAATCAGTATTCCATTCCATGGAATCATGTTGCAAAACATCACTAACTTTACGCAAGGTATTGTCAATTGTTGGCTTTATGTGATTCCGTTGAATATGATTGGGGGTATTTAAGGGTATCCAGTTATGATCCCGTAATTGGATTTCCTCTCCATTCCCTATCATCCACACAACCTCGTCTTGTATGATTTTTAGTCCGTTCCAAACACCCTTACAAAACCAAGAACAATTTTGTTTTGGTTTGGAAATACTGAGAGGAGAGGTAGTTCTAAAGTATTTTGTTTTAAGAACTTGAAAGGTAAGAGACTTGGGGTTTTGTAACATTCTCCAGGCTATTTTGGTCAAAATTGCAATGTTCAGTTGAGCAAACTGTTTGAATCCTACCCCCCACCCCCACCCCACCCCCATTAATGATCGGAGTGCATATAGAGTCCCAAGCTTTAGGGCACCAACCCCTAGTGGTATTGGTAGGTCTGTAAACAAGCATACAGTGTCTAACTGCAAGTATACAGTGTCCTAATGTAACACAGGGCAAGCACAGGTCGATCCTCAGGGACAAGGTGGGTGTAAGTTGAAGCTACGGCCTTACTAAAACTGATTCTAAACAAGAGTAACCAAAAGAGTTTGTTTTGTCGATACGACTGAGAGGTTGGTAGTGACTGAAATAACAAAAACGAAAGCAAAGAGTAATCTAACAAGCAGATAAATAGGGTGCTAGGGCAGTCGAATCTACCTCTTAACCTATACTAAGTCAATCTAGTTTCAATACTACTCTTTTCCCTTGTATAGACATCGGTGAACTTCTAGGCTTTGCCGACTATCCAGATAGCAGTGAAGATTCTAGTCTGCTGCACATCAAAGGGTGGTTTCAGGAGGAAGGTTTAGTATCACTAAGATAATTATCTAATCCTAGTATTAGCTGCCCTCTCACAAAACAACTAACCGCAGATCAATCACTTAGATGAGTAAACAATCATGATATGGATATTCTAATCGCAACTAAGGTGTCCCTCCGAAGTACTAACTGTCTGTTTAAAGCACAACTAGTCAAAGGATCGAACAATAATCAGTTAAACATGAGTTGCAGCACAATCAATATAGTGATATTCTAACTACAATGGATACATGGCATACACTGTGAAAGCAAAATGATGAAATGCTCAGATTATATTTATCCAACACATTTCAGTATAACAAGAACAATACCAGAAATTGAATTAAACTTAGCAATATATTAATGGTTTCATCTAAACCCTAACTATGAAATCAGAACATTATGAAGATAATGAAATCAAACCTAAACTACTGCTTGGTGCACTGGCTAATCCGGGCATGAGTTTTACATCAAAACCTCTTCTCTATTTATACATCAATTTCTTCCCAATCACCTTAAATTCTAAAATTAGAGAATACCCACTCACCCAAAAGATGTTTTCCGACAAACCCCTTCTGCAAATCAGACCTTCAACTCTTGATTTGATGTTTGCTTTAGCTATTGAAGATAACCCTAACTCTATATCTCTCAATCCTAGCTTTTAGGGTTACTGTTTTAGAAAAAGAAGATAAGATAGAGAGAGAGAGATATTAGAGGTTTGATTGATTGCATAGGGTGGCTGATAGGTTGGCTGAGCTCAGAAGCGGTCGGGGGTGATTGATGGAGATGGGATGGTTGTTCTGCAGAAGTTGGAGAGAAGAATAAAGTGAAGTGAAGGTGGTGTTTGGTTCTGTTCGATTAGGTAAGAAATGGTAGGTGCTAGGGTGTTGGGCAGGTGTATAAAATCTGATGTATCATGAAGAGATGCCGTTGGATGCTTAGCATTTATATCAAATCTTACGGCTCTAGATGGAAACGGGTTTGGGTATTAGATCTTGGATTTTAACACTTGGCCCATGTCTTTTTCAAAGCTAACATCCCAAGCCCACACCCAGTTTTGGGTCTTGCAAACATCATTCTTCACTTGCGGATAAGGTGCAAACAATATTCTTCACTTCCTTCTAGCGGGAGTTTTCTTGTCTTTCTTCCATTGTCACCAATTCTCTGCTACTTTTGGCTTCTCAATTCATCCAAGCTTTATTTAGTACCTAATAACACAAAGTTAATTAGTAGAAGTATTTATTCTTGAATACAATGAAAATACATAATTTGGGATAATATATGATTTTAAAGCGCAAAAGATGAGTTAATAGCCAATAAAAAGGTGTAGAAATATGCAATATTTGGCACTCATCAAATACCCCCAAACCTGAATTTTACTTTCCTCAAGTGAAACTGAAATTAAGAAATCCTAATTGTACCACTGTCGTTGGTCTCTCGAATGCATTTAGCGGATGTAATAAGCCTCTAAACCCCTAGGTGTCCCTAGTGGACGAGTTGTAGTCTCGTGAGGGTTTACCAGAGGTGTACCCACAAAACCTTCTCTAACTTCAGAGCGTATCAGAGTCCTAAGCATCCAAGGAGCTATGAGGACATAGAGTTTCTGAATGCTAGTAATAATAAGTTAGAAATACCAAAGAACGCATTCTCATCCTTAAGAGTTGAGCGAGAGATAACCATACTATATGAAAGAATTCGGGTTCGAGAGTGATCACAAGCCTCGAATTCTGCCTCACCAATAGGGTTTTATGATAATTGCACTCAAAAAGACCGATTTTCTAGTCTCTCATGTGTGCAGGCAGGAATAAAGAGAGAAATCCTGCACACATTGAATGGTGGGAAGGAGAACCTTCCGAAATAATTTCTGGAGACTCCACAAAATTGTGGGAATAAGAATCTTTTTCCGATGATCTCTAAGAGAGGAAATCAATCATTATGCAAGGATGGGAGTACTCACTGACCTTCACATCCGATCGGCAATCAACACAACTCTCACAGCATCCATAGAAACGTCTTCGTCTTCAGTCTTTGGTTTTCAACTGTTGATGATGAATTTCTGAACTTCGTAGAACCTTGACAATTTCTGATTTTTCTCTTCAATTTCCTTGTTGCTTGAATTTTCCTCTTGAATTCTTCTTCATTACCATGGTGCTTATTAAACAAACTATAGTACTTTTTTTTTTTTGATTTTTTTTAAATAAAATGACAAATTGAAAATAACAAAATAAATAATGAAACTACTAAGCCATGGATGAAGGACGTTATCACTTAATTCTTCACAACCTGTATTGTCTTGATTTTATGAACATCACTATTTCTCATCTTTTTCTGTTTTCTTTGCTCTTGTAAGATAAGTCTTCACTTGTGTATAAAATTATGCTTTTTGTACTGTATCATCACTTTTGAATAAGACTTTTTCTTTTCCTTGAACTGTTGCATGTAAACCTTGGACTATTTCAATCTTCTTCAAATTTTCTGATGTTGCGCTGCTCGTTGATGATGATGTGTTTCTATGGATCTGTTGATGTTGTCGAGAGAGAGAATGGTGCTAACTGCGAATTAAACTACAAGAAGGAGTTTTCATCTTTAGACATCATCCTCATGATTGACAAAATTAGCACTCAAGAGATAAAAATTAGTGCTGAAAGTGGTGCGAAGTTGGGTAGCTCACCATTCCTACCCGGAATTGACGTACGGTGACACACATTCTAAAAGGACTTTTTAGATAGTCACAAAAATGAAGGTCGGTGCCTCGCTTGATGTAAAAATAGGTAGTCTCCACTAAGGGTGATCACAACTCTAATACCAAATATCTTTGTTGCACCTAATTTGCCCACCGACATGGTTAAATCCAACTTTAACGCTCTAACAACTAAGAAACCCGATTGTGTTCTCCAGTTCTTCCAAGTTCAGTTATTTCGGTCAGACTTTCTATGTAAACATAGCTAGAAGCATGCTAGTGACTCTAAAATCTCTACAAGTTGGAGGTTTTATGCAAAAAATTACAAAGATTTTAATTAATAATAATTATTATTATTATTTTTTTATTTTTTTTTATTTTTATTTTTTTATAAATGCAAAAGACAAAAAACTCTATATGCAAAATACTCCCCCAAACCTAAATCTAACATTGTCCTCAATGTTTCTAAAGATGATAAGAATTGATATAGCAACATACCATGAGAACCGTGCTGAGTAGAGAAAAGATAAGAGATTACCGGTATGTCGGCGAAAGCAAGATTAGTGCTTCATTATTCAAGGCTAGAATCCAACATTTTCAGCTGAGATCATATTGGATTAGCACAATATATACAAGATAAAAGAAGACTCAACTGACTCAAGATAGAAAATGTAAAATTACCTACTGGATTATATACAGGGAGAATTCACCATACATTAACAATCTAAAGAGTTGAGGATCAACCCAAAAGACAGAATGCAGAAAATTTAGTAGTCTCGCACAATTATGATAGGACAAAAATTCAAGTAAGGCTGCTAAATTGAATGAGTTACCCCCAAACCTGGATTTTTCAACAGATTCGCTTTTGAGCACAAAATCTAACAATTTCATGGGTGTATCATGCACAAGGTCTAATTCAAAATGAGTTTTGTTAGGAACAGGCAGATATACACATTCCAAATGTGGCTCCTCAAAGGTATCATATTTAGCCGAAAAATAGTCCAAGAGGACTTGGGAAGCACGCAGTTCCAATCCTAGATTAGGTACTCTCAGAAAAGTTGGTTTTACAGTCTCTTTACAGGCAGGATTTAGGCTGGGTGTAGGAGCATCAGTTTGTGACTTAGGCAGGAAAGTAGGCACATTTAAGTTGTTTTCATGTGTAAGATCATTAGTACCATCACACACTTTCCCTAAGTCAGAAACAGGTAAATCATGCTCACATTCAAAGAACAAAACATCAAATCCCACTTCAGAATCATCATTATCCAAAACCTCTGTGTCATGCATAAGAAAATCATATTGAGCAACATACTGTGTTTTAGGCAGGGAATCAGATGCATTTAAGTTACATTCATTTCTAGGCTCAAAAATATCACTATGCAGTCTAGTTTTTCCCAAGTCAGAAGCAAGTAATGCAGTATCATGCTCACAGTTATTGAACAAATTAACAAACCCTAGTCCAGAATCATGACTATCCAAAGTACCCAAATCAATATTAGAAGAAGAATCATATTGTGACCTAGGCAGGGAATCAGACACATTACAGTTATTTTCATGCATAAAAACATTAGTATCGATAGAAAATTCATCCTTCCCTAAGTCAAATACGAGTCGTGCATCATGCTCACTCTCACAGAACAATTGTTCAAGCCCCAATTCAGGATTAAAAGGGGATGGACATAGACTCTGATGTATATGAAAGTCAGAAGAAACACCATGTGTTCATGCCTTTAGCATGGGGTCTAGTGTTTTTGAGCTACTTGACTCCACATCTAAAGTATTAAAGTAAACAGATTCCTCTAACATCATATGTAATCATCATCATCGTCAAAACATGAATAGTTTATCCTATCAGTAAGCATAGTATTTTGAGTCCGTCCACTTCCCTCTAAAATAGGTAAATATTCATTTTGTGAATCATGGATTGGAAAAGAAACACTATTTTCACAATTTAATTCATTAGGACCAACAAACAATTCATATTGACATTCCTCCCTTCCTTCATTTTGTAAATGAATTAAATTCATATTTAGAAATGTATTCAGTTGCTCAATGGAAGGAGGGTGTTCAACAGAGGATATCCTCATTTCAGATGCATATTCAATACATGATTGTGCATGACAAATGGATATTCAGAAGTTTGTCCATATGGATTACTTTGGAGATGGTTATCAATCCATGCAAAATTTGGGTCATCTATGTATTATAGGTCACAAGTCTGTAAATAGGGGTTGTTTTCATACATTTGATAGAAAGAATTAACATGGTCTTCCCTATATTGCCTAAAAGCATGCATTTCAGGGCAGTGCGCAGTTAAATGACTTGTGCATCCACAGACGACGCAAACGGAAGGTTCAACTTGCCTAGTTGGCATAGTCGTGACAGATTTATCATATACATGCATCTCTGAAGCAATGATTCGATCCTCTAACTGATCAAAAAGTGACGAATGTGTGAGTTGGGCATTATAAGAATGTTCATTTTCACCCTGTGGCGAATGATACATGTGCGAATAATCATTAGGGTCTGTATATTTAAGCTCAGGACCCTGAACTCACAATGTGAACCATGCTCGTAAGCAAGTTCTCTGATTAATTTGTGCGATGATTTCTCATCACTAATGGCAGACCAAAATCCTGACATGATGCAGTGATAGACGCATTTATGTGTCTATTTTCATCTCTATTGTGTATATTGTTAGTACCCATTTTTGTACTTATGTTGGTATTTTATCTCTTTGTAGGTGTTTTTGGAGAAATAAGCTTTTGCGGCGAAATTGGCTCGAAAAGTTATTAAAGGCACCTGGGAGGACATTTGCTATTCGGACTCTCGCTTTGGATAAGGGGTAACTCATTTCCAAGCAGCTACTAAACACAAACCGAGACTGGATAGGGGGACTCCACTTCTTCACGGGTTAAAAACAAAAAAATTGGCGGGAAAGTTTGTTTTCACGGAACAGATTTTAGGGTTGAAATTTGGACGACTTTTAAGGAGATTCAAGGGCTGATTTTCGTTGGGTTAACCCTGTTAAGGATAGACAGGCTTGGTATGTGGGTTTGGATTGATTGAATTTGGTTAAATAACCCAGTAGAATCGAAACAGAGGTGATGGAAGTTTCGGGTCTGTGATGAACTATTTTTGGAATTTTAGGGAGACTAAAGGCAAGATTTTCTTCCCAAAGATTGATATCTATCTAAGGAAGAGTTTAGAATCAAAAGGAAAGCTCAGAAACGCGTACAAATTCTAAAACAAGAAATTGCCGCAACTTTGCCGTGAAGAGAAAGGAAGAGATTTTGGAAGATTTTGGAGAGATTTAATTGGTCTTTTTGATATAAATAGATTGTTTGGGTCATATAGAAGGGGTGTCGAGAGTTTGGGGGGCTGGGAAGGCTTGAGGAGGCGAGAATCAGAGATTTACAGGCTCCGCTGCTGCTGCTGTTTCTGCTGGTGCGGAACTGAAGAACACGAAGAACATTGACCCACACAAACAGTCGCAGTTCTGTTACACCAGAGAACTATCGTTCATCTACAGTCTTATTCCTTTGTAACAGTAGTTCTGTAACATCTATATCTGTTGCAAATCCGCTGTAATATTATTTCTCTTCAATAAAAACAACTTTTGAGCCATTATTTATTCTTTTGAGCATGTTTTAATCATGAAGAGATAAACCCCAACACTGGGATGACGGAGGAAGACGAATATCATACTTGGGGTAATTTTATTAATTCTTTTTAAGACTTTTGCATTAATTTTAATTGAAATTATGATTTGAATTAATTGGTTGTCATTTAATTTGATGATGTATGCTTAGCTTAGGTGTTTTGATACATAATGCTTAGGATTTACAATCAATGTTTTGAGAATCTACCTTGGCAAAAATAGAGTCCATGTTTTTCTTGAGCTAAAATTGTCAAAGAATTAATAATTAAACCTTATGTTTTGAATTCGGTGGAATCCTGAGTCCCAGTAACTCTCGCACCCTTTGTAATATTTTTGTATATATTTTTATTAAATTTAAAAACTCGAATCTTCACAAGTCTTAGAGTTCGAATCCTATTTACCATTACTACAACATCTTTGAAAATCACACCAATTTTTGGCACCGTTGCCGGGGATTTTTTTTTAGATTTTTTTTTCTTTGTTCTTTTTTACGTTTCTTGGGTATTTGTCTTTTTGTTGCAGGTTTTGAATCAAAAAGGAATTGGAGACGAAAGACCTGGAGGATTAAAAGCTTGACAAAGCGAAAAGAACGGAGGAAAGACGAAGATATTTTTTTTAATTAATTAGATTTTATTTTATTTTTTTAGATTTTATTTTTAGAAATTGTAAATAGGACTTTATTTTTGCAAATTTTTATTTTTGAACCTTTTTATTTTTGGACATTGGACTTTGGACATTATTTTTAAACCCTACGGAAGGGTATATTTTTAAATATAAACTGTTTGCAGGGAAGGACGACGATTACGATATCGTCTCGGCCCCTCGGGTTCGCACATTGACACACGAGTCAGTGGCCCGAGTCGACTTCAGCGATTCATCCCCCGTCTGGTACGGGAGGTAAGCTTCTAAACACCCGCGAATCCCCTGTCGGCGGGTTTACTGTCTTCCTTAAGGTGCTTATATGTTGAGGCTTTGAATACGGATTTTAATTTCCTAGTAAAGGGCAAGGCCATGCCATACAAGATAAGGGTTCGGATTTCATCACCGTTCTCTTCTTGCCCGTCTTGGGAAAACGATACCTTACGCGAACCTAAGAATTAAAATATTGACTATAACGAGACCGATAGGGTAACGAGCTTAATAGGAAAGTCGTTCAAAAGGATCGTATTGGGTATCTTGTTAGCCTAACTCAAAGTTCAGGTTGATTACTGTAAGTCGATTAGAGACGCCTTGTAACCCAGGGAAGCGTTTCCAAAGAGGTGGGGGTATCAAATCTCCTCTGAGCTTCCCCTACTTCTCTTAGACTTACTTTATTCGGATTGTTCTAGAGAGGTTTGCTAAAACTATACCTAGTTGCCTCTTGGAAGGATAGAAGCTGGTCTAGAAATAATCTAAGGGAGCCATCATGCTTGTTGTTTGCTAGATTTTATAGGTTTGATTTGGTCGAGTCAACCTTGTTTGTGATTGTGTAGAATTCCCTTGCAATTAAGAATGTCGAACTGGTATGATAGAAGCCAATACAATGAGTATCGACCTGAATTTGAATATGGACATCATCATTTTTATGACCATGGTGGGAATAGTAGTTGGGAACGCCAACATTTTCAAGGTTATGGTTCATACCATGGTGAGCCCAATTACTATCCACACACACACCGGTCATATGAGCAAGAAAATAAGGATTATTATAGTGCTAGTACCTCGTCTTTGGACAATACAATCAAACTGTTGAAAACTAGTCCTTATTATGATCCTTCTGTTCCTATTTATGATCCTTCCGTATCTTTAGAAGAGTCTCTTAAGCAGTTAACTGAGCAAACAAATAGGTTTATGTCGGAAATGAATAGACGAACTGCACCATTGAGAAAACTTTCTATAGAGGAATCCCTCAAGCTGATGGCTGAGACGAATGAAAGACTTGCTCGAAATAATCTTAATTTCCAATACAGTGTTTCCAATAATACCCTTGAAAATAATGATAGTTATTTGCATAATCAAGATGACGAGGTTAGAATTGGTAACACTACATGTTTAGATGAGGTTCAACCATTTCCATGCTATTATAATGACGATTATGATGAGGATAGTGTTGATGAAGAATCTGAAATATGTAGGCATAGTGATCAGGAATTTGTTACTCCAATTGAGCTTTATAATGATAATGTTATTTCTAGTTCAAATCCAAATAATTTTAATAATTATTCACCTATTCAAAAGGACGAGGATTTGTCTAGAGATATCCCCGTTTTAGACGATGTAGTATTTCCTTTTGATTACGAAGCCAATAATGGTTTAGAGGAACGAGTTTATTCTGAAAATACTGTTTTATTGTCTAGTGATTTAGAAACAATAGTCTTAGACAAAAAAAATGAACTCGTAGAGATGAGTGAGGATGAACTTGAATTAGAAGAATCAATTGCCTATTTTCAGGAATCTGATGACCTAGAAATTAGGGAGATTGTGACTAGTCTAACTAGAGACACTGAAAACTCTAAGTTTGGGGGTGATTATCATTCTCCATGTGCTTTAACTCTTTGAAAGGTCCCTCACTTGGGACTTGACATATGTGCCTCAACCGTTTTAACAGATTATCTTCATACACGTTTCCCTGAATCTAGTGATGTCCATAAGGAAGTTCAGTTGTTAGAAACCCATCCTCTGGTTGATGTGGTTTACCCAGGCTATGATACCTCGGTCGACTTTGTTTTCCCACCAAATATTTTTCTTCCAAATGTGGGAACATATAGATTTCAAATGTGTCACCTATTAGGTTCTGAGACTAAGCCTAAGTACTTTAGGTTAATAAAATCGACACATTTGCTTAAGAATGACCACTACTCTCACTGTGGTCAATTATGTAAGTCAAACCTGATTGACTTAGAGGATCCTCAATTATTTAGGTTATTATTATGTGCTTCTAAGTTCTTATTTGAGTTTCTACAGACTCTAAGACCTAATAATTTGGATCTCACTTATGAGGAAATGCATCCAATGAAAATATTTTATTTAGACCCTTTCATAGATCCTGAACCTGAACCACAATTAGATATAGATATTCTAATCAGGAAACTAGATAAGGGAATGCTATTCTTGTTCACTTTCTTGGTTTATTGCAATTTCCTTTGGTCAGCTCTATTTTTTGAAGACCCACAGTTATTCCGACTGTTACTTTATGATTTGAGTGACTAATCCTTTCTTAGTCTGGCTGAAGACTTTAAACTTAGCACTTCTTGGGAGGTAACCCATGGTTCATGCAACACGGTAATATCTTTCCTTAACTCTTTTGCTTCAAATGGTAACAGTTTCTCCTTGTTCATGCTTTTAATTTTATCTTTAGAACATTGAGGACAATGTTAGATTTAAGTTTGGGGGTATGAGAGAAACTTTTTAGTTGCAATAAATAAACTCCAGAGCCTAGAAATTTATGCCTATTAAGGATGGCACTAACCAATCTAAGTGGATGGAAGCATTTTGGTTTTAGGAGTTGAGGAACCAATCTGAGTAGATGGAAACATCTATATAGAGTCTATTCATAAAAGCACAGATCTCAGGTGTTAGAAATAACATGATAGTTTCACCGTATCTCGGAATCATCTTATTACTTCTGTTTTTGTTTTTGCAAATTTTTATGTTGATGTCTGCTGGGTTGAAATAGAGTGATTGAGTTACTAAATACAAAAAAAAAAAAAAAAAAAAGACCAGACCAATTAGACCAATCGGAATAAATATTAACACTTGGATAGCAATATGTGTGTCTTCTCCCTGTTTCCGTCGCCTAAACAAGCGTGGAACGCAGGATCCACGGGAATTACCATGTAATCTGCTGACAAGAAGCATGCGCTTGGATCCAAAAGATCTAATCATGTCGTTAAAAATAAATAAAAAAATAAAGGTTTATTATAAAGTCGACCACTGGTTCCCTTGTATATGCCAGCTGAGTTGATGTAGATTTAGGATTGTCGACCACTGGTTCCCTTGTATATGCCAGTTGTGTTGATATTAGTCCAGACCAGTATATCAATCCACTAGGTCATAGGTTCATCTTGGCATTGAAGTCCATTCGCAACCATCTATTTCTATATCCATCTTCTTAATCTATTCATGTGATTTGTTTGATTCCGGATGTTGATGTCCATAGTGCGACTATCTGAGTACAGCTCTGTCACTTATATATGAATTTTAGTATGCTTGAGTGCAAACTCGTATACAGCAATTGGAATTTCGCATCAGGGTACTTCCTCCCGTAGTCAATAAGTATGCCAACCAAGGAGGTTCTTTAGTGCATTCCAAGGTTCTGCGTAGATAGCTAGGGTCTGGAGTAAAGTTTTTGTGGGTATATCTCTAGTAAACCTTCCCGAGACTATAACTCGGCCACTAGGGTCACCTAGGGGTTTAAAGGCTTGTTGCACATGCTAAGTGCAATCTTCACAAGTCTTAGAGTTCGAATCCTATTTACCATTACTACAACATCTTTGAAAATCACACCATGCAGCAACTCCTAAACAGAATGATGTAGCACAACAGACCTATCCCAAAGTATCTGCAGTTCAGCAGTTCAGATATTCTACCAAGGGTGCATATTTATTGTAATCACAAAGTATCTGCCTGACAAAGCCTACCTGTCCTAAATGGTTGTTTCAATTTGATTTAAAAATGATGTTGTTATCTTATCAAGTGGCCTGCTCGTATTTGATAATAAATTATGAAGCTCTTTTCACTAATACAAAATTCAAAACAACTCAGATCATGTAGCAAGCGAAGAGGGACTCAAGCATACTGAGTATTTTTGAGAAACTTACCTCCGGCACGACATAGGGAGAAACTTACCTGGGCGAAGCCACCAATTTTGATCTATTTTCTTTGTTCTTTCTTTCCTTTGCACAACAGAAATTTTAGGCACCTGCTAACTCTACAAAAGCTTTTAGTTTCCAGAGTTGAACAGTTGAAACAAGGACATCAAAACACTAATACTGAAAATTTCAGAACAGAAATTCTGCAATATGAGGATTGGTAACAGTGCTGTGAACTTGCTTCTAAAGATGCTTGTTAGAGTCACAAGGATTCAGGATGACGACAACTTTTTAGTAGCAGTGAACTAACAAAGCTACATACACAGATTACAGACCCTCCTAACGAAGTTCATGTTCAAGGAGATGTCACTAATGATTAAAACTGGCTGTGTAGAATCTACAGCATGACAGTGATTTCGAACTATTTTTCTGAATTGTTAACCAGGGCAGACTAAGTTTAACAGAAACTACATAGTTGCAATGGCGCAGATCCGGGGAAACAATGCCACATAAGCTAACACTTGGAACTATGCACACAGAACTGCCAAATCAGGCAAGCAGCAATATGCAATTCAGGGAGGCAATGCTTATGGGAGTGGTAACATATTCACACATACGTGCAGATAGATACAACGATTTTCAGCGACTGAGATATGCTCATAACAAATTTCATCTAGTATATGCTGCTCAAACACCACAGGTTCATGCACAAAAGTGTGTCGCAGGGATTTTGACAGGGCTATGTAAAGTAAAACTAGTTTTAGCAGGCATGTTTGTTATAGCATTCACATAGTCATGATAGTTAAGAGGTTTCGAAAACGATACCGCTAGTATAAACCGGTTTAGGCACGCTGACCGCGTTCTTCTGCTCTTTCCCTTCTTTTCCTTGGTTTGTTTCTCAGCACCACAAGTACCTGGCTACTCGAGAGGAGTTATCAATTCCCAGAATTGTGCAAATAAAGCAAAGAAACAAGGACAGTAGTCGTTTATCACTGCTAGTTAACAACTTAGAATGCCATAACAACTTATATGAAATGTACTGATGGATTAACTTAAGCTTTACAGCTCATGACAGGACAACACTGCAAGTATAGACAGGTTCCAAAAGGGCCAAGGAGAACAGATGAAATGCAAATGCTTGGGTTGATATATTACAGGGTGATGAGAATGCTCAAACTGGAGGTTAACTTGCAGAATCAAAATCTGTATTATAATCACTTACTTTACAGCTTGACTTACAGATGCAAATGTTATGAAAAGCTACAAAATTTAAGTTATGCTAAATTATTCACAACTACAGAAAGAATATAAGTGAAAAATGAAAGCAACGATTGCCACTGACTCAGACTTACAGAGATGATACTATAAGACAACGATGCAGGTTCTATACCAGATGGAGTACACGAAAAAGTTATACTAAGGATGGCAGAAAACAGAAATGGTATGCTACACAATAATGATACAGGTGATTATGCTACACGAAATACAAAAAGGTTTTCAGGGAGATGCAGGGCATGTAGACAGATGGACTAACTAAGCTACACTACTATGACAGGCTACAGATTCAGAATATGATTAGATGCACTTTGATGAACAGCTACAAATTATGATCTAAAAACAACGGCAAACTAACAAGTTAACTATCTAAGCTATAGGATTATGATGTAAGTACTTAACTGAAACAAACTTAGCGACTATAGGAGATACTAAAGAGATGAGATGACAACTGTATACACAGATGATTGAAATTAAAAGAAGAAAAAACTACAGCTAATGGATACTTTTAACTAACAGGAAGAATTATGACAGTAAGTAGTGACAAAAGCTGCAGACAACTGAAAGTTTACAAAGTAAATGGGCTACTCTATGCTACAGCTATAATGGCAGGAAAACAAAAGAAAATATAACACATATATAAAATATTAACTGAAACCAGTAAAGTAAAGATAGAAACTTCAGCTACACCGTTACCGGGTCCCCGGCAGCGGCGCCAAAAACTTGGTAGGTCTGTAAACAAGCCTACGACTATGTCTAATTGCAAGTATACAGTGTGCTAATGTAACCATGGCAAGCACAGGTCGATCCTCAGGGACAAGGTGGGTGTAAGTTGAAGCTACGGCCTTACTAAAACTGATTCTAAACAAGAGTAACCAAAAGAGTTTGTTTTCTTGATACGACTGAGAGGTTGGTAGTGACTGAAATAACAAAAACGAAAGCAAAGAGTAATCTAACAAGAAGATAAATAGGGTGCTAGGGCAGTCGAATCCACCTCTTAACCTATACTAAGTCAATCTAGTTTTAATACTACTCTTCTCCCTTGTATATACATTGGTGAACTTCTAGGCTCTGTCGACTATCCAGATAGCAGTGAAGATTCTAGTCTGCTACACATCAAAGGGTGGTTTAAGGAGGAAGGTTTAGTATCACTAAGATAATTATCTAATCCTAGTATTAGCTGCCCTATCACAAAATAACTAACCGCAGATCAATCACTTAGATGAGTAAACAATCCTTATATGGATATTCTAATCGCAACTAAGGTGTCCCTCCGAAGTACTAACTGTCTGATTAAAGCATAACTAGTCAAAGGATCGAACAATAATCAGTTAAACATGAGTTGCAGCACAATCAACATAGTGATGTTCTAACTATAATGGATACATGGCATACACTGTGAAAGCAAAATGATGAAATGCTCAGATTATATTTATCCAACACATTTCAGTATAACAAGAACAATACCCGAAATTGAATTAAACTTAACAATAGATTAATGGTTTCATCTAAACCCTAACTATGAAATCAGAACATTATGAAGATAATGGAATCAAACCTAAATTACTGCTTGGTGCACCGGCTAATCCGGGCATGAGTTTTACATCAAAACCTCTTCTCTATTTATACATCAATTTCTTCTCAATCACCTTAAATTCTAAAATTAGAGAATACCCACTCACCCAAAAGATGTTTTCCGACAAACCCCTTCTGCAAATCAGACCTGCAACTCTTGATTTGATGTTTGCTTTAGCTATTGAAGATAACGCTAACTCTATATATCTCAATCCTAGCTTTTAGGGTTACTGTTTTAGAAAAAGAAGATAAGATAGAGAGAGATAGAGATTAGAGGTTTGATTGATTGCATAGGGTGGCTGATAGGTTGGCTGAGCTCAGAGGCGGTCGGGGGTGATTGATGGAGATGGGATGGTTGTTCTGCAGAAGTTGGAGAGAAGAATAAAGTGAAGTGAAGGTGGTGTTTGGTTCTGTTCGATTAGGGAAGAAATGGTAGGTGCTAAGGTGTTGGGCAGGTGTAGCAAATCTGATGTATCATGAAGAGATACCGTTGGATGCTTAGCATCTTTATCAAATATGAGGTCTCAAGATGGAAACGGGTTTGGGTATTAGATCTTGGGTTTTAACACTTGGCCCATGTCTTTTTCAAAGCTAACATCCCAAGCCCACACCTAGTTTTGGGTCTTGCAAACAGCATTCTTAACTTGCGGATAAGGTGCAAACAATATTCTTCACTGCCTTCTAGCGGGAGCTTTGTTGTCTTTCTTCCAGTATCACCAATTCTCTGCTACTTTTTGTTTCTCAATTCATCCAAGCTTTATTTAGTACCTAATAACACAAAGTTAATTAGTAGAAGTATTTATTCTTGAAAACAATGAAAATACAGAATTTGGGATAATATATGATTTTAAATCGCAAAAGATGAGTTAATAGCCAATAAAAAGGTGTAGAAATATGCAATATTTGGCACTCATCAGGTATCCTCACTAGAAGGAACGATTTAAGGAATCCATTTTCTTGGTTATTTCCTTGGGTATGACAAAGCACGACATTTGATAGGAGAAGAGAGGTAGAAGGTAGCATTGTAGGAAGGAAGGATGTCATAAGCAGTTAGGTGCACATAAATAGTGTGGCCAGAGTGTCGGCCACATGCTTAATCATCACCATTTTACCCGCCGGGGAGAGAAGTTTACTGTTCCATTCTTTAAGCTTAGATTTTAGCTTATCAATTATTGGTTCAAAGCATTTCATCTTGGATCTGTGTGTGAAGAGGGGGATACCCAGGTACTTGTCATCCAGTTTGATTCTTCATACTTTGAGGATATGTAGGATTCCCTTTATTTCTCTGTTGGAAACTGAGTTGCTAACAAAAGCTCCTGATTTTTCATAATTTATTTGTTGGCCAGATCCCAGGCTAAAAAGGTCAAGGATTTTGAAAAGATTTTTGCACTCATTTTTCCCAGCTTTTGTAAAGATAAGACAATCATCAACAAACAAGAGGTGGGAGATGGAGAGCGAGACGGGTGCGAATTTTACTCCACTTATCAACTTTATATTTTCCGCATCTAACAGAACTTTAGACAGAGCTTCTATGCATATTATGAACAGGTAGGGGATAGTGGGTCCACCTGACGAAGTCCCCGGGTTGGTTTGAAGAAGCCTGTTGGGGACCCATTGACAAGGACATCACATGAGGTCGTTCCCATGCATTGGAGGATTAGATCAATCCAAATTTTACAAAATCCCATCTTTAAAAGTATTTTAACTAAAAGTTCCATTCCACACGGTTAAAAGCTTTTCACATGTCAATTTTTAATCTCATATAACCTTTTCTTTTCTGTTTTTTCCTCTCTGATATCATCGTATGGACTATATCATGCGCTACAACAATGTTGTCAGCAATTTGTCGACATGGGACAAAAGACGACTGATAGGGGGAGATGAGCTTGTCTAAGAATGGTTTGATTCTGTCAGCTAAGAGTTTGAGATGATTTTGTAAATGGTATTGTTAAAGCATAACTTGGTTTAACTCACCAAGCGTTGGTATGCCAAGTTTGGTTGTCATATTTTAGTATCAAAACTCATCTTGAGTCGCTTGATTAAATATTAGATTCAACTTTGTTTAGGTTAGACTAGAAAGTTTAGGAATGTTGAGACATACAAGTATTACTCCGAAGACCTGGAGAATGAGAAGAAGTAACGAACTACAACGACGACATCATCCTTCCACTTGAGTTTAGTAATATTGAGTTGAACTTGTTTCATTCCTAACGTATCTTTCAAGTCGTGCTATATTGGAAACATAACATGCGAAGCTGTATATACTATACATATTGTATATAATACTCTAGTGATGAGACATGATCATAATAGTATGATCATAGTATTAAGGAATTAGACTACGAAGTATAACGCTTATCTTTTAAACTTCGTAGATATGACATCGACATAATCTTGTATATAGTTTTATGATTATGTGTATGGGTTAATGGTGAGGATTTCATCCTAGAAAACAATGTTTTACATTTGTTTAAAGGAAGTATATTCATGAACTTGTTTCATGAATCAAAAGGGAGATCAATAGGTTTATTGGTCCGGCTATTCATTGCATATTCTTTGGATGGCCAATATGTGTGAGTTGGTAGAATCGATCTTAACTCAGGTTATGTATTTTGGTATAACCGATCACAATACCTAGATTTATGATTTGGTATGACCGGTCTTGGTAATTGGTATAACCGGTCATAAGTAATTACCGTGAGATGTTATGATCGATCCTTGTAATTGGTGTGACCGATCATAAGTGTGTGTGATCGATCCTTGTAATTGTTATGACCGATCCTAGTGACTGGTGTGACCGATCACAAGTAGATACCATGTTTAGGTATAACCGATCCTAGTGATTGGTATAACCGATCTGAACCCATGTATGTGACTTGGTAGGACCGATCATAACTAACCATTGTGACTTGGTATGGCCGATCACATAGTAGTCTAGGAATACTGGTAGAACCAATTCTAAACTTGTTTGGAAGTGTGGTAGAACCGATTCCAAGAAGCACATCCATGTAAATATGAAATAAGGATTTGCAGTAGTGAAAAGATGTCAACATACTCTGAACATGAGCAACAACTCTTATCATTTATTGTTCAAAGATATTCCTTGGTACTCAAAAAGATCCTATGACGAAATAAATTAAGAATCTTTTAATTAAAGTTTTTGGTTTTATATGCTTTACTTACCAGCAATTAATGCATAGCTCTAGAGAATAAAAATTAGTAATGTGCATTTACAAATTGGAGATTTTTTGTGAGAGATTTCAAAAATATTGGACAACCATTTATATTGGAATTAGGAAAACCTAGTTTGGGCATTCATTGCATATCTTGAGAATATTTTCGGTTTTGGAAATTCCTTGGTGTCCAAACATCCTTGGTCTATAAATACCTAAGTTTGCATTTCTAGAAAACTATCCTAAGAGCAAGGAAAACTTCATTTCTTGTTGTTTCTGATGGAGCCGTCTATTCGGAGAAGAAAGTATCCTAATTAGGTGAAATCTCTTACGAACGCTCGTTTAAAGACTTCTGTGGGATCAAGAAGATCTACAAGTACCGTTGGTGGGAAACTAGATAATTGTAGTGTTATTAGTTTTCAATTTTATTTGATTGACTAACGGTTGTCGAAACTTTGATTGCACCTAGTTTGTTTATTCTTGATAATCTTCTATTTTGATATAATATTCACTCAGACTAGATCAAAGTATCGACGGGATCTTTAGAACTATTGTTAGATCTAAAGACATCTTGTGATAATCCATTATTAACAGACTCCGTTCTGTGTGTGATTGATCACAAGAGATTCAAGTGGTGTTGTGCAGGTATTCGAAGGCAATAGAAGATTTGAAGACGAAGAAGAATTCTTATTAGTTTTCGTATCTTGTGGATTTAGTGCACAAACCTTGATCGGCTGGGATCCAACTAGAATCGATTTATCTTTGATAGATATGATTGATTAGTTGAGTGAGATCGACATTCTCTATTTTTCTCTTTGAGATCTATATTGATTGGGTGTGAATCTAGACTTGACTATTTCAGTAGTTATTGTTTAGATTAATCTAACTAGATAAAGGAGTTTATTAGATTAAATATAAGAGCCTTTGTCAACAACTCATCTTATCTTGTAGCAAGATTGATTAGAGTGGTTACCAAACAGATTCTTCCTTTGCTTCCTGGAATACGATCCAAAGAACTTGTTATTCACGTGCGTGACTCTAGAAGTCGAAGGCGCATGGATACTTAGGGAACTAAGTAGCTAGGGGTAGTCTTCTTGGTCTCAACTATACAAAGGTTGTATTAGATTTTGTATAGATGCTTAATTCTGAGAATATTCAAAACTGGACTAGGTCCCGGGGTTTTTCTGCATTTGCGGTTTCCTCATTAACAAAATCTTGCTGTGTCTTTTACTTTATTTTCCACATTATAATTGTTATTATAATTAAGTAAAATACACAAGTATGTTAACTCCATAATACTTGATAGTGATCCTATAGAGTTTCGGTTATTACCAAACCTATTATCAAGTACACACTTTGTTGTCGTATCGTCTCGATCTTTTATCCATAGTCAATCACACAAGTGATCTTGTTATCGTATTGTCTCGATCTCGTATCCATAGACGATTACACGAAGTGTGAACCGAATTGTCGTATTGTCTCGACTCTGTCCATAGGCGATCACATTCGGAAGAGGACTTATAGGTTGATAAATAAAAGATTATGGTATATTTGGGTACCCTCGTCTTTTCAATTGGTATCAGAGTAGGCAAACACGAAAAGATCTCACAATATGTGTTTGGTGCGATCCAACCTATTAGAAACGAATTCGAGTTCTTATGAATCGATATCTGTTAACGTACCGCCAAGATTTGACGGAACAAACTATCTGTGGTGGAGTCTGCTATGAAATTTTTTCTTCAATCACGCGATTTTAATACTTGGCTATTAGTCGTTGATGGGTATAATCATCCAAAAATAGAAGGATCGGAAACTGAGTATAAACGCTTAGCTGATTATACAAGTGAAAAAAAGACACTTGCAAAGCAGAATTCAGATGGTTTGAATGCAATCATACATGTTGTAAGCCGAGATATACAACATCATGTTTCTACATGTCAAACTTCTGAAGAAGCTTGGAATAATCTTCAGATCGTATTCGAAGGAAACTCATCAGAAAAGGAAGCTAGACTTCAAACTCTCACTTCTGACTGGGAAATCCTTCGTATGGATGATAATGATACTTTTGAAGAGTTTCATATTAAACTATCCGAGATTGTCAATGCCTCTTTCTCTCTTGGAAAGACTATTTCTGAAAAAGAGATAGTGTGCAAGATTCTCAGATCGTTACCATCCAGATACGAGTCTAAGAAACATGCGATTATCGAATCTAATGATCTTTCCTCCTTATTAAGAAGTTCTCTTGTAGAAAAACAAAATATTTTTGTTCAGGAGTGTTTGTAAAGAAGGGAAGACACAAACTTGGCTTTCAAAGTCATTAAAATTATGCCGACTCAGAGTCCGAAAAACCCTAAAGATCATGAAGCTTTAGATGATGAAGATGAAGCTTAGTTAAATAATCATTTGTCTCTTATTACTCAATAATTCAATAAATTATTGAGACATCGGAAGAGAAATCTCCCTGTATCAAGAAGAAATCATACTTCTACCCCGAAGACTAAAGATACATGTGATGATGATGATAATATTCCTCAATGCTACAAATGTCAAGGCTTTGGTCATATTTCTTTGGATTGTCCTACTAAGGATATTCGATGGAAAAGAAATGCATATACTGCGACTCTTGATTATTTCCCTGACGAGGACAATCAAGACTGTGTGTCAGATCATATTGCAACCATTGCGGAAATTTACGATTCTGAAATAAATTCAAATTTAGATATACAAGAAGAGTTCACCTCTAATGTTTTTCAACAAGAGTTTCTTTGTCAAGATAAAAGAATTCAGCCTCTTGAATCTGAAATCAAAGGAATAAAATCATCGCTTGATTAAATCAGATTAAGTTATCTAAATGATAAAGAAAAACTTAACAAGCGTCTTGTGAAAAACGAACTCTATCAATGTTATGAGAAAGAACAAGTATCTAAACTCGTCAATGACATTAACTGTTGTCAAGATGAAATCAGAAAGTTAAAAGTAGAGAATTCGAAATTGAGGAATACACTTGTCTGTCCTTGTAAATCAACTCTTGATGTGCATAAACCAAAAATTAATCACAAGAAAAGGTTGGATAAATCTATCAAACCTATGGGTTTTAATTGGAATACATCTGGACCCTGTTTCTGATGCAGACAATGGGGGCATTATCAGAAAAAATGTCCTAGTATCTCACAGAGAGACAAACACTGTCAGTCTAAAGAGACAAGATCTAAGTCAAAATAAAAAATCACTTCAGAGAGTCAACTAAGGAAATTGAATGATGTGATTTCTAGATACTAAGATCTTGTCTCAAATTTGAGAAAAGAACCTAGCAGTTCAAAAGTCAAAGATTCTCAGATTTGCAAGAATGTTGAAATTTCTAAGGGAAGAAAATTCAACAACCGAAAATTGATAACCTAACTTGGTTATCGAAAACATATGTCCTTATTATTTATTGTAAACAGTAAGGATATATGATTATAAATATTTTAATAAAAAAAAAAATTCGGTTAATGTAATTAAATGAAAAAATATTCTCAAAGATTATGAGAAAACTTCTGTTATTTATAGGAGGTATACCTCTAGCTGCAACTCTCACAAAGTTGAAAAAGTCTGGACTATATTGTTTCCTAACAAGAAACTTCGTCTTGAATCTTCGGATGGTGATTCAGACTCTGTCCAGAGCTTAATCAAGATGTTCCTAATGGAGAGATTTCATCCCTTAATCAAGATCTTCTCAAGAATCATTCACTAAAACTAGATCTAATTTTATGTAAAGTACGGAACATGGAAAAGGATTTGCGAAAGGAAGTAAAGGAAGTCAATAACAATCTTATGAGTCTTGAATCAAGATTAGTGATTATTGAAGATGATTGGAATCCTTTGAGATCTCCTGATCTGACTCAAAAGCAAATTGAGAAACTCTGAGAGAGTTGAAGATTTTTATTTAGAGAAAATACACATCAACGTATTGACTTATTTCGATATCTTTGTATAAGGTCTATTTTAAATAAAACTATCAATATTATTATTTATGAATAAAATCATTATTTTATAATTTTTGTTTCATGTGATAGTTTCCGATTACGTAGCTTGTAAATGAATGTTTATATTTTTGCTATGTGATTTCGGTTTATGATATGTCTGATTTCGGTTTTTATTAACCGTGATATTCGATCTCATATGATGTAACCCTTATGATATGTGTGGCTTTCTGATTTAGCGGGATTAAGTTCTAGCCCATGTTGGTAAGCTTTATCAAGGATCATGGGGTGTTCCGATTGAAACTCATATGTGAAAAGTCACAATATGTGTATTTAGCATGAGTTGTATTTAGCATAACATATGTGTTTCGGGTTTTAAGCTTTTGCTATTGGCACGCATTAGTTAAAACCGATTCAACGTTTCTCTAGTAAAAGTTGCTTTTGTTGTTGTTCTTTTGTTCTTGCGAGAGGATGACAACACACTGGGGGAGAGTTTTTATTTGAATTTACGCTTAATGATATATCTTTCAGGGAGATGTGGCTGCGGAAATTGAGGTAACAATTTTATTTGTTAGTTAATCATTTTCCTATTTAAGAAAAGCCTGTTTATATTGCATATATTTTTTTTTTGCTTAAAAATATTTCGGTACAATTAATATGTTCCATTATTATGTATGAGTTGTTTATGTGATTCAATTGTTTCCTGTTAAGAAAAATGGTGCCAATTTATTTGGCTTATGGTTTGGTATCTTCTTTATTATTGGGTATCAAGTGTTTTTGCTTAGTGAAATTCGGTGTAATCGCGGTGCTATAATGTATATATTTGTTTCAATTGCTTCCGCTTAAGAAAGTAATTGTGCAAGTCAATTTATTTTGGTTTGTATCTATTGTTTTTGAATTAACAAAAATACGGGATCATTTGTTTAGTCCAATTGATTCCGGATAAGAGAAACTAAGTTAATTATGATCTTAGTTAGACTTATAAATTGCAGGATTCGGTTATTCAAGTCTAATCGAATGCCTTGACAAGAAAAACTAGTTAACTAACCTAGTGTTTATTTTTCTAAAGGGAAAGGTCTAAGTTATTGTCTGAATGATTAGATTCTTATGAGAAAAATAAAGTTAATTCTGATCTTTATTTTGTTCTTATCGAAACAAGCGATTATACATACGCAATTGGTTCAACAAGGGAATTAAGTATCTTAGTCGATTTGTTGGACTATTAGGGAAAATTGCTTCGGGAAATTGTTTCCTTGATAACATATTGAAACCAAATTACTTTTGTAGTTTCAGTTTTAATATTGGTTATCTAAAATGGTATGTGAAACCTTCGTGCTTAACTCTTATAGGTTGTATACAAGTCTTATAGATTTATAAGATCCTTTCGGTTTGTCCTTTATTTGCTCGAACCTATGTCATTTTGTGACAAAAAGGGGGAGAAATATATGGAGTAAACAAGTGATTTTTAATCACTAGGAAAGGACAATTGTGCTTAAACGTTATATTTAACGAAAGAGTAAAGCGTTGACTAAGGGGAGAAACATATCATATTTGGAAACGCGGGGTGTACAACAACCACACCTAATATTTCGTTCGGCAATCTGTATGGACTAAACTCCAATATAGTTCCGAGAGCACCAACTTAAAAGTGAGACTCAATCAAGAAATATATCAAAGATCTTTATCTCTTTCTCAATACAATCAACAAATAGAACAGATAGACATCCGTGAGCCTGATTGATGTGAGAATAACTTGGACGGTACCAAAGACCAATGCGCAAGTGTCAATCAAGTTTTATCCAACAAACAAGGTCGAATTTATCAACCGTGATTGAACTACGCACAACCCGTGATATTTCAATTATATAAACAAATATAATACAGAAAAGAAATAACACAGACACCGGAAATTTTGTTAACGAGGAAACCGCAAATGCAGAAAAACCCCAGGACCTAGTCCAGCTTTGAACACCATAATGTATTAAGCCGTTACAGGCTTTAGCATACTACAAGTTAACTTCAGACTGGAATGTAGTTGATCCCTAACCAAGTCTCACATCGATTAAGGTACAGTCACGTTCCTTACGTCTCTTGAATCCCAGCAGGACTCTGCGTAATTGATTCCCTTAGCTGATCTGACCCACACTAAGAGTTGCTACAACCCAAAGTCGAAGACTTATAAACAAATCTGTCTCCCACAGATATGTTTATTTTGGTTTTGTTTCAGTCTTTAGATAAATCAAGGTGAACATGAAACTCAACTAATAATCCGATCTTATACTCCCAAAGAGCAGCCTAGAAATATTAGTCACCTCACAATAACCTAACTGATTAATAGAAGAAGTTATTACTAAATCACAAGAGTCTGAGACGAAGAACTATTGTGATTACTTTTTATATCTTACCTATCGGAGATAAATCTCGAGTAAATCTTAGAGAAGATAAAACTCAATAAGATAGAACAAGTAAGATCAGAATACGCAACTACAGAGAAAATAGTTGGTTCTGGCTTCACGAATCCCAAATGAAGTCTTCAAGTCGTCAACCTAATAATGGTTTTGGAAAACCTAGGTTAAAGGAGAATCGACTCTAGTTTTCAACTAGGACACACGGAAGTGTCGGGATTAGGTTTCCATATGCTAGAGTCCTCCCTTATATAGTCTTTCAAATTAGGTTGCTTACAATCAAAGCTAAGATAGCTTAGTAACAAAGCAATTGATATTCACCGTTAGATGAACTCCTGATTTAACATTCAACCTAAGTCTGCTTAGAAACTAAGCAATCAATCTCCACCATTAGATGGTATTAGCTTGATACACACAAATGAATATACCTATATTTAGATATTGGTAAACCATACCTAAACGTGTATAAATGTTGGCTCAATAATAGTTAACCGAAGTTAGCCATATTAACATTTATAACTTAGCCATATTCATCTAACACTTCTAGATCAAATATAATGATCAATCAATCAAGATAGATAATCAAATGAATATAAATGTGTTTCAAGAGAGTTGTTCAGATGTTCATCATCTCATAGAAATATAATGAACCATTTGAAACAAAATCGGTTTGGTTTGTAATTGTACAAAGTACTAATTATACAAGAACCATTTCATGAACATAATGCCACGGTTTGTAAAACTAGTTCACATACCTTATATCATTAAAGTTCCAGGGACTTTAGTTCGCAAACGAACCTGAGTTCATGAGTATAAAAATCACAATTAACGATTTTAGAACCTGACCACTGTGTTCGAAAACTGAGTACGCAAACAACAGTTCCGGAATTTGGCTTTGTTCAGCCATTCGCAAATAGGGTATGCGAACAGCAGATCCGGACTAGGCCTTGTCTAGCCGTTCGCAAACAGGGTACGCGAACAACAGCTCCAGACCTTTTCACAGGTAAACCAATTCGCAAATAATAGTTCCGGACCTGAACTAGACTTGCACAGTCAACATACACAGTATACAACCTGCATTATATCCAGACATAGTAGTCGTTCTAAAACTCTCATTTAATCATTGAAACATCCTTAGAAGACAACAATGATAATCTTACACATACCACTAGCTTCAAGTAATTTTCAAGTGATTAATCGATCAATACGAAACTTCCCAAGTTGACATCAAATGATTGTCTCACACAAATCATGTAAGATGTTCAAGGTAATTTTCACATGATCATTTTTGACTTAATATTTAGTTTCCTACAATTAAATTGTCTCAAACTAAACTCGTCAAGTATACGATGAACTTAGCTAAAGCTAAAAGCTTCCAACATGTATTTTGGGAAATAGATAAACGAGATAAACTCGGCTCGAAATTTCAATTGTGTATAATGTAAAATTCTATATAGCTATACGACTTAGTCTCGTTAGAAGATAAAATAGAATAGACTTATGAGTGATAGATAAGTTTTAGTCTCCACATATTTTTTGTTGATGAAGTTCCTCCAATCTCTTCAGTAGATTTTCTTTTTCAATTGGTAAACGCCATGAAGTCTAAAGCTCAACTACAAACTTCTATCCTAATCCGAGAAATCAAGTATATAGTTTTGATAAACTAAACTTGACAAACAAGCTTGAGATAACAACGCTTGCGAGTTTGACCGAGCAGTGCTCTAACAATATTGTTGTGTAGTAAATCTTACTACAAAAGGGGAATAACAAAGATGTTCGGATTGAATATTTACCTAGCCTGCCTTTAGGGGGAGTAAAATCTTTTGTTATTCAACTGTCAACAACGGCATTTATTGATTGAATATATGCAGGTTATTATGTTGTTAAAACTTGGAATCAAGCGTATGAAGAATGAGTTATTTTGTAATTCGTTTAGCTCCATATGTAATAAGAGTTTTGTCACTAAAATTGGAAAATGGGAAGATTGTTAGAGCATAGCTCGATTGAACTCACCAAGCGTTGGTATGCCAAGTTTGTTTGTCATATATTAGTATCAAAACTCATATAGAGTCGCTTGATTAAATACTAGTGTCAACTTTGTTTAGGTTAGACTAAAAAGTCTAGGAATATTGAGACATACAAGTATTACTCCGAAGACCTGAAGAATGAGAAGAAGTAGCGAACTACAACGACGATATCATCCTTCCACTTGAGGTTAGTAATATTGACTTGAACTTGTTTCATTCCTAATGTATCTTTCAAGTCGTGCTATATTGAAAACATAACATGCGAAGCTGTATATATTGTACATATTTTATATAATACTCTAGCGATGAAACATGATCATAATAGTATGATCATAGTATTAACGAATTAGACTTCGAAGTATAACGCTTATCTTTTGAACTTTGTAGATATGACATCGACATAATCTTGTATATAGTTTTATGATTATGTGTATGGGTTAATGGTGAAGATTTCATCATAGGAAACAATGTTTTACATTTGTTTAAAAGAAGTACACCCATGAACTTGTTTCATGAATCTAAATGGAAATCAATAGGTTTATTGGTCCGGCTATTCATTGCATATTCTTTGGCTGACCAATATATGTGAGTTGGTAGAACCTATCTTAACTCTGGTTATGTATCTTGGTATAACCGATCACAATACCTAGACTTATGATTTGGTATGACCGGTCCTGGTAATTGGTGTGACCGATCCTAAGTAATCACTATGAGATGATATGATCAATCCTTGTAATTGGTGTGACCGATCCTTGTAATTGGTGTGACCGATCCTTGTAATTGGTGTGACCGATTCTTGTAATTGGTGTGACCAATCATAAGTGTGTGTGACTGATCTTTGTAATTGGTATGACTGATCCTAGTGACTGGTGTGACCGATCACAAGTAGATACCATGTTTAGGTAAGACCGATCCTAGTGATTGGTATAACCGATCCGAACCCATGTATGTGACTTGGTATGACAGATCACATAGTAGTCTTGGAATACTGGTAGAACCAATTCTAAACTTGTTTGGAAGTGTGGTGGAACCGATTCCAAGAAGCAAATCCATGTAAATACGAAATAAGGATTTGCAGTGAAAAGATGTCAACATACTTTGAACACGAGCAGTAACTCTTATCATTTATTGTTCAAAGATATTCCTTGGTACTCAAGGTGATCATGTGCCAAAATAAATTAAAAATCTTTTAATTAAGGTTTTTGGTTTAAATTCTTTAATTACCATCAATTAATGCATAGCTCTAGAGAATAAAAATTAGTACTGTGCATTTACTAATTGGAGATTTTCTATGAGATATTTCGGAAATATTGGACAAGCATTTATTGGAATTAGGAAAACCAAATTTGAGCATTCATTGCATATCTTGAGAATATTTTCGATTTTGGAAATTCCTTGGTGTCCAAACATCCTTGGTCTATAGATAACTAAGTTTACATTTCTAGCAAACTATCCTAAGAGCAAGGAAAACTTCATTTTTTTTTTGTTTCTGGTGGAGCCGTCTATTCGGAGAGGAAAGTATCTTAATTAGGCGAAATCTCTTACGACCAATCGTTTAAAGACTTCTGTGGGATCAAGAAGATCTACGAGTACCGTTGGTGGGAAACTAGATAATTGCAATGTTATTAGTTTTCGATTTGATTTGATTGACTAACGGTTATTGAAACTTTGATTGCACCTAGTTTGTTTATTCTTGAGAATCTTCTCTTTTGATATAAGATTCACTCATACTAGATCAAAGTATCGACGTGATCTTTATAACTGTTGTTAGATCTAAAGATATCTTGTGATAATCCATTGTTAACAGAATCTGTTATGTGTGTGATTGATCACAAGAGATTAAGGTGGTGTTGTATAGGTATTTGAAGGCAATAGAAGATTTGAAGACGAAGAAGAATTCTTATTTGTTTTCGTATCTTATGGATTTAGTTCACAAATCTTGATCGATTGGGATCCAACTAGAATTGATTTATCTTTGATAGATCTGATTGATTAGTTGCGTGAGATCGACATTCTCTATATTTCTCTTTGAGATCTATATTGATTGAGTGCGAATCTAGACTTGACTATTTCGGTAGTTATTATTTAGATTTATCTAAAGTTTATTAGATTAAACATAAGATCCTTTGTCAACAACTCATCTTATCTTGTAGCAAGATTGATTAGATTGGTTACTAAACAGATTCTTCCTTTGCTGTTTGGAATACGATCTAAAGGACTTGTTATTCACGTGCGTGACTCTAGAAGTCGAATGCGCAGGGATACTGAGGGAACTAAGTAGCTAGGAGTAGTCATCTTGGTCTACGAAGTTGGTATTAGATTTTATATATCGGATTAATTTTGAGAGTATTCAAAACTGGACTAGGTCTTAGGGTTTTTCTGCATTTGCGGTTTCCTCGTTAATAAAATCTTGTTGTGTCTTTTACTTTATTTTCCCCATTATAATTGTTATTATAATTAAGTAAAATACTCAAGTACGTTAACTCCGTAATACTTGATAGTGATCCTATAGAGTTTCGGTTATTACCGAACCTATTATCAAGTACACACTTTGTTGTGTATTGCCTCGATCTTGTATTCATAGTCAATCCCACAAGTTATCTTGTTTTCGTATTGTCTCGATCTCGTATCCATAGACGATCACATGAAGTGTGAACCGAATTGTCGTATTGTCTCGACTCTGTCCATAGACGATCACATTCGGAAGAGGACTTATATGTTGATAAATAAAAGATTGTGGTGTATTTGGGTACCCTCGTCTTTTCAGGTATTGCACAGAGAAATGGGTCTGAAGTCCTTTGGTGAGGATGGGGACTCTATTTTAGGAATAAGAGTGATGAATGTAGAGTTGAATTCCTTTAAGATGTGTCTCGTTTCAAAGAAATCTTGAATCATCTTTGTTACTTCATCTTTCAGGAGAAACCAATTTTTTTGGAAAAATATGGCTGGGAAGCCATCGGGATCCGGGGACTTATTTTGGTGCATGTCAAAAACTATGAGTTGATCTTTAGTTCAGAAGGTTTCGCCATCAATTTGGCATTATCCAGCTCGTTTATGCAGTTAGGAATGAGTTGGAAGATTTGATCAGAAATGGACGGATTGGAGGAAGATGCCATATTGGAAAAATGGCAGTAGAAGTTGTCTACAATACCTTGCCTGTCTGTACACAAAGATCCATCAATTTTCTTAATTGACTCTATCATGAGTTTTCTATCTTTATAGGTAGCCGATGTATGGAAATAGCCAGTGTCCTTATCTCCTAGTTGAAGGTTGTTATCAGTGACTTTAGTTTTCCAGAATGCCTCCTCATAGTTGTACCATTTTTCTATGTCTTGTTTGAGATTAATAACTCTTGGATTGTTATCTTGGAGATTGAGGTTGTTTTTACTATGGTTCAAATTTTGAATGAGTTTCTTGATGTTTTGTTGGATATTCCCAAAGTACTCTCTGTTCCAAATTTTGATATTTTCCTTCACATTTTTGAGTTTGGATATAATCCCGAAAGCTACCTATCCTCTGGGGTCAAAGTCCCAAGAGTCTTCAATAACTTGGAAGCAAGATGGCTCTTCCATACAAATGCCAAAGAATTTGAATGGTTTCACACCATCATTCCAGCAAGGGGAAGTTCTTAGCAATATGGACCTACAGAGGTCAAATGGTGCACCATGGCTCTACGGAAGAGACTTAACCATAGAGAGTTAGGGATTTGGAATGTTACTCATATTTAACATGAGAGTTTCAAAACTGACCATTACAGGGCTTTACTCGGTAGGGCCTAAATCCAACCCGACCGTTCTACAGCCTCTCACTAGAGTAACACACACGCGGGAGAAGAGAAGCAAAGTAAAAGAAAAGAGTCTTATTAATAGGAGGGAATAAATGGATATGAGGAGGGAGAGAATATGGGTGCATATATAATTTTACAAATCTGAAAGAGAAAAGAATTAAGCGTCACCTAAAGGTCCTAAACCCTCAAAAACAACTGCGATTTTCCAAAAAAAAAAAACAAAAAACTCCATACTTGATCATCATAAACTTCGAAGTCTTAACTCGTAACCCTTCCCTACTTCATTTCTCCATCATCTTTTCAACTTTCCACAAATTCGGCCAAACTATTCAGTGATTTAACAAGATTGAGAAGTCAAATTATTTTAAGAAATCATAAATCAAACATCATAATGGGATTTAAGATGTTAAGAAAAAGGGTGATTATTTAATTTATGCTGATTCGCAGCATCCAACTGACGTAATCATACGATTTTCCATTGTCCTGTTCCTTTGTGTATGTATTTATATCTGTGGCATGAAAAAAAAGGTATATCAAAATTTTGAGAACTGAAAATCAGTTTTACGGTCTTCATGTTTAGAATCAGTGATTATACTTTGTATGCACATGAAAACAACTGGTGTGGTTGATGATTAAATCTTTTAAGGCCTTGATGACAGAATCAATTTGTTTTTCTCATCAACTGGTGGTGGGTTTGATGATTAAGGCCTTGATGAATGATGACTGAATCAGTTAACGAAACATAATCAAGTACGGAATATTTTGGAAAAATCATTCAATCAACTTTTTATCTCATAAAGTGGTAATTTTAATTATACCCATTTTCTTTCCCTCCTCACATCCATTTATTCCCTCCTAATAACAAGACTCAAAGAAAACGAGAGGCAAAAGACCCGATTTATGGAGACTCGTTGGTAGCGTTGATCGCTGAGTATTGCACGAGTTACCTGCTCAGCACATGAAACCTCAAAACGATGGGCCACTAATAATAAAACTAACAAAAGGAGAGATTCCCATCTTCTGATTTATATAGAAAACCGCGGCTATGAAACCTGTTTCCGCCTTCTACGAATATGGTTCAATCACACAAAGGACGAATACTGACCTCACATGTAACATGTGCCCGTCAATGTATCATAGACTCGTAGAAAAGATCGAAACAACCAAAGGATATTACAGTCAATGTGCTCTCAACCGTGTTGGTGAGGCGAAGTGACAAGGAAGACCGTAAATAAAAGAGACACATGCACCTGTCTTCCGTCATTTCGGAGTAGGTCTCAAGTCTAATTATTAATTACCTCCCCCAAAACCAAGGATTAAGGAATCCAAGATATTCCTAAAGATCAAAAATGGTGGATCCGCTTAAAACCATTTGCAAAAAGGAAAATACTGTTGTCTTGTCCGTTCATTTAGCTTTCAAATTTCTTTTCAGTATATATATGGACATTTCTTCTCCATCAATGAATATCAGACAATCAGTTCTGGTTTAGCAGTTTCAAACTTTCAATATACACGAAATTATATCAACTCAATCAAAAGAAATGAGTTTTCTAAGTTCAATGGGTAGTAAAGCATGGATAGTAGCGACTAGCATGGCAGTTGTAGAAGTTTTGAAAGATCAAGGCTTTTGCAGATGGAATTATGCTCTTCGATCTATCAACCAGCATACAAAGATTGGTAATGATATCAGATCATCAATTTCTCAAGCCAAAAGACAATTCCTTTCTTCCTTTCCAGAGATGACGAATAATAATGATAGTAGTAAGAATACTCTGAACAAAGATGGAAATGGAGATTTTAGTGGTGATCGTGTAACCATCAGGAAGAAGCATAAGCAAGAGGCGCTGAGGAATGTTATGTTCATGGTCGATATGGTTTGATTTTATTTTACTATATTGTCTAATTAAATTTTGAGGTTCATTTAAGGGTGTTATATTGATCGGAATACTCAGTGTCATGGTATGTACTAATCAAGCGCATTAGCCCAAATTTTGGGACTTATAATAAAAATTAAAAAAATTAGTGTTTTTTTGGTGATTAATTATCTTTGTCTTTTCCCTCGTGCATTATCTTTTCCCTACCACATAAAAAAAAAACTATCAAATTAAAATTTCACAAGCTTATGTCTCTCTTCTTTCTCGCCCCTCCTATACTTCCAGTCTTCTTCCATTTCTCTGTATCCCCTCCTTGATTGAATTCAGTAATATATAAACTTAAAATTCCTATACACATTTCAAGCCATGTTTTCCATGAAACCCTGTAAATGCCAATTACAGTCACCATTTACTTTCAACCCAATGTTTCAAAAGCTTCAAAGTCGCACACAATCGTTCCAGTCCCATCGGAAGCAAGGTATGTGTGTGTACATGGCTGCTAAAATAAACCAATTTCTAAATTTTGTAAGTGGAAATGAGAGGGTTCATTTCAACTAGCTGATAAATTTTGAAGTTAATGAATTTTATTTGTGTAAATTCAACAGCCACGAAAGATGTCGACCGGGGCAGAAGAAAGCTTGTAATGGTAGTCAGAGGGAGTCGATCTGAGGAAGAAGTGGTGAACAAGAAGGACCAAGAAAGGAAAAGTTTTTTAAGTTTAGAAGAGGCCGGGTTAGTTGAAATGTCTGGTTTAAGCACCCACGAGCGCTTTCTTTGTCGATTAACGGTATGCATCAAATTAGTCCTTAATTTTGAAATTTAAGTCCAACTGACATTTTAAAATTTCATAGTAGAATTTAAAGTTTGTAGATTGCTTGTTTTGAAACATATTGAGCTCCCACACTTTAATATTGTAGAGAATCTCCAAGGGTAGGCTTAGGAAGAAGATATTGGTGAGAATTTCTGTTGTCAAATAATCATTTTTATACTCTGATAAGGAAAAGCTAAAAAGCAGACCTCATACATACTGCGTGCTTTCTTGTTACAACTCAATGCTTGTCTGAAAAAGAGATATCAGTAATGGCAAGGCCACCTCCCGTTCATAAATAGCGCAAAGTAATGTGTGGGCTCTCTGTATTGTTCCAATTTCTCATTGTCTTGATCATTAGTATTAAATTATAACAAAATTTGGTTTTATGCATCAAGTGTTCAATCGCTGACCGACGTGTCGTAATCTCCCTCCGTTTGTGGAGGCCAAACTGGAAAATCCTTTTGTTCGTGGAGGCCAAATCGGAAAAGTGATAGTATCTATTTTCCATAATCAGGAAGGAGTTTTTACATGATTAAATATGTAATTTGTGTTCCAAAATCCGAATGTGTTGCATAATATTTGGGCTATTAACCTGTTAGTTTTATTGCTACATTTACTTCAATTGTTTTTACTTTCAGATCTCGTCGTTGAATTTGCTTAGAGTGGTGTCAGAGCAGGAAGGTGTTCCAATCGAAGAGCTTAATGCAGGGAAACTTTGCGATTGGTTCATGAAGGACAAGCTTAAAAGAGAGCAAAATTTAGGCTCTGCAGTACTTCAATGGGATGATTCTAATTTGCCATTTTGACCTTCATTTTTGCTATAAATTTAAACCAAAGTAAAACGATAAAATAGTCTTGAGTTATTATTTTTATTTTTTTATTTTTTTGAAACATAGATATATAGCTAGTTACTCATTCAAGCTGGTGGCCTGTCGAGCATAATGTTTTACAAACACAAGAGTATCTAGGAACAACTCTCTCCACTTAACAGTCGAGTTGTGAGAGGTAAAGTTTGAGGCTATTTCCTGTAGCTTTGGCAACCAGTTGTGCCTTAGGGAATTACATTCAAATATACAGAAATAGGAAATATAATCTACATAGTCATTGATGAGTTCGATGTTGCATACAAATTGGTGATTACGCCATTTCTTCTTCATTTCTTTTGCTAGATTTTTGTTGTCCACCTGGATGCTGCAAATTCGTTCTCTTTGCTGTTGTACCCACTTTAGTGCTGCCAGTGCACCTAGAGTACATCCTTCCTCCTGAGATGCTACTCTGCAAGTGAAGACCCTATCTTCTGTTTGTTGTTCTTCATCTGCGAAAATGACAATAACCAGAGAATAATTTTGGTGAAAATTGTAGTAACAGTGAGTTATTGCTGTTTTGGTTGATTTGGGTTTGGTGATTTGAAGTGTATGCATTTGTGTGTTCGTTGGGGCTCTGTTGAGGGTATATTGTAGAGAGTTGTTGTAGGAGTGGTTGATGTGATGATTGACTTGATAGATTGTTGTCTCTGGTTTAACCTGCACTGCTCTAAAAGTTTTGTCACACTTATGTTTCCATAAGAACCAGCAAATGCTGGCTTCCATCCTCCTACTCCTTATAATATCAACCTTTGATAATCTTGTATCCGCGAACCAGTTTTCTATCCACTCCCTCATTGTTAAGGCAATGCTACTTGGTCCCCTACAACGTAGCCCGAAACGCACCGCCCTACTATAAGAGCAGTGAAGAAACAAATGGGAGATAGTTTCATAATGAGTGCCGCATAGATGGAAGACCGGGGATAGGTTCGTCATCCTAGTACTTAGTTTTGCCATCACTGGTAAGATATCAAAAAATTCTTGGGAGGACCTCTAGTTTCCAAATTTTCTTCCAGATGGTATTAGTTATGGGAGTACTGGTTGTTCCTTGCTCCGATTGGATGAGACACTGGTACACAGACTTGGAAGTGAGTTTGCCATATGGGGTATGAGGCCAGATCAACTTATCATGTTGGGAAGATGTAGAGTGGAGGTTTATAGATTGTCAACTGCCTTTGGGTGGAAAACTTGTTGCAAAAAAATTGAATTCCATTCTCTAGTGTGTTCATGCATAACATCTTTTACCAGAGTCAGGGTATTTGGTATTATCGGTTTGGTTTGCTCATGGGTCAGGATATTTGGTTGGTCTAAAGAGTACAAATGGTGTTTCCACATCCTAATATTTTCCCCTGTTCCTATTTTCCATATACCTTTTTCTTTGATAATTTCTAACACAACATTGAAACCTTTCCATTGCCAAGAACTATTAGCTTTCACTTTCTCTATGCATAGAGGGGAAATACCTCTGAAATATTTCGCCTCCATAACCTTAGCCCAGAGTTGATCTTGGTTATGTATCATTCTCCACACCGTTTTGATGATCAGAGCTTTGTTGAAAAGTTCAAAATTTTTGAAACCTAATCCCCTATTTTCCTTTGTTATACAGAAAGTAACCCATTTTTTAAGACAAAGTCCTTTGCCATCCTCACGGGAATGACCCCACCAGTAAGCCCTATTTCTTCTGTCCATTCTTTTTGAAATTATTTTTGGTATCCTGAAACACATCATTTGGTACGTAGTTAACGAATCAGCTACATGTTTTTATCATAACTCCTCTCCCTGCCCCGGAGAGTAGTTGTCCAGACCATCCCGCCAAACGACACTTATGTTTCTCCGCTAGAGCTTCGAAACACTTTATCTTGGACCTATGTGTGAAAAGGGGTACTCCTAAATATTTGTCATCCAATTTGATTCGCCCCACCTTAAGGATATCAATAATGTCTCTAGCTTTCCTATTCGAGACAGTTTTGCCAAAGAAAATCCCAGATTTCTCATAATTTATCAACTGACTAGAGCCAGCACTGAACATTTCCAAAATTTGCAACAGGCGTTTACTATCCTTTTTATTAGCCCGGGTGAAGATGAGACAGTCGTCCGCAAAAAGGAGATGGGAGATGGTAATAGAGTTTTTTGAGAAATTTACCCCAGTGATCCATTTGTTCTTTTCGGCTTCTAGAAGAACCCTTGAGAGACTTTCCATACAGATTATGAATAAGTAGTGGGAAAGAGGGTCTCCTTGTCGGATCCCTCTACTAGGTTTGAAGAAACTAGACGGGGAGCCATTTATTAGAACTGCACTAGTAGTTGTACCAATACATTGCATGATCAGTCCAATCCATTCCTCACAAAAGCCTAACTTTTTCATTACCGCTTCTAAAAATTTCCATTCCACTCTATCAAAAGCCTTGAACATATCTATCTTTAGACCCATATAACCCTTTTTTGTCTTTTTGGTTCATAGTGTGTATAATTTCATGTGCTATAACTATATTAACCTTAATTTGCCTACCAGGGACAAAAGCCGATTGATATGGGGATATGAATTTATCAAGGAAGGGCTTTATTCTGTTAGCAAGCAACTTTGAGATAATCTTGTAGATGGTATTACACAAAGATATTGGACGGAAGTCCGCTGGTGTGGTGGGGGCATCTTTTTTTGGAATTAGGGTTATAAATGTTGCATTTATTTCCTTTAAAATATGTTTCGATTGAAAGACCTGTTGGACCAACTTTGTTACATCCTCTTTGATTAGGTACCAATTTTTTTAGTAAAAGCCTGCCGGAAAACCATCTGGCCCTGGGGATTTATCTGGGTGTCAAAAACTACTATTTTTATCTCCAACTCCGTAGGAATTCTTAAGAGTTTGTTGTTATCCTCTTCAGAGATTCTCTCAAGGATGAGGTTTAAAATTTGGTCTTGGATATCTGGTTGGGTAGTAGTAGCCATTTTGCTAAAATGTTTAAAGAAAGTATCTTCAATATCTTTGCGCTGATGGCACCATTCCCCATTTTCTTCTTGAATGGCCTCTATGAGTAACTTTTTTGCTCTAAATTTAGCCGTAGAATGAAAATAGCCAGTATTTTTGTCTCCCAGATTTAGATTTTTGTCCGTTGCTTTAATTTTCCAGAAAGCCTCCTCAAAATTATACCATTTTTCCAAATCCTCTTGTATAAGCTGTATCCTAGGGATGTTGTCGGGAAGTTTCAAAACAATTTTAGCATGTAAGAGAGTTTCGTTTATGTTTTTAATATTATTTTGAATATTTCCAAAGTACTCTCTATTCCAGATTTTTATTAGTTTTTTAACATTTTTCAACCTAGCTACAAATTTAAAAGCATGGGATCCATCTATTTCTAGGGCCCATGCTTCTTCAATCACCTTAAAACAGGAAGGGTCCTGTAAATAGATGTTAAAGATTTTGAAAGTTTTTGCTCCATCCTTCCAACATGGGGATGTCCTCAGCAGAATTGGGCAATGGTCAAACCCTAACGGTGGAAGATGGTAGACTATTGCTCTTGGGAAGAGATCGAACCTTTCCGGGTTTGTTAAAACCCGTTCAAGTCTAGCTTATATGAACTCTTTGCCCTCTCTTTTATTAGACCAGGTGAATTCATATCCAACAAATCCCATATCCAGCAGACCCGCTTCATCAACTAGTTTAGAGAAGAAATTTTTCTCTTCCTGGTTCAATTTCTTTCCTTCTCTCTTCTCCTTATCAGTAAGCATAAAATTCATATCACCCATCACCATCCATGGGATATCTACTGTGGATGCTAAAACTTTGAAGTAATTCCAACTGAGGTGTTTTTTGATTTTATAAGGGCAACCATAAATCGCAGACAGGAGCCACTCAAAATTTATAGATCTATCAGAGACTACAACATCTATTTGGTTATCTGAGTTATGGATTAATTGGATTGAAACCCTAAGGGACCAAGCAAGCACTAACCCTCCTGCAGTACCAATCTTTCCTGTGGGTTCGACAACAATCATATCAAGGTATTGTAATTTTTTGATGATTGGTTTTATATAAGCTTCATTGTGTTTCGTTTCCTGAAGAAATGGAATATCTGGGTTTTGGCATTTGATTAGGTTCTGTAGGTGAAGGATTGTATTTTTATTTAACCCTTTGCAGTTCCAAGAAAGAATGTTGAGAGACATAATATCAAATTGACTGTAATATAAATTGAATTGAGTCCTGAAATTTGGTAGTATAGAAATTGTTACCTGGTTCATCTCCAAACCTTGTCCCCAATTGTTGGATCTAGCAATCTCATTTGTTGTATTTGAGTCCACAGATTGCACCCATTTCTCATCTTGTGCTTTGTTGCAACTTTTTTGGGCAGTCATCTGAGGTTGCTCTCTGCTAGGCTCCCAGTTTCTATCTATTATAGCAAGAGAAAGAGTCTTTAGGAGAAAGGTTGGTGGAAGGGGAGGGTCTCTGAGGATCTGATATCAGGAATGAAGAATGAGGGAAAGGGTGTACTGGTGGATTTTTTGGTTATCATGTGGCTGCTCTATCAGGTGAGGGGGTTTCAATTTGGTTTTGGGTTTGATGAAGCTGATTATACTGAGTAGAGACCAAATTTTCTTTTGTTTGTGCCTCCAAGTTCTTCTGGTATAGCTTATGTGGTAGCTATAGAGTATGGCTCAGAGCAATATCCATTTTGATAACCTTTTCTTTTACTTTCCTTTGCCTCTTTGCTGTGAGTTGCAGCATTGCTCTCATTAATGCCTTTTCATAATTTGATTTCATCAACTTGGTAGAGAGTTGTTCAGTTGCTCTTTTCCTTCTCATGATTGTTTTCTTTCGGGCTTTCCCAATTTTTAGCTTTGATATGTGTTCTCTTGTTGGCATTACTTCTTTTCCTGCAGTTAGGGTAGAGTCATTTGTGGTGGGAGCTGGCCTACTTGCTTGACCTGTCTCAATCTTGTTTGCTGAGATTGAAAGTTTTGAAGCACCAGTGCTAAACTTGGTAGTTTGATGTGCATCGAACCTGTAGATTCTCTTCCCAGTGTCCCTCTAAATGATAAGAGTGGTTTTGCCTTTTTTTCCATTGCAGAAAGCCACCTCTTTGTTTTCCTGAGTGGCCATCTCTTTGGGTTTTTGCTGCTGGGTCTTCTCTGATGTGACTCTTCCTTGAACTTTTTTGGGGGTGCTCTGAATAGTTTTGAATTACGATACTTCCTGATTGTCTCTAGGTGAGACACCTAGGCTACGTCGTAGATTTAATTTACTAATATATATATAAAAAAATCAGGTTTGGCTGACTGAGTGTAGTCATTCTGACCGGGCTTACATAATCTGATTGAAACTCAAATGACACTAAAATGAAACCTGAATTTATAAATTCAAATAAAAATTCATTGTATTGATTACACAATTTTTAACTGAATTCAATTACATTCAGATTCAAAATTCAAAATTCCACAATTCAATTACTCAAACTCAGGTGAACACTACTCTATAAACTCAAAACAAGCCAAAAAAGAAGCAAGACCTTTACATTTATTCCACCAGTTTCCGTCTATTATCACAAACTGCTTGAACTTAATGACTGCGCACCAACAGCCTTGCAGCCATAGCCAGCAACATCCTTCTGAATAGCTTCAATTACTTATTTATTCTGCCACGATATTAAAACAAATAAAGTAAGCATAACATGATATGATAATCCTTCATGTATACACTGAAATGTTGAAACAACCTCACTTGTCAGCACAAACTATCCAGAGCATACCATGATGTACAAATCCGCTTGCTTGCCCTTGTAGCAACTCTCGACAACCTGTGATCACCACCAAGTGCGCTGCACAAAACGTAAAACTTGTTGAAACATAGTGTTCATGCTCAGAAAACCATGATAGTAAAAGTATCATCAATCAATCAGTAAACCACATTCACAGAATTCAAAGCAAGGGAACAGAAAACCCACTTGTAGACTTGCCACTCATATGGAGGTCCATAGTCACATCCCTTGCTAGTTCTGTACTCAAACTTTAAAGCCACCTGCCACAAATCCAAACAAAACGAATTAAAAACAACAAAAACAAAACATTAAATCAATCGAACTTGAAACAATTTAGGGGTATAAAAAGGTTTCAGATATAAGAGTTTAAAGCTATGACTATAATGAAAAAAATGAATATAAATCTCACCCTCGACTGTAAAGAACATATAGATGAACCCAATGCCTGGATCACATCAAGAGATGAACAAACAACATCTTTCAAGGCATTGATGTCTACCTGAAAAACAACAAACTTTACAAAGGTTACAAGTAATTCATAACCGACAATAAACTTCAAAAGTAACAAACGAAAAAAGGTACATACACCCTTGCCCCTCCAGTAACAGGATGCCTAAGAGTGCGAGCCTAATGCTTCTATACCCCAGTTAAGGAAGCAGAATGCTCTCTTTCCAGTAAAGCAAAGTCATCAAGATATAATATCACCATATAGATGAGCAAGAAATTTGTTGATTATCACCATTGACTCGCAAAACCAGCTCCATGTGGTTTATGAACTCCAAAAGTGTGCTCAGAGAATGGGGAATAGGCTAGTAAGAAGAGACAAAAATTTAAAGAGGTGAGCATAAGACCTCAAGTAGAGAAGTGGATAAGGGAAGAGAATCAAGATTTTACGATTTGATATGAAGGAACACTTACAGCTGGCCCTGTCAAAGGAAATCCGAAATTGCAAGGACTGAGCTAGATTTTGAAATGGTTGATTTGGAAAGGTCTGCCCACCCCTCCAGCAACATTTCCACGTGTTCCTTCACTTTCAGCAGCTTGAGAGGCCTTATTAGTAGCATTGGGCTGCAAGATACAAATACCGAACACTGACTAAAAATTGGTCAATCAATGACTCGATAAATATCTCTACTTCATAAATGAAAAAAGACTGTGTATCAACCTGAAAATGGATAACTATGATCCATGAGCAACTATAAACACCCTAAAAATAGTTGAAATAATATAAAGTAGAATTTTGAAATAATCTACTCAGCAATAAAGCTTTCTTAAACTTAGATTACTGTCACAGAAAGTTGAATCACTGATCTTCTCCACAGAGACAGGATAGGTGACGGGATCTTCAATCATCGTTTGCATAATAGTTAATAAATACAATACCCCTGGTAGATCAAAATAGAACCCCTTCAAACCCATCAACTTATCCCTTGGTATAAGGCCACTGACAAACTCTAGCATGACTAGTTTAGCATGACCCTATAACAATTCTATTGAATATGAAACAAGATGTCAAGATGTTTCAGCTACTGAGATAAAAATTATAAGATGTGAAAGTCTTACTTGCTCTAACAACAATGGACTATCCAAGGACCTCACCAGATTGGCATGCCTCAATTTCTCTTTGCTGTGTAGTAGCACTACTTCGGGCTTCGTATAAAAACTCATTGTCCTACAAGGCCACAGAAAAAAAAAATGCATGAGGAAAAAACATTCGTCATTTATTTCATTTGACCAGTGACATTATATACTCATACTAAAAGCTAATTTACAAAGACGATCCTGCAGAAGTTTCTAAGCTTGTGATACTCTTTGCTAGAATAAGCTTGAATAGTTGAAGTGAGAACGTATAGGAAAACTAATGAAGAACCTGGGGAACTACAACCCTATTGCAGATACTCCTACATGCAAGCTTTACAAGTTACAACTAACTCCACACAGTAGACATAAATAAATAGAAATAGCAAAATAAATGAGATATTACAAGCGAACAAACTCACTATATGCACGTTACAACATGTCGCTGTTCCAGTTGATTTCTATCAGCTCCAATTCAAGTTCTCCAAGTTTTATCCGAGTAGCGCATGTTCGTTGAAACCTCGTCCTGAATAAGTTGAGAACAAGAATTTCTATCATATCTGAGTAGCATAACTAGCACAACATATACTAGCAGTAATTTCACAAACACTATGAGCAAACATTTGACATGGAACATACTAGCAGTAATTTCACAAACACTATGAGCAAACATTTGATATAGAACTCAAACAAGTCAATTACGAATTTGAGAACAAGGAATTACCATATAACGCCGATCCTTTCTCGGGGTAATCGAATTCACACATGGGCATCAACATAGATTGTAGCTGGATTTTAACCCCCCTCTTTTATTTTAACAACTAGCAAAACAACGTCATTCATCAGACAAATCGTACCAGAAAACAAAACATTCATACAAAATAATTGCCAACACAGGTAATTAATCAAACACCTGATATTCCATAAGTAACTCAGCATGCTCCCTTTCCTCTACAATAGCTTCCTTGATGAACCAATTCAAAATCCAAAAAATAAAATTAAGCCGAAGATTCAACAAAATCGAAATACTCAGGGATTTAGATAGCAAATTACTTAGCAATTCCTTTAGGAGCAAAGTTATTCCACCCAGATTCAATCAAGCAACAATTATTAGAAAACCAACCAACGTGTTCTTCTCCTCCTCTCTGTAAAACATCATCTGATCTAAAAACAAAAAATCATTAGAAAATTACTAACAAATGAAACCCCTATAAGAAATCAAAAATAAAATCATTGGAGTTGTCTGAAATTAAAATCAAAAAGTTTCTCAAGATACAGAAATGACTAAACCACTACCACCACCAAAATCAGAAGCAAAGTTTCTCTTGAAACTCCTCATCATCATCTTTTATACAACGAAAACAAAAACAAAACCAGAACAAGTAAAGTTTAAGATGAAAATCAAAACAGATCTATCAGATTAGGATTTCGATAAACATAAGGAAAAAAAACAGAAAAAAAAAAAGGTTTGCAACACCTCTAAATTTGGGATTTTAGATTTGAGATTTAGGGTTTAAAAAAAAAAACACAAAACGAAGTAACTAATAATTTCAATTGAAGCCATGGTCGATCTGTAAGTTGAAGAAGAAAAAAGCAGAAGGCAGGGAGAGAAGATGTTGGGAATATATGTTTTAAAAACATTATTGATTTCCAAAAATTAGTGTCTTATTTAAATGGTTTAAATGTGATACTTATTCTCTCTCTTAAAGAATAAATAATTATATTAATGTCAAAACCGTTTTTGTTGAATGAATTAATGATATTAATTAACATCTTAATAATGTTTTTTCATTTAATCCATATCTATTTATTCTTGGCGATTAAAAATAAAATATCAGATTTTTAGGATTCGGATTTTGAAAAGGTTGTTAAAACATTTTTTTGAGTGAGAGAGTTTTTCTTTTGTGTCTTTTGGGTTTTTAAAGAAAAATGAATTTGTGTGAGAAAGAAAAACAAGTGTGTGATCATCCTTGATTTTTCTAAAAGTGTTTCTGAGCAAGAATGAAGTGTAGAAGTTTCACATCCTCTCATCATGCAAGAGTGATTGTGTAAGAGATTGAACTCGGCTGTTTTATCCTGGGGACGACGCGACATTGAAGAACTGCTTGCACAATCTTGGGCAGAGCCGCGAAACGTCTTAAAGAAAGCAACCTAGTCCGCGACTCAGCCATAACATAATTTTGTTTGTATTTTTTGATTTATTTGCAGGCATATTTCAGCAATTGTTCCAACAATTTTAAAACGTTTTATTCTTCCATGGATATCAAAAGAAAATGATTGTTGAAACGCGATAAGTATCATTGTTTTATTTCGTTTTAGAGAACTATAATCGGTATAATTTTTCTTTGACGATTGAAAATGATGCTTGAGATTTTAGGTAACCTGATACCTAGAGTTAATTTCATGTTATGGACTAGGATTGTAAAATGGTTGATATCTTTTCATGAATTTTTAGCATAGAAAAATATTGCTGAACATACACGAACGTTTTTGACATGTTATAGAGTTTTATGTGCACCTCTTTAACGAAAACGAATTGGGATTTGAAATTTTAACTGAGTATATTAGACATCATGAGGATCATCCCTGAAAATTTTCAGAATTTTTGGAGCCCAACAAGTATTCTTAAAGAATTTTAGAAAACTGCACAATGTATCTGAAAAAATTCTAACAGGCAGAAATTTAATGTTGATTGATTTCGCTTTCCTTGGTGTAGAAAATTCGAATCCGTGTGTCACACAAAACTTGTAGATCAGGAACTTATGTTCAAAAACCATTTTGAAATTTCCTATTTGGATATTTAGTTTGAGAGATTTGGTAATTTCAGAATCGTTGTGTATGTTTGTCCAAAATAGTAGACGTGATACTTGAGATTAGAGATGTAAAAACTATATTAAAAATCATGTTTTGATTTTATACTTCATACTCTTGTTTTGGTAATGAAAAAGAATATCATTGATAGCAATCAAACTAATGCACCCCATATGTTTGATAATATGCTTAATAGAAAGTTAAAAGTATATGTATGATGTTACAACTATATAACTTTGAATCTTTGTTTGACAATTAAGAGAAACTTTGAGTACTATATTTTAGTTGATTTTCAAGTAATTTTCAAGTAATATTTTAGTGCATACCTTACTTATTTTTTGGTTTCAAATGCTCACATGTACATGATTGTGACAGGTGAAAATTCACTTACTTGAGCAAGTTTTTATTTTCCAATGAAATAAAAATTGCGGGAGATTAATCGATGTGTGGAGCAATGGATTTGCTGATTTCTTTGTTGGTGTGCAAAGAATGGACAATGGTTTATGACCAATTGAAATTTTAAAGAAAATGAGGTATATTGGATAAACTATTTGTAGTCATGGAAGTGATCAAATAATTGCATTCTAGATTGAAAATAAATTGATTGTTCAATCTTAGAATGAATTTTAGAGAAACAAGATATTGAGAATTATTGTGTATGACAATAAACATGTGACTCATATAAGTTTGGAACTTATGAGATGGAATTTTATACGAACCCAAAACCGAATTAATTAGAAACCTAGTCAAAACTAATGTGAATAAAAACTCTCACCAAGAAATGAACATAATATTGATTATGAATTTATTTGTTATTCTTGCACGGCATTGTAAGGATATCAAATGTTATTAAGAACGCTTTTCAAGCTAAGTTAATGTGAATTGTGGATACAGTGAGAGGTTTGTATATATTGGTGTTTTACACCGTGTTTTTTTTTATAGGTTATGGTTCAAAAGTTGAAGCGAATCGTTTGAAAGAAAGTGGTGTTGAGTTATACTCACATCACTAGGATTTTCGGTATTGGTATGATCTCAAATAATTTACTTCGGGTAGAACTATCTTGTTAAAGATGTTCGTACTTCCGAAATGAGAAAGAATCTAGTTTCCGCTTATCTTGTTCTTAACAAGATTGAGATTAGAACTTTGTTGAATTTGATCATTGCACTACTACAATGATATGTATAGATGAAATTAATGGTTGAATCTAACATTACAATTTTATCATAACATGATATGAAATTTGAATGTTTGCAACAAGGTGAGTATGAGCATGTTATGTTTTCCTCTAAACTTGGTGAATTTTTTGAATATCATTTATGTAATCTTATGCAACTTGCAATGATATTGGATGAAATAGAATATTTGAGAATATTATAAAGATGCTTCAAGTAACTTGTCTTGATATCAAATATGATTTTTGAGTAGTGAATTAGGCAATGTTGCTTTCAAGAAAATTGTTTGAATATTTTCTATATATTGTGCAAAACGTTTTGGGTTTATATAGTTTTTCACAATTTTTGGGATCTTTGGATATTGTTTTGAAATTCTTGTTTGAGTCAAAAAATAGAGGGGGTTCCATACCCTATATTTTAATAGTTTTGATTTAAAATAGAGGAACTAGAAAAATGAAGATGAATGATCCTAGAAAAGCATATTTATAGTGAGGCTATAAATTAGTCATGAATTGTTGCTTATAAATTGGAAGATAACTTCTCATTGAGAGTTTTTTTTTTTTTTTCAAAAAATTTAATCTTTGGCAAAAAGTTTTGTGAGCCTATTGTTTTTAGACAAGCTAACATAAAATCGTTGACACTTGCATTCATGCCGCTAAATCAATTTACATGCTTGTTTTGTTGATGTTGTTTCTATGATGTATAATTTTGTTATAGTCATAACATAAGTAGAAACATATACTTTTGTGTAAGTTAAAGATGAGAATCTATGTAAACCAAGCGTGGAAAACTGTGTAGTTTCTACAATAAAAGAAAGCATATAAGTTAGATAAGTTATCATTTATATTTTGAAAACAAATTTAAAACAATTTAAAATAAAATAAATTGTTTACTTGATTCATTTGAATGATTTCAGAATTGATGAAAGTGAAATGCACAATACTCTTTGTTTTGTTTGCATAGGTGATTTGTTGAATCTTTATTCTAACTTATAGGATGAAAATGAAATTGAGAACATGCTTAGTTTACTATTTGACATGAAAGACTCGAGTGAAGATGGTGTATGTTTTTGAAATGAATTTTTCCTTTCTTTGGATCTATTTTATTTCAATGAAAATAGAAACTTAAAAGAGATAAAAATACATATAGTCTGATTGTTAACTAGTTTTCACTCATTTGGTTTAGCGCTAATGCTTTTGAGATTGTGTGTGATTGCACTAGACATGAGTATGGTAGCTCAGTATGTTTCTTTGCTACATGATTGACTATGTATAAGTATTTTTTGTAGTGGGGGTTTAATATATTACTTCGCAGTGGGGGTTTTATATTTAGATTTACCAACCCTAGTATGGAAAATTGGTAAAATTTGAGAAAGTTATGAGGTGTTTCAAACACACCTTACACCTAGAAATATACCATCTAAATGGTTACCGCAATCCTTTAAGGATATTGCGAAGATGATTGGACATCCTTTTAGTTGAATCCTCTAAGGGATGGAGCGATTCGATCCTCTAATAGATAGAGGAAAAGACATATTAATCCAATGTGATAGTACCGCGGCTATTGCATGAAGTGAGAACGTAACGACAACTATAAGAGTTGATTTTATGAGAATATGGATTATATAGTGTCTGAAAAAAGTTTTCATTAGTCCTTTGACGAAAGGATTGATAAGAAGATGTGAATACATCTTAGGGATGAGGTTGTTACCCATTGAGATTGAGTTATCTGTGATGGATACCCAACCTATAAATAGGTTCAAAGGGACTAGACGCAGTCATAGATGATATCATCATTGAGATTGAGTTATTTATGATGCGGTTACCAACCTATAACTCAAGATCTCAAAAGTAGGTTCAAAATGGTAACCCTTACCTATGGAGTGAGATACCAAAATATAGGTTCAAATGGGACACCAAGTCATAGATAATATGGAGATGCGAGAATCATGCTTTTGAAGAATTCATCCCATGGCATGATATCCTGAAGCGAGTAAGATTGAGTTTACTTTTTAATTTTTAAACTCTTAATGATGTTTATATCTCTATTTGGAGTGGGGTACCTTCAGGAGTACTCTTGATAAACTCACCTATATGCATGTGAAAGTGTGGTCGCTTTCTATGAGAATATGGGCAGTTCTCTAGATCATTCATTAAACTGGGATACAAGCACAGGGCCGTAATGTGCTGGCTTTAGACTTTACACTAGTGTAGTCGTGTGTGTTAAGCAATCTTTTATCTCCTAGAGTTCAAGACTTATGTTCACTCTATGGTCAGATTTTAAGAGAGCCTATTAACACTACGTAAAGGTTCAAGTCACGAGACACCTTTGCTTATGCACAACTCTATGCATTCTTGCTCAATGTTTTGAAAAATATAAGTGGGGGATTGTTGGGAATATATGTTTTATAAACATTATTGATTTCCAAAAATTAGTGTCTCATTTAAATGGTTTAAATGTGATAATTATTCTCTCTCTTAAAGAATAAATATTTGTACTAATGTCAATACCGTTTTTGTTGAACGAATTAATGATGCTAATTAACATCTTAATAATGTCTTTTCATTTAATCCATATATTATTTATTCCTGGCAATCAAAAATAAAATATCAGATTTTTAGTATTCGGATTTTGAAGAGTTGTTAAAACATTTTTTGAGTGAGGGAGTTTCTCTTTTGTGTCTCTTGGGTTTTTAAAGAAAAATGAATTTGTGTGAGAAAGAAAAACAAGTGTGTGATCATCCTTGATTTTTCTAAAAGTGTTTCTGAGCAAGAATGAAGTGTAGAAGTTTCACATCCTCTCATCGTGCAAGAGTGATTGTGTAAGAGATTGAACTCAACTGTTTTATCCTGGGGACGACGCGACATTGAAGAATTGCTTGCACAATCTTGGGCAGGGTCGCGAAACGTCTTAAAGAAAGCGACCTAGTCCGCGACTCAGCCATAACATAATTTTGTTTGTATTTTTTGATTGTTTTGCATGCATATTTCAGCAATTGTTCCAACAGAAGAAAAAAAAAGGAGAGAAGAAAGAGAAAAATAAAAAATAAATGAAGAAAGAAATAATAGAGGGGGCAATAAGAATGAGATGCCCGTACAAAGGACCACATAAACTATACTATTCACATGTCGTTCTATAAGTCAACAAAAGTCATCCCACAACGACATCTTGACTATAGTCAAGGACACTTTCCATATGTTATTTCAGTTTTCTGTACCTCGATATTTGTTTTGTGTCGTTTCATTGCGCCTCAAATAGCCTTTTTTCCACTAGTGGATCTATCAGTTGAAAAGCTGAATTTGGGTGTGTCGAAAGATTTACCATCTCAGGTGGTCCATGAATAAATCTAAAGTTGCTTGATTTTCTTTCTCTCTTTTTAAAAGCTCTCCCATTATCAGTTCCAATTCTCTGTATCTTTTGTGGTGGTGTTATCTCCTCCCCATCAGTGAACTGTCTTTTGGTATGCACATCTTCGGTTTCAACCAAAGTCTCTTTGAGTAACACCCCCAATTTGAAACTTGGAGCTGGAGGTGTAGTCATTGTAGTTCCCCTCAGCAGATTTTTCACCTCATCAGTCAGATTGGAGTCTCCTAGTTGTTCATCTTAAGTCTTTCTGGATTCTGCTGTCTCAAAACTTTGTGAACATTCAGTCAGAAAAGATGATGTAGCTTTGAAAGTAGCATTTGACAAGACTTGCATTTGTTCTTCTAAAAAAAATTCATCCTCCTCTCTTTCTTCCAATTCCTTCATTTGTGTGTCCTGGATATGGTGATGTTGTGGATGGATACATTTTTTCTTTGGATGGTTGAGTATTCGACAGTGCTTGCAGAATCCCTTTGGTAGTTTCTCAAAAAATATATTCACTTTGAGCATTTCTTTTTTTCCAACATTGACTGGGATGTGGTCCCAAAGTCTTTCATTCACATTAATCTCTACAAGTTCTCTGGGGCATGATAGATTTTGCTAGCTCCTTGATGGTTTTTCCACCATGAGACATGTAGCCATATAACTTGCTATATCATATGGGATCTGACCACAAGAGAGCTCAGGTGGGAGATTCAGTAGTTTAGCCCATAGAGTTATGATGTCCATATTGATTGAAGCAGGTGCAACTCCAAAAAGATATTCTTAGACCACTAGAAGAAAAGGAACCATACTCCAGGGGCTTTTGGATAGAGCATATAGAACATCGCTCCTTGTTTGCAGGTTAAAAACAAAGATGTTATTTTCTTTCCCTCTGAATACCAATGTACTCTTTGGAGCATACTCTAACTGCCAAACTTGTTGTACTATTTCTATTGCTTTTTCTTTCTTTAGTTTGAATGCACAGTTTATCTTGGTGATTATTTGAAGGTTTGATTGATCTCTACTTTCAGCAATTTGTTTCTCTATTAGATTGAAGACTTTGTTTATGTCTAGTTTTTTGAGCATTTCCTCTGTATTCTCTGATTGATTCATTGATAACACATATGAAGGCAAGTTGAGACAATTAGATGAAAAGTTTGTGAATTTTTTTTTGAGTTTTTTACACCATGGGATGGCTAATAGAGATACCATTGCCATTAACCAGATCCAGAAATACCACCAGAGGAAAGAAAAACCAGAGTTGACTGGATGGATGTAAGACTCTTGCAGAGTTACACCATGCTTTAGTACCAAGACCATAGTTAGCAGACCAGCTCAGCCTACCCACAGAAGTCAGATAGGATCAGGGAGTTAAGAGGGTTTAAGTCCCTGATCCTATCTGACTTTTGTGGGTAGGCTGAGCTGGTCTTAGAATCAATAGTTGTCGACTGCATTTCTTTCTTTACTATTTTTTTCTATCCTATTTTTCCACGCGTCATAGAAATATACGGCAGTTTATAAGTTGATTTAAATTTTTCCCGAAAGAAGACAGGTTTGAAGTCTATGGTTTTGATTCAAATATTTAACCTACAAAGCCTACACATACCAACCCCGAAAAACCCTTAACATGGAATAAGATAATTTTGATTGTGAAAGCAAAACCATGAACTGAGTTGCTTTGGATAGTAAATCAAACTGCAATCAAGGAAGGTTCTATATAAGTAATCATGAGAGGAACAACAAGGAGTTTGAAGAAGATACTCAACCAATTTCTTTTGTGCTTCTGATTATAAGAATGGTTTATCGTCTAAACAATTTAGAAGCTTTTAACTTAGCTATGGCATGTAAAAATTATGATTACTACTCAAATGTTGAATTATGGAGTCAGGAAAACACGGTTAACCCTATTGGTGTTATCTCTACCACAACAGGTACTACTTAGGCTTGCCTAAGTTTTCATAAATAAATAAAATAGGTTATTAAAGCAAAGGTATATAAATATCACAGGACACTTTCTGTTAGAAGATTGTCCCTATTCCCTTAAGTCAGTTGTGCACTCCTGATAGGAGGACTTATGATCCTTCTAAGAATGGAAGATTTTCTTCTAAATCTGCCTACTTGGGACTTAGAGGTTTTAGGCCCTCCAATTGTAGCAAACTTTTGAAGTGCATTTGGAAACTTATAGTTTCACATCGTTTTCAGGTTTTTCTTTGGAAAGCTGCTAAAAATGATATACATGTTAGAACTGCCCTTCACACTAGAATGCCTATGATTTCTATTGATTCTCTAGATGTCCAAATCCTAATGAATCTTCTATGCATGCCCTTGTTCACAGCCCCTTTGATAGATATGTTTGGTTTCTATCTTCCTTTTGTGTGAACACTTCTGTTTTCTTGGATAAATCTTTGATTGATTGGCTTGTTTTCTGGCTTGTGGATCCTGTTACTAGTCTGCCTGATGAATGTCAAAGTCTTTTTGTTACCATTTTATGGTCTATCTTGAGTAACAGAAACAATCTAGTTTTCAATAACCTGAAGGAAACCCATTCACTATCCACCTCAGGAAAATCATGTTTTACTCAGCAGTATAATTTTACCTACAGACTTTAGCTTGCCCCTACGAACAAGGAGGTTCTCCTTGTTATTTTTTGCCCCAAGATTTCTCATATAATTGTGTATGGAACTGGCCATAACTCATTGCTCATTTATTTCAACTTCTTTACTGGCGAACTTCCAGAAGAATGACAATATCCATAAGTGTCAGACGGAGTCTTATAGATCACATTCACAACTATTATCATGACGTCATTATGAAGGTGTTAGATATTATAGTTATGAAGTACAACAAATTCCCTAAACCATTAAGGGGGGGAAATTGGATCTAAAACTTAAAAGTAAAATAAAAATAAAAAAAGTACAAAAATACATTATGATTTTTCCCTAAAACATGGGAGCCCTTAATGGTTTTGCACTAACACTAATCTTCCAACGCAAAACCATTATACTATCTTATGTGATTCACAACTTCGTTTCGTTTTCCAAGGAATAAAGTTGTGAAGATTAAGAACATGTAACACTTCTCCCTCATATGAAGATTCATAAGACAATTGTTACCTAACTGACACCAAAAGAATTCATAAAATAGCTTTTTACTTGTAAATGTCAAGAGGAATGGAAATCTAAATGTCTAGAACTTTTATCTTCACAATTGTCTAAGACACCTAAAGTTGATCATAATGAAATTCCCTTATGTTAAAGCATAAATCTTAAGATAATAAAATCATGAAATGTTGCCAATATAACCAACTCCTGACCGTCACTTGAGCCATATTGCACAACTGTTGCGCTTTACTGCACTTGGCCTCCGTATTGCACAACTGTTGAGTTTTACTAAACTTGGCCTCCATATTGCACAACTGTTGCGCTACAATCATCTCGGCCACTTCTTTAGCTCGTTCTGGTTCTTTATGCGTCATATGTTCTGCTTATCCAATTTACTCGACAATAGCAATGCCACTCTTGCATTACTAGCTTGTTTGCATTACTCAAGCTTTGGACAGTCTTGAACTAATGCATAGACCAACTCTTGTCCTATTATTTCTTCTTGCATCATCCTTGAGTTTGGTCCAACTCAATTCCATGGATATGCCTTAATACCAACGTCGCATGCTGCATCTTGTCACTTTGGCTTTGCCTTTCCTTTACCTGAATGAAGCTTCATTGTGTCGGTCAATAAGCTTCATTACTTAGAAAAATGTCTTTACAAGTGTAGCAGTACCTTTGCGCGTCACTGGCCCTATAGAGTCTTGCTATCTCAGCACTTGACAATCTATGCAGTATCGCGCCATCCTAGCTGCACATTGACTTGGCCGGTTATACTATCGCACGCAACCTTTGCGCTTCACTAGCCTGGCCGGTCATAGACATCCCCCACCTAATTTGTTAAACGTTCTCGTTGAACGCGACCCAGTATAAACACTATACTTGTCTTAACTTCACTGCATGCACTTTCAGAACCTCTTCTGAAACTCAACAATCTTTGCTGGCTTTCGTAATATGCCTTTAGCCAACTTTTCATGCTTTAGCATCAGCATCACTTAGCTTTACTGCCTTTCTATTGATCTCATCTACTTGAGACACACCTTGGCGTTGTGCACTACGCTTCAGCTGCTACCCAAATCATGCATCAATACTCAAATGCAAACTTGAAATTTTCCTTAGCCAATTCCTCTAAATTAGGCATGAATTCCACTTGGACAATCATAGCTAACCTTTTAGCTGTCCATACTCCATGCCTTCAAAGCCAATATGTCTCCAACAATTTATTTGAACTGCATTGCCTGGAAAGTGTGTGTCTTTCTCTAGGCCATGAGTTCTACCCAACTCATGCTCGCCGATGGAATGATTTCTATCTTGTTGTATTGCTTGCACTGTCGCTGCTCATCTGCCATCGTGCCATATTGTAATCCCCAAACAACAATATCATTTTCGCATCAACCAGGACTCTTGTCCTATGCTTTGCTTATTAGCCTTCACCTTGCCTCACCATTGCATACATTAGGCTAAGTATGATGTTGCAGCACTTCCCCATGAACTAGCTTTACATCGTAAATAAAGAGGCAAAACTTTATAAAAGAAAACACCTTCATTCATTACTTCTCTTACATAGTCATACCATGTACCATTACATGATTGATCCACCGATCATTTTGGAAAGCTAAAACTTCATTAACAAAGCAACTTGCTTACACCAAAGCAAAGTCTATACAAACTTGAAGACTTAAGTAAAAGTCTATACAACTCAAACTCTATACACATAGTTTGCAACAACCAATAACTAAAGCTATATAAAACAAGCTCATAAAACACTATTGTTTTCTACCCCAAGTGTTGCCAATGGATATAGCAACGCTCCTTCTTGTTCTAGCTTAGTTTCTTCCTTTTTCGAAGTGAGCGACAACTTCGCTGCGAGGTCTCTTCCTCGTACCATCACTTCGGCTTTCACGAGTCTTGCTGGAATGACTCCCATAGTCATCCCCAACTGATGCATTAAGTTGTGCCTTGAGTAGACAACTTTTAGCTAAATGTAAACCTTTGCAAATGAAACATCCCCTATACTTCTGGGTTGAAGGGAATAATTCGTCTTCCTTTCGCTTCCTGCCAACAGATCTTTCCTTTCCCTTGGCCCTATCTTCACAGCTTTGCACATCTTCAGTTGTTGTGCAACTAGTAAGCTCTCTTACCACTTGAATAGCCATCTGGATGCTCTAAATTTTGCGTTTCTTAAGTTCAGCAATAACTAAAGAATTCGCGTCAAACAGAAATTGGAACATCTGACCTTCTTTACTCATGCCACGCACTTCTTTCACCAATGAAAAGAAGTTTTCAGCATAGCCCTTTGGTGTACCTGTCATTTTTATCCTATGCAAACTTTCACTTGCGTACCAAGCGTCATTGCTCGGCCAAAACTGACATCTCAGTCCTTCTTTCATGTCATTCTAAGACATAGGATTGGCATAACCAACGGCTTTATCTTCTTGCAGCATAGTTCTCCACCAAACCTTTGCATCACCACCTAGGTAATTTCCTGTGAGAGTTACCATTTGTCCTTCCCTAGTTTCATTCGCCTCAAAGTATGCCTCAACATCATACAAGAAATTCTCAATTTCTCTAGAATTTCTGGAACCAGCATAAATTCTTGGCTCGGAGACTCGACTAGAGATTTCTCCATTCACATTTTCCCCTGCAAACATGCAATCACTGATTAACTTGCAAATGCTTGTCATCTCCTCAGACATTTGCTTTGCATGGCCTGTTAATATGGTCTTCATATCACTGAATTGACCCTTCAATTCAGTCAGTTCAGCATTGGTTTTGCAATTCAACAAGGCTGCATCAGACACCTTGTCCTCGACTGCCTCTACTCTTGCGTCAAATTATTTAAACCAATATGATGTTCTTCCTTCAAGTAAATCTAGCCTGCCATTTTATTCAGTAACAAGAGGAATATCTAGGCCATCACAACTTATGTATATGGTCAGATTGCCAAGATCACCATACTCCTCTAATTGATCAAACGTACCCGGCAGTTCTTCACCGATCATAGTGCCATTAGAACCCATTTTTAATGCAAATTCTCCAAAAATAATGCACCACTTACTTGTTCACAGGAAAATAACTTAAGAAAGAAAAAAGTACCAACGTATTATCCAACAAATACACTTGAACTGTGTACCAAACACAACTCTGATACCCAAACTGTCACACCTTCAAACGCCTCTTGCAAATTTCTGCGAAAGTGTAACCCGGCAATACAGTGGTTTCATGAATCAAGCTTCACCCACCCGCACTTCAGCCTTATAAGTTTGCACCAATGCAAACAACCAACTCTTCAGTTCTACAGCGGAAGTATTTAGCCTTCTTTCACTTCTCTTAACTTCTCAAATGCTTACAATAAATCACTCAAACATTGCCATACATTGCCAACAACAATCATCCAACCAAGAACACTTAGAACATGACACAATCAACTTATTTTATTGCATCAAAGGGAAGAAATACAAAACTTTCCCACTTAGGGACTTACACAGACTTGTTCCTCTTGAACCAAGCCTTAGCCTTACAAAAACTCTCTCAATTTGAGTCTCACAATCTCCTATGTAAGCCTGCTAATTTTCTCATGCCTTAGGACTATTTATACAACAGCTGTACTAGCCAAAAACCGTGCACAACCATTGCACACGCATGGGAAAACCATTTGTCCCATAAAGCAGTTCCATAACCGCCTATAACTGTGCTAACTTGGCCAGTTTCTCTTCAAACTCGCGCCATCATCCAACACCTATTGTATAGTAGTTATGAACACTCTCCCACGCTTATAAACTTTTTTTTATAACCGTTCTACCTTGTCTCGCGTCTTTGGCATGCTTGTGAAGACAATAACCAACTCTTAACCGTCACTTGGGCCATATTGCACAACTGTTGCGCTTTACTGAACTTGGACGTCGTATTGCATAACTATTACGCTTTACTAAACTTGGCCTCCATATTGCACAACTATTGTGCTAAAATCATCTCGGCCACTTCCTTAGCTCGTTCTGGTTCTTTATGCGTCATATGTTCTGCTTATCCAATTTGCTCGACAATAGCAATGCCACTCTTGCATTACTAGCTTGTTTGCATTACTCAAGCTTTGGACAGTCTTGAACTAATGCATAGACCAACTCTTGGCCTATTGTTTCTTCTTGCATCATCCTTGAGTTTGGGCAAACTCAATTCTATGGATATGCCTTAATGCCAACATCGCATGCTGCATCTTGTCACTTTGGCTTTGCCTTGCCTTTCCCTCAATGAAGCTTCATTGTATTGGCCAATAAGCTTCATTACTTAGCAAAATGTATGTACAATGTATTGCTACCTTTGTACGTCACTGGACCTGTAGGGTCTTGCTATCTCAGCACTTGACAATCTATGCAGTGTCGCGCCATCCTGGCTGCACACTGACTTAGACGGCTATACTGTCACCCGTAACCTTTGCGCTTCACTAGTCTGGCCGGCCATAGTAATCCAGTAATGCGGGTTTTCAACTAATATCATCGTTGTCATCCATCAACTTCTTCTCGAGAGATCACGTATCTCTGGATTGCTCTTTGGCCAACACGCTTAGCTGCAGAGTTCTTTCGTACTTCAAAATTAATTATTGTTAGAGCACTGCTCGATCGAACTCGCAAGCATTGTTATCTCAAACTTGTTTGTCAAGTTTAGTTGTCAAAACTATAAGTTTTGATTTCTAGTCTACTCTCGGATTAGGATAGTAAGTGTAGTTGAGCTTTAGACTTCACGGCGTTCATCGAATGAAGATGAAGAACTACTCAAGGGAACTTGTGGAACTTCATCAACAAAAGGTATGTGGAGACTTGAACTCATCTATCACTCAAAAGTTTATCTACTCTATCTCCTATTTGAGACAAAAAGTCGTATTGCTATATAGACTTTAATTATACACATTTGGTATTTCGAGCCGAGTTTATCTCGCTTATCTATTTATCAAAATATGTGTTGGTAAGCTTTTTATTTAACCAAGTTCATCTTTTATTCTTGATGAAAGTCAAAAGATGATCATGTGAAAATCGCCTTGTAACATCTTACATGATTTGTGTGAGAAAGTCATTTGATGTAGACTTGGAATGTTTCGTATTGATCATTCGATCACTTAAAAATTGCTTTGAAGCTAATAGTTTGTGTGAGACAACTATTGTCTTCTTCCAATAATGTTTCAATGATTGAAATGAGGATTTAGAACATGTAACCATGATTGGATATAAACATAGTGTGTAATCACATTTGTGTAAAGTCCAAAACCGGGAACCATGGTATGCGCACCCGTACGCATACTTGTTGGTTGTTGAAAGTCCGGGAACTAAGTATGCGTACTCATACGCGTACTGGCGGAAGTCCAAGTCCCGTGGCCGTGAATTTCTGGTGGAGTTTGGAAGTGTAAGTGGTATGCGTACTGGCGTAACCAAACTCAGTCTGGCTACTTAGGTATGTGTATCCGTTTGCATACTTAAGTAGGTTATGTTCTAAAATCGGTTTGTTCATGAACTAATACATTTATATAATAAGGAATGCAATCTTTTGCAAACCGTGGCTATAATGTTCATGAAATGATTCGAGTGAATCAAAATCGATTTTGCTTCAATTGTGTCTTGTATACTTCTATGAGAATATAAATAATTGAACAACTATCCAACTAGTTTCATTTGAGTCATTTGAACTAGTTATGATAAAGATGAATAAGGTTGATATGAAAGTGCTCATATGGCTAACCATTGGTCTACTATTTGAACCAACTAAGTGAACACGTTTAGGTACGGTTACCTTTATCTAAATGATGGTACATTTCATTTGTGTATAACAAGCTAAGTTCGATCTAACGGTTTCTAAGATATTAGCTTGAATCTAATCAGGTTTTCATCTAAGGTGAATATTGAATGCTTTGTTACCAAGGTAACTTAGATTGCAAACCCTGATTTGAAGACTATATAAAAGAGAACTCTAGCAACTGGGAAACCTAATCCCCATACCTCCTGTGTGATACTAGTTGCGACTAGAGTCGATTCTCCTTTAACCTTAGGTTTTTCACGAAACCCTAGGATGTTCTTCGGGAATATAAGTCCGGTTTATCAATTGGTTCATGTTCACCTTGATTTATCAAAAGACGAAACAAAACTCATATGTTTATCTGTGGTAGACAGATTTATCTATTCAATAGACTTTTATGTGTGAGACAGATTTGTTTATCAAGTCTTTGACTTTGGGTCGTAGCAACTCTTAGTTTTGGGTGAGATCAGCTAAGGGAATCAAGTGCGTAGAATCCTGCTGGGATTAAGAGATGTAAGGAGCGCAACTGTACCTTGATCAGTTTCAGATTGATTAGGGCTCAACTACATTCTATTCCGAAGTTTGCTTGGTAGTAGGCTAGTGTCTGTAGCTGCTTAATACAGTGTGGTGTTCAAATCTGGACTAGGTCCCGGGGTTTTTCTGAATTTGCGGTTTCCTCGTTAACAAAATTTCTGGTTTCTGTGTTATTTCTTTTCCGCATTATATTTGTTTATATAATAGAAATATCACAGGTTGTTCATTAAGATCAATCAGTTCTTGAATCCGGCCTTTGGGTTGTTGATCGAATTGATTGACACTTGAACATTGGTCTTTGGTACCGTTCAAGTTATTTCTCTTATTCAATCGGGCTCGCAAATTCCTATTTGTTTTATTGCGGATTGAATTGAGAAATTGAGATATAAACTCTTTGATATACTTTTCTTAAGATTGAGTCTAACTGTCTAGTTGATTCTCTTAAAAGTATATTGGAGTTTTTCAATACAGATTGCTAAGTGAAATATTGGGTGTGGTTGTTAGACCCCCGCTTTTTCAATTGTGCTGAAAAAACCTAATTATTAGTTTATGGTATATAATTATTATGTATATTTTATTTAGCCAACTACTACTGAATATGGGGTGTTATAGTGTAAACTTTCAAATTTAAGGCATCCATGGATCCAGAATATCTGGGGCGTTACAATCTCAGACCCTTAGTTTGGATTTGAAAAAACGGGGGTATAACAACCACACCCAATAGTTCGTTTAGCAATCTGTATGGACAAACTCCAATATACTTTCAAGAGAATCAACTAGACAGTCGGACTCAATCTTAAGAAAAGTATATCCAAGAGTTGTATCTCAATTTCTCAATTCAATCCGTAATCAAACAAAAATGAATTTGCGAGCCTGATTGAATATTGAGAAATAACTTTAACGGTACCAAAGACCAATGTTGAAGTGTCAATCAATTTATATCAACAACCAAAGGTTGGATTATCTAATTGATTGAACTTACGCACAACCTGTGATATATCAATTATATAAAAAAATATAATGCGGAAAAGAAATAACACAGACACCATAAATTTTGTTAACGAGGAAACCGCAAATGCAGAAAACCCCAGGGACCTAGTCTATATTTGAACACCACACTGTATTAAGCCGCTACGGACACTATCCTACTCCAAGTTAACTTCGGACTGGAATATAGTTGAGCCCCAATCAATCTCACCCTGATCAAGGTACAGTTGCACTCCTTACGCATCTGAATCCCAGCAGGACTCTGCGCACTTGATTCCCTTAGATGATCTCACCCACAACTAAGAGTTGCTACGACCCAAAGTCGAATACTTTAATAAACAAATCTGTCTCACACAGAGAAGTCTATTAAATAGATAAATCTGTCTCCCACAGAAATACCTATGAGTTTTGTTCCTTCTTTTGATAAATCAAGGTGAACAGGAACCAATTGATACACCGGTCTTATATTCCCGAAGAACAGCCTAGTAATATCAATCACCTCACAATAATCTTAATCGTATGGTAGCAAAACAAGATATTGTGGAATCACAAACGATGAGACGAAGATGTTTGTGACTACTTTTTATCTTGCCCATCGGAGAATAAATCTCGAGCAAATCTTAGAGAAGATAATACTCAATCACGATAGAATAAAGCAAGATCAGAACACGCAACTACAGATAAAATAGTTGGGTCTGGCTTCACAATCCCAATGAAGTCTTCAAGTCGTTAACCTACAGGGTTTTGGAAAAAACCTAAGGTTAAAGGAGATTCGACTCTAGTCGCAAATAGTATCACACATGAGATGTGGGGATTAGGTTTCCCAGTTGCTAGAGTTTTCCTTTATATAGTTTTCAAATCAGGGTTTGCAATCTAAGTTACCTTGGTAACAAAGCATTCAATATTCACCGTTAGATGAAAACCTGATTAGATTTAAGCTAATATCTTTCAATCGTTAGATCGAACTTAACTTGTTATACACAAATGAAATGTGCTTTCATTTAGATAAGGGTAATCTTACCTAAACATGTGCACACGGTTGGTTCAACAATAGTAAACCGAAGTTAGCCGTATGAATACTTTCTTATCAACCTTGTTCATCTCAATAACAACTAGTTCAAATGAATCAAATGAAACTAGTTATGGAGTTGTTCAATTGTTTATATTCTCGTAGAAGTATACAAGACACAATTTAAGCAAAATCGATTTTGATTCACTTGAATCAATTCATGAACATTATAGCCACGATTTGCAAAAGATTACATTCCTTAATATATAAATGTATTAGTTCATGAATACACCAATTTTAGAACTTAACACTCGTGTACGCATATCGGTACGCATACCTAAGTAGCTGGACTGAGTTTGGGTTCGCCAATATGAATACCGGTACGCATACCACCAACCTCAATTGAAATTCCGGAACATGAAACTTACGACAGTACGCATACCGGTATGCATACTTAAGTTCCCGGACTTTCACAAAACCAATTAGTAAGCATACGGGTATGCATACCATGGTTCCCGGACTTTCACCAAACCAAACAGTATGCATACGAGTATGCATACCATGATTTTCGGATATGGATAACATATATGCAAGTACGCACACTATGTTATATCCAATCATGGTAAATCGTTCTAAACTCCATTTTCAATCATTGAAACATTCTCGGAAGACGGGAATAGCTGTCCCACACAAACTATTAGCTTCAAAGCAATTTTCAAGTGATCGAATGATCAATACGAAACATTCCGAGTCTATATCAAATGACTGTCTCACACAAATCATGTAAGATGTTACAAGGAGATTTCCACATGATCATCTTTTGACTTGCGTCAAGAACAAAAGATGAACTTGGTTGAAGCAAAAGCTTACCAACACATATTTTGAGAAATATGTAAGCGAGTCAAACTCAACTCGAAATATCAAAAGTGTTAGAGCATAGCTCGGTTGAACCCACCAAGCGTTGGTATGTCAAGTTTGGTTGTCATATTTTAGTGAATCAAAACTCAATTTAAGAGTCGTTTGATTATGTAATAGAGACAACTTCGTATAGGTTAGGCTAAAAAGATTAGGATAATGAGACATACAAGTATTACTCGAAGACTTGAAGAATGTGAAGAAGTAACAAGCTACATCGACGACATCATCCTTCCTCTTGAAGTTAGTAATATTTTGACTTGAACTGTTTCATTCCCAACGTATCTTTCAAGTCGTGCTATATTGAAAACATAACTGCGAAGCTGTGAATGATTATACTCTAGTAGACATAGTGTTAAGGAATTAGAATACGAAGTATAACGCTTATCTTTTGAACTTCGTATATAAGACATCGACATAATCGTATAAATGCTATTGTGATTATGTGTATGGGTATGGGTGAAGATTTCGTCCTAGGAAACAATGTTTACATTCGTTTAAAGGAAGTACATTCATTAACTTGTTTTATGAATCGAAAGGGAAATCGCTAGGCTTATTGGTATTGTTATTCATTGCATATCTTTGGATTATCAATATGTGTGAGTTCGTAGAACCAATCATAACTTGTTATGTATCTTGGTAAAACTAGTCACAATGCCTGACTTATGTATTGGTATGACTTTTATTAGTGTAACCGATCCTAAGTAATCACATAAGATGGTATGATCGAATATTTGGAATTGGTGTAACCGATCCTAGTAATTGGTGTGACCGATCACAAAAGAGTGTGTAATCGATCCTTGTAATTGGTGTAACCGGTCCTTGTAATTGGTGTAACCGATCCTAGTAACTGGTGTGACCTATCACAAGTAATACCATGAGAATATGGTAACCGGTCCTGGTAATTGATGTAACCGATCCTGGTAACTGATGTAACCGGTCCCAGTAACCATATTAAGGTAAAACCGATCCTTGTGTTTGTTAGAACCGTAAACCCATGATTAGTGTATTGATATTTGATCAATCACATAGTTCTTGGAAATCAGATGAACCAGTTCTAAACTTGTTTGGAAGTTTGGTATAATCGGTTCCAAGATTGTAAATATGAAAAAGGATTTACAAA